>SZWC01001259.1:223882-269361 GCA_023375785.1 Penium margaritaceum | reverse complement strand
GTGTGTGTGTGTGTGTGTGTGTGTGTGTGTGTGTGTGTGTGTGTGTGTGTGTGTGTGTGTGTGTGTGTGTGTGTGTGTGTGTGTTTGTGTGTGTGTGTGTGTGTGTGTGTGTGTGTGTGTGTGGTGTGTGTGTGTGCAAGCCTGCGCATGCGCATCTAAGTGTGTGCATGTGTGCGTGTGCGTTTGTGTGTGTACGTGTGCATGCGTGTCTTCGTGTGTGTGCGTGGGTGTGCATGTGTGTGCGTGTGCTTGTGCATGTGTATGCGTTCAGGTCGACATGGCGCAGGCGCACCAAGGCAGCGCTGTCAACACACCACCCGGTGCCGCCGGGGGGACTCCCCCTGCCGCAACAGTAGGTGGCGGCAGCAACAGCACGGTATTTGTGCTGCGGTCGATGTTCGCGGGCAGCAGTTCGGAGACTATGGAGTTCCAGCGCGTCGAGGGTGGCGGGTTTGAGATGCTGGCCACTCCTTACTCCAGCAGCCCCGACGTGCAGTGCCAGGTGTGTGTCACTTCTTCTCCCTGCTGGCCTACAACTCACTCTCTTCTCGTATCCATATCTGTGGCTGCCTGTGCTTGGCCAATGGGGAACTGTGTAGTAACTCACAACGCGGAAAAAAAAAAAAAAAAAAACATTCCTTGTTCATGTCTGTGTCTTCACACACTCGCCAACACATGAATACAGATGCTGACACAGGCACACGTCCCAACACATAAAAACATAAATACACCTGTTAACACCAATGAACACATCAAGACATGCTAACACATATAGCCACGTGCCAAACACATGGACACACGTGAGGGCGGATGTGTGCAAAGCTTGGACGCAGAGGTATGAAGTGTGCTCTCGTACATTGTGTTTGTTTTGTGTGGGTGTGTCATCAGGTGGCAACGTTTTTGACAAGGTTCCGCTCGATTCCTGCGTTCACCGCCAACCACACGATGGAGCTTTTCAACCGCACCACTCTGTCTTGAGCCCACCATCACGGCCATGGTGCTGATGCTTCAAACGGGATCGCATGTCACTTTCAGACAAGTTGGTCTAGTTTGCAGATGCTGTTGCATCGTCTGCCTTGCATACTTCAAGCTCAATCAGCTTTGTCTACGCAGTGGCCCCGGCACTCATCTAGTGTCTTCTGGTTGATTGCCTTCACTGTTGGGCAGGGTCATCTACCTGCGATGCTTTCCCACATGTCCATGTGCCACCTACGAAATGATGGCTTTGTCCTTATGAACGGCTCTCAGTGACAAATCTAAGGCATAGGGTTTCTCATGATGGTTCTTGTGGTATTCTACAGCATGGATGAACATTTTTACAGGGTGTGAGCCAAGCTGACTGATGTTCTTTGCCAACCTCAAAGACTGTTGGCTTATTGCTGGTTCCCATCAGATGACACAGGTTCCACATGTGTTTGAATCCCATCTCTTCCCACTTTTGGTAAGAAGTGTGCAACATGACCACTGAGACTTCCTAACCAGAGACTAAGTCCATTCGTATCCAATTTGGCACTGGAACCAAGTTGATGCAAAGGGGGAGGAGCACCTCTTCATCAGAGTAATACAATTTCCCTCTCCACCACATGGTGTACACTGTGGCTGCACACTCACCTGTCCCATGTTTTCCTAATGTCTATAACCCCATCTCTCTTCATTCCCTGACTTCTAAACAGACATCACGGAGAATGGACGACTAGGATGGAGGGGAGCACATTGGGCAAGGCAGTGTCAAAAGCACCCAACTCGTCTGTACAGAATGTTTTCTCCCACACATGGTCTGCGCACACAGCTTTCTAGCCCTCCGCCTCCAAAGTCGCACTCTGCCTAGCGGTCTCTACTGGCAGCCAGTAGAAGAGCCTCAGACAGGGGAGGGTGGAGGGGGGGGGGGGGAGTATCACCAGCAACAAAAGCTGATGTGTCTGAGATGATGGATGGGCACGGTGGCTGTGTTGCCAGTGCCTGAGGATGCTGGCCTGGCATTGGGATGACAGCAACGACCATGGCAAGACACGCATGAACAATGGATGTTGTGAGCTCACACCAACCACCACTGAGAAGCAAGGCGACAACCAGACAGTCTTACTCCTCCCAAACGACACCCCTGAGACAGGCACCCCACAGGTTCATCCTCCCCACACCACCGAACACCCCACACTCAGCGGGGGTACCACGCAGGCGGTGCGCCACCTCCACCAGGGCCGTCACCACCATTCATGAGCTTGTCGATGATTACGTTCAGATCAACACTCTGCCCATTCTCTGTCAAGCGCCGCACCACCGCGTGCACGCGAGAGCGATCAAACCCCATCGCTGCCACATCGTCCACCACCTTGTCAATGGGCATGCGGCTCGTGTTCATGGGCGCCGACCCACCCCCCCCTACCCCCCCTCCCCCTCCCCCTCCTCCGCCTCCTCCTCCGCTTGGAGCAGTAGCAACAGGTTGCGCGACTTGCAAGCGAGGGTAGCCACCTGCAGCTTGGGGAGCTGCCCCTGCCGCAGGGACAGGCTGCGCCACACGGTACGCCTGAGGAGGCGGCGGGGCCGCATGGGGTGGCGGTGGTGGCGCACCTGGCGATGGCATGGGAGCTCCGTAAGCTGCAGGGGGCATTCCAGCATAGGGCATGGGAGGGGGACCACCCATCCCAGGCTGCTGCTGCGGTGGAGGTGGTGGGGGCATGATCCGAGGATCATAGCCAGACGGAGGCATCTGCATGTGCTGCTGCTGCGCATCTGCTGCACCAGGAGCCCCATACTGAGGAATCACATGCTGACCTGCCTGAGGCGGCGGTGGGCCATACTGCTGTGGAGGACCCCCCATCTTCTGAGGCGGCTGCTGCTGCTGCGGCGGCGGCGGAGGTGGCTGTCCTTGCAAGTACTGCTGCTGGGGAGGGGGCTGCTGCTGCTGCTGCTGCGGGTGCTGTTGCTGCTGCTGGTGGTCCATGTGCTGCTGCTGCTGCTGCTGTTGCTGTTGGGGCTGGTAGCCTTGTCCCTGAGGAGGATAGTGCGGAGGGGGAGGAGGTCCCTGGCCAGGCTGCCCGTAAGGCTGCGGCGGTGGGGGGGGTGGAGGTGGTGGCTGCATCTGCCCCATCTGGGGCGGCCCGCCAGGGCCCACAGGAGCACCTGGGTACTGAGGCTGCGGGGGATAGGACTGAGGAGTAGCCGAGGGGTCATGAGGGGGAGGGGGCTGAGCCGGAGGACCAGGCATGCCCTGGGGAGCATATGCTCCAGGAGGTGGCGCATGATGCTGCTGCTGCTGCTGCTGCTGCAATGGCGGCGGTCCCTGCGAATACTGCTGTTGAGGTGGGGCTTGCTGCTGCTGCTGCTGCTGCTGCTGCTGCTGTGGTGGCTGATGGTGCTGCTGCACCTGCGGTTGCGGCACAGGCACGAGCTGCATGGAGGGTGCTGAGGGTGCTGAAGGGTCCGGAGGGGGCGCAGACGCCCCTGCGAGAGCCGAAGGAGGGGGCGGTGGGCTTGGCTGCTGCTTTTGTGGCTGACCCTCTGGTCCTCCTGGCCCGTCGGAGGTGGTCGGCGCGGCAGGCACTGTCGCAAGCTGCAGTTTGGACAGCTCTGCCTGCGCCTCTGCAATCTCTTGCTTGTCGCGGATCACCTGCACGCCATGCTGCACCTGCGCCCACCAATTTGCACCACATCAAGTTGCACAGCGGCATGCGGATTATTGGAGAGCCCAAAGATGACGCTGCAAAGTCCATCTGAATCATCCCCCGACACAGTTCCCTTGCCTTGCTTTCACAACTGTGCCAATTCCACTGCGAGACTCCACCCCACCATCTCAAAACTTGCCCTGCTGTGTCTCCACAACTGCTACTGCCCCCGACTTGATTGGCTGCAGAAACAGCACACAGAAGGTTGCTCACTCACACGTCCACATCCACACAGCCTTTTTCCCCTCCCTTCCCCTCTCCTGCCAAAACTTCATCGCAACCCAAAGCTCCAAGGAAGCTCGCACAAGCTCATTGCCTCTCCCCTCCTGCCCACCACCAGCGCAAGCACGGACCGCACAACCAGTCACAGACAGCTCACCTCACGCACGACGTTCTCCAGAGAGCGGAGGCGGCCGTCAAGCTGACCCTGACCCTCCCCGCTCTCCACCCGCACATCCTCCACCGCTGCCTTCAGCCCATTCACCGCCGCCTCCAGCGCACCCAGCCGCGCAGTCACGCCCTCCAGCGCCGCGCCCATGCCGTCCGTCAGCTTGCGCAGGCTGCGGTCCACAGCCGCTATCACTGCCGCCGCGACCTTGCCCTGTGCAGCACACACAAGCACACGTCACAGCAGTGCAGCAATAAGCACATCCACGACAAAGAGCATGCGCATGTGCGGATAATGTAGCGGGCGCGGCGATAGTTTGCGCCAGCCTGAAATGCTGCAGCCAAGGGCAGGTTTCCTGTTGAACATCTAGATCGGACGGGCACCATCCAGTAGGCAGTAAGATGCTCCCAAATTCAATCCGGCCGTTCACAAGGGTGGCAGTTCATGTGCCCTGCACGGACATCAGCCCACGGAGGTGCGGCGGTGTTCAGAGCACATCCAGGGGCTCCAACTTGGCAAGATCAAGTGCCAATTGGACACAACACCTCCCCAAATGCATGCAGGGGACCAGCAAGCCACTTACCCCTGCCGCGAGGTTGTCCACTGCAGAACAATCATACACCAGAAGCAAGCCTCAGGATAAAAACCATGGCCGAGGACTCTCACTCTCTGCCCAGCAGAAAGCAAGTGGCCCATGTGCACACGCAGACACACGCGCTCGAGCGCTTGCACACACGCCCATGTTTCTGGACGAGCTACAAAGTCGGAGTCGGAGTCGATGAATCTACCCTTGGGAAATCCCAAGAGTCGGGAGAGTCAGAAAGAGTGGGGTCACCAAAAGTGTGTAGAATGGCAGCAAAGACGAGAGAACTGTGCATATTGTACAAGGGTGTTGTGGACCCGGGTTCCCTACTCGAGCTGTCTGGGTGCCCGTCCCCCTGAACTAGAGAAGTAATCCCTTCAAGGATGGCGTGGCCCATTACGCGCAGGCAGCGCTGCGCATCAGTAGACGCGCAGGACTGCCTGCGTGTCAGTAGACGCACAGGCAGCCCTGCACGTTAGTCCGGACGCGACAGAGGCAGAGAAAAAAAAAAAGTGGCGCAGCAGGAGGACTGCCTGCGCGTCAAGATGCGCAGGCAGCTCCTGCCGTCAGCATCCAACCCATCTGCCAGTTTGCTTCACTAACTGGCGAGTGGGGTACTTTTTGGCATTCGGCAGTCGTGGGTCCTCCCCCCTCCAGACGGCTGGGAAGAGGCGCGCTCCGTGCTCCCCCAAAGCGTCAACGACAGCGTTGACGTCGAGTCGACGCTATCGATGCATCGACGCCGACTCTTGCCTTAAGAGTCGTGCGTCGACTCCTTCATGGACACACGCACATACGCTCTCAGGCAAGCACGAAGGCACACACCCAGGCACGCACGAACGCACGCACACACGCACACATGCACGCACGAACACACACACGCATGCACGCACACGTGCACACACGCACACATGCACGCACGCAAGCAAGCACGCATGCACGAACACACACACGCACGCACGCACGCACACACGCATGCGGGCACACACTACGTCACACTATACCGGACTTGCACAAAGAAAGTGCATTCACCACGGCCACTGACTCCTTCGCCTGCAGGCATGCACAAAGGCCCACGCAATCTGCACAGGCGACCAGACCAGAATACAGCAGCATGAACAAACTCTCTGACACAAACAAGCAATTGAGCAGCACAACATCCAGAAGGCTGAAGCTTGGAGTACCAGCCAGTTCCACCACAGACACAACACCTGCACCACGGCCGTGGAATCGCACAACTGCTTTTCCCCAAGCTTTTCCCCACTACAGGCAGGCACACTGCCCTCCCCTACCCCTACATTCTCCCTCTTTTCTCATCCCATGGAACTCTACACCCAGCCCTAACTTCCTGCCCAAGCCTGCCTGCTACCGGGCGGGCTGGGGAGACACGGCAGTCTTTCATTCCCTCACGAGTCCGACGAACCTCAAGTCCTGCGACGGCAGCACCCGAGAGTGCATCAGCTTGGGCACCAAACGACCCCATGTTGCCGCCGCTGCCGCTGCTGGTGACGTTTCCGCCAAGTCCACTGCCATTGTTAGAGCCTCCATACAGCTGCTGCGGCGGCGGCTGCGAATGCTGCTGCTGCTGGTGCTGCTGGTGGTGGTTCTGGTTCAAGCCAGCCGAATCTTCAGGCGAGCGTCTGCGCATCCATGAAGTATCCACTCCTGACCCTCCATACAAAGAATCGCCCAAGCTAGGCCCACTGCTGGAGGTTGATCCTTGACCGAACCCACCACTTCCCACACCACCAGTCCCACTTCCACCTGCCGCTGCCTCATACGCCTGCTCCACGTCATGCAAAAGGCTCCTCCCCACCCCTCCTGCAGGCTTGCCACCCAGCCCTACCTCTGCCTGCGACGACTGAAGAAAACCACCAAGGCTTGGCGCGGAGGAGGAGGCTGAGGACGGCTGCGGCGGCGCAGCAGCGGCAGCGGAGGCAGAGGCAGGCTGCAGCAGGTCGAAGAAGGGCTCATTGAGGGCCACCTGTGGGCCGCGTGCCGAAGCTGACGGCCGCGGTTGATGGTTGCCATCCATCACTTTGCTTCAAATGCTTCGAGCAGGCAACGACAGTGACGTGAATGAGAAGTTGGACGAGGTGGAGGTGGAGGGAGAGGCGCGCCAGGTGTCTGAAACAGGATCGCAGGACTGTGTGGAGAACCGGGAGCACGAGGCCTGCCAGCAACTGGCTCTTGCAGCCTCTCTCTGCGCTCTGCCTTCAATCTCCAAACGACCGATGCGCAACTGCAGATGACGCAGCAGCCCGGCAACCCTGTTTGCAGGCAGAAAAGAAACGGCAGAGATGACCAACGAAAGAGTCAAGAAAAGACCGTCAGGCGCCATAGCCCGCGTCGAAAGAGACGCGAAGCGCACCACCACATGCAACTGGCACTTCCTTCATGCACCCAGGACTCATGAGAGTCAGAGGACAAACCAGTCAGCTTGGAGGTTGAGGGTAGGTTACGCACCACTCTTCATAGCTGGAAGACAACAGACTGGCAATCAAAGGAACACGTTTGGATGGGAAGCAAGCAAGCTGGACGAATACCAAGTTCAAGGAAGGGCATCCACTGGGGCAACAAACGGCTCCGAATTCACAGCACTCGGATCAGCGTTCATCATACAGCGGACAGTTTCCACAATCGTACATGTACCAGTCACGCGCAGATGTCGCAATGGCATCTCCATCAGAATCAGCCGGAGGAATTTCGTCAAAATCCAGACATGCCCTCTAATTGAGATGACGAACTCATATTCTTGCTCAAGGTTGGACTCTAATCGCCGCACAGGAAACTGCAGACATGTCCGCGAACTGGCAACGCACGTGCGCGGTTTGCACAGAGATGCACACGGGAGGCATCTGGCAGCAGAGACGACCAGTATCATGAGCGGCCGACACTCTGCTACCGAGAAGTGCCCTTCCCAGCCTTCTGGCAACGGACTCAGTCGACATGCCCTAAGACAAGGCATGTGAGGCCATTCCGACATGGTGAAAGGGAGAGAAGGGCGTGCGCAAATCTTTGGCTGAATTCTTACCGGGAAGCAATCAGGAAGTCGTTCGACGCTGGAGTCAGGGTGCGCAAATTCCGATCCAGACCTGGGCCAAGCTCCGGCTCGGTGAAGGCGCACGAAACGACACAACCGTGGCCAAGCCACCTGCGCTAAGCCACAACGAATCTAAAGTCGATATGCACCTTCAGGCAACTACGCTAATGGTAACTGCACCGCGTCGACTATCCATGGCCGTTGGCACCGTCGTGGGCCAGCCTGCTCTGCTCGGAAGCACCGTCACCTCCAGCTTCCGCTCCACCTCCACCTGCACCTGCACCTTGCTCCCCTACCTGCTTCTCGTGTGCCTCCCCTTCTTGGAAACACGGCAAAAGTTCGGCGAGCCATGCAGGCTGTTCGAATCTGCAACCGTGCGGAGGGTTTGATGCAAAACCGCTCTTTACATCCGTACAGCATTTTCGTACCGCTTCTCTATGAGCCAGGGCTTCTAGTGCCCGGAAGTACGGCGTGCTTCAAGCCGCCGGAGGGCACCAGCACGTCGACGACTGCCGCGAGTGCAACCGTCGTGTCACGCACGCAAACCAGGGTGATCTAGCAAGTCGACGACTCGAATCCTCGCAAACTTAGGGCACGTTTGGTTTCGGAAGCGGTCCTCCTCGGATTCCGAGTCGGATTCGCTGTCAGAGTGAAGTTCCGCTCGGATTCCGACTTCGAACAAGTCGGATCCGAGTTCGCCGTCAGCGGACAGCTCCGACGGCTGCTGTAACAATCCAACCGGACGTCNCTCGGATTCCGAGTCGGATTCGCTGTCAGAGTGAAGTTCCGCTCGGATTCCGACTTCGAACAAGTCGGATCCGAGTTCGCCGTCAGCGGACAGCTCCGACGGCTGCTGTAACAATCCAACCGGACGTCCGAGTTCGAACTGAGTCAGGAGAAGATGTAGCGACGGTGGATCCGAGTCGACCTCTCCCGCGGCAACTCGGTCGAATCCAAACGTACCCTTAGGCCGGTGTCACACCGAACGAACTCGACTCACCGCGGGAAGT
Source organism: Penium margaritaceum (assembly GCA_023375785.1). Taxonomy (NCBI): domain Eukaryota; kingdom Viridiplantae; phylum Streptophyta; class Zygnematophyceae; order Desmidiales; family Peniaceae; genus Penium; species Penium margaritaceum. Next base: position 260,675 of record SZWC01001259.1, on the reverse strand, counting down.
CGCGGTGAGCTGAGTTCGTAGGGCCGATCAACTAGTTCGTCGCAAACCGCGTCGAACGTGCTCAATTTACTCGATGGCGCACAGTTTTCCGCGTCCAAGTTCATTCAGCATCAGTGTGACACCATCCGCTGGCAACTAGTATTCATATTTTGACTTTTTTTTTGTCATTTTCCTCGAAGTGGGGTGACGTCGTACATGCGATGACGTGGCACGCTTCAATGACGTCACTGTCCATGTGAAGACAAGCGAACTGAGTCAGCGGCGGTTCGGCCGACAACTTTTTGTCCGAAATTTCCGTGACCGTCGAGAGTTGCGAGGAGTTGCTACACCTCGAGGGGTGTAGCAACTGTTCAACAACTGGTCGACGGCGCCCAACAGTTCGCGCGTTTATCGAGTGGTGCGACTCGACAACATGGGTCAACGCTGACAGTCTTGCGTCAGAAATTTTCTGAAAGTTGCTGTCAGCGCTTACCCGCCTAGGCGAGTTGCTATGGGCGCCGGTGTGACCGCAAATGCCCAACGACGACTTCCAACTCGTCGTTTTTTTTAGAGAGGGAAGTGTGAACGCGGCTCGGAGTTGCTACGGGGTGGTGTGACACCGGCCTTATCCCGATGGTCCATTCCGGTATAAGTTTCATTGGTTTGTGACGCTGGTTGGAACTAGTGAGATGCATCGATGAGAGAGTTCGAACACATCTCAACGGCGTTTTTTGGGAACCTGGTCGTAACCCACTTGCTCGAGGGACATTACCTCAGCACCGAAACCGCCCGGGGACTTAACCTGGACCCTCAAAACTTGAAGCTAGCAAGAGCGTGCGTAGAGATATTGATCTGTACAGCATAAGGTGAGGGCGGAAGGGATTCAAATTCTCTAGCGGGGCTCATTGATCAAGAAGTTACACTATCCGGCGCGATAGAAGAAATCAAATGCAAAAGAATTTAAGCGGAACATGGCTTTCTTGTTGGTGCGACGGGTGAATAGTGAAAATATGATCCATTTTTTGTGTTGAAGGACTGAGATGGAAATTCCAATGACTTTGGCGGTCGAGGAAGAATGAAGATCAGCCCAACATTCTTACCAAGTTACGTAAAAGAGGGTTGAGTGGATATCCAGCCATGCATAGTTGTATGAAAAGGGCTTGAGAGGGCAAAGAATAATTTCCATGGGTATGAGGGTAACTCTCGGGAAAGGGCTTGATACAACCGCATGAGGCAATATGAGGGGCCATGAAGCCGTCTACAAAGGAGGAAGCAATTTTCTATGGCTTTTGTACTCTAAAAGAAAAGATTTGAGTCCTTGTTTGACAGGGTTCATGAAACGGGTCCCGTGCGATACTGGAATCGACCGGAATAGAATTTGGTCATGACATCTCCACTATAAAGATCGAGTGGCAGGTGCGCATGTTTATGGCGAAGGACAGGACAGGCCATGGAAAGACTTTGTGGGGTAATTCTCTTCCCAGTTTTCACGTATGAAGGTCAAAATCCGTGTGAGGTGAGGATTCGGGTGTACACCATCGGGAGGGGAGGGGTGGGTTGGGCGAGTCTGTATGTAGGGGTGTGGTCTATTTGGGAGGTCCATGAAGGAGTGTGTGTCTATTTTGAAGACGTGTGTCAATGTTTTGTCAACAATCATGTCCAGGCGAGCCCAAGTGTGCGGATGGATCTTGAGCAATGATCGGGTTTGAAGCATTTTGGTTTCAGTTCTCGACTCTGAACAATGATATGGGGTTTGTGAAGGAGGAAGAACAATGATATGGGGTTTGTGAGAAACTGTTAGGACGCTTCCCATCCTTGTTGCTCCTGACGTGGCGACACCGTCCAGACAGCTGGCGCACTAACAAGCAAGCAGGTGCAAGAAACGGCAAGGGTCAGGCTAGGGAGACGCGCAAAGTCTCAGAAGTTCCAATAGCTTAGTAATGCAGAGAGAGATGACAACTAACAAGCAAAAAACATAAATACCTACTGCGACGTATGGCAGGTGATGCACGCGGTGGTGTCAGTTTGTCCTAAAACCGGCTCAAAACCATTGTTTTGGCCATAACTCCGCGCACAGGCATCCTAACGCAACATCGTCTAAACCTAGAGATGCAAAATCTCGAGTCGGAAGCTACTTCTGGTCACATGCACAATTCCAGCATCGATCAGTGGACAGACAATGCAAAACATGCAAATCGGGCTCGAGAGCCTGTCCACCGAGAAAACTCTAGCGTCTATAGAAAACGTTGTAGAGCACCCCAGCAAGCACCCAGGACGTCGTGGCAGTTGTCTGACATCTACTGGTGCTACACCTGTCGGTGCTCCGGCGCCACCTGTGCCCGTATCAAGGATCTGCACGAGCATGAACACGGCCGAGTGGTCAGAGTAAGCTCTACAAACAGACGGGGAAGACTCACATCACAACACTCCCCCATGCCCCAATAGTATGTATGTCCATACACGTGCATAACTCACACATGTGCGCACCAAGATGCTTAACATTCCATGCTCACACACTCCACAATCAGCCACTCTCAGGCAAAGGGCGAAGCCCGACATAGCGAATGGCCACCATGAACTTTCCGCGCACAAGTGTCTTGGTCAAGAAGTCAGCCCGTTGCATGTCCATGCCAACCCAGATTATGGAGATCACCTGTCGCTCCACAAGATCACGCACAAAGTGATGCTCAACAGCAATGTGCTTCGTGCATGCATGAAACACACCAGAGTTCTCTAAATGGGAAGAGCACTCTGATTGTCACAATACAAAACAATGCAAACACAGACTGACGCAACTCATGAAACAGACGCTGCAGCCACACCGTCTCAGTAACCCCTGCCCCCAAAGCAACATACTCAGCCTCTGATTAGCTACGTGCGATACAACCCAGCTTGCCACTACGCCACGACACAGCGTTGCCACCAAGCAAGAACACGTAGCCTGTCCGAGTGCATCCATCAGGACTCCACGCACAATCACTGTCTCTTTAGCTATCGACTACCACCAAACACTGCCGTCAAAAACAGCGTCCCATGTATCGCACCACTCGCACACCTGCGTGAAGGAATCTCACCCAAGGACACTGTGAAAATTGTTCAAGGAGTTTGACGCTGAAGGCAATGTCGTGTCGTGTGGTAGTGGCCAAGTACATCAAAGAGCTTATGAGGCACAAGTACAGGGTCACATCCACTGTCTCCCCTAGCTTATCATCCACCTTCAGAGCATCCTGTCCGTCAAGTGTGATGGGGATGGAGGCTATGGGGAATGCACCAAGGAGGTCAGCAAACTGCTCCCCCACAACACCGGCGTAACGTGCCTGATGTAACAAGAGTGTCCGCCGCTGACAATCACGCACGATATCCATCTCAAGAAACATAGTTGTAGGACCGAGGTCCTTCATCCTGTAGGCAGCCTGGAGAACTGCATTAGCCTTCTTCATGGCTTCCATACAAGGAGACGTTATCAAGAGGTTGTCCACGTAGAAGAGGATGGTGGTGAAGCTCTCAGTTGTCCATCTGAGAAAGAGAGACGGGTCAATGTCACTCTGCACGTAACCAGCACGTGTCAGTGCGCCGGTGATTTCCAAGTTCCAGTACGTGGGTGACTGTTTAAGGCAGTACAAGGCCTTTCACAAGCGCCAAACCTTGTCATCGACCTTGAATCCAGGTGGTTGGACTATTTAGATCTCCTCCTCTAAGGTGCCATGGAGGAACGTGTTGTTCACGTCCATCTGGTGTAGCTCCCAGTTGTGGTGAGCAACAACCCCGAAGAGAGTGCGAGCGGTGGTCGTGCGGCCAACGGGTGCAAAGGTGTCGGTGAAATCTACCCCCTCAATCTACGAGAACCCCTTGGCGTCAAGCAAGCCTTGTAGTGATCCAGTGTGCCATCAGGCTTCACCTTTTCGCGAAAGACCCATTTGGCTTGTACAGCCTTCCGCCCAGGCGGGAGGTCGACAAGCTTATAGACACCGTGCTCACGGATGGCTCTCAGCTCATCCTCACAAGTTGTACACCACAAGTCTGTATCCTGAGCTAAGAGTACCTCCTTCAACGTGCCTAGATCAGGCGTCGTCGAGGGAGAGCTCCGGGTGGCTAAGACACACGCCTCTACACTCGGTCTGACCACGACAAGATCAGCTGTGGCATCGCAAGCAACCAAGAACTCTCGGAAGACCAACTCGTGGCCGGCAGGACATAATGGATACACCTTAGTGTAGTGTGCCTGAACACTCAAGCCAAAGGCCTTTGTGCCAGGCTCGCCACTCACAACACTACGAGTCGGGGCGTCTAGGCGTTGAGCCAGCAGTCCGCTGAGCCCTAGAGGCCAATGGTTAGAGACGACCACCGGGCTCGCGGGAGTAGCCCGATGCTGAAATGCTCACCTCAAGCTGCGAAGAAAGCTGTTGGGCCAGAGCCACAGCGGAAATCGGTGCATGCACGCGAGTGGGTGTGATAGAGGGGACAGACACTGGCATGGGATGAGATACGTTAGAGGCGACTGACTCCCGCATGGGGTCAGGTGTGCCAGAGGGGTCAGACACCGGCACGGGATCAGGTGTGTCAGAGGGAACCGACACTAGCACGGGATCAGGTGTGCCAGAGATGTCTGACACGGACACGGGATCAGGTGTGCCACAGGGGACTGATGAGGCTACTGGACCCACAGCCACGATGGCAGGATTTTCAGCAACCGGCGACCGGACCGCAGGTGAGGAGGCCTCAACGAACCCATCCAAAGGAATAGAATCCCCCATCCATCGGGAGTCCACACAGGTAAGAACATGGTCGAGAACCAGCGAGAAAATGTTGAATAAGTCGAGGTAGGTGAGAGCCTCAAAGAAGAGAGCATCTCGAGACTCGACAATGCGATGGCGAGCAAGGACCTTAAAGCGCCAGGCCTTTGACCACAGGGAGATGCCGAGGAAGGTACACATGTGTTCCCGAGGTGAGACCTTGGACCTTTGCTGGTCCTTAGTGTAGCAGATGCATGCGAGGGACCCCAAACGCAGGCGAGACGGAGATCAGCACGATGGCCAAACCACAACTCGTACGGCATGACATGGACTGGAAGTGGAACATTCGGCAAGCGATTCCAGAACCACGTCATGTAGGAGAAGCCCTCAAAGGCAAAGGACTCTAGAAGACCGCACTCAGACCACATAGCATGAACCGCATCCTCCATGGTGCGGTTCCAATGCTCAGAAACACCGTTATACTGTGGTATAGTGGGGATGGAAAGCTGGTGAAAGATACTATGCTAAGAAAAGTAGGCATCCATCTCGATTAAGAACTCACCTCCACGATCCGAGCGAAACGTGTGTAGGGTGTGACGAGACTGGCGTTCAGCCATCACAAGCCACAAGGGGACCGCCAGTGCGGCTTCGCTCTTATGGCCGAGGTTATAGACCCACCGCATCGGTGTGAAGCTATCAGTCAGAGTGAGAACATATTGACCCCGATGAGAGAGGGACTCAACTCGAAAGGACCGAGAAGGCCCGATTGGACCAACTCTAGTGGGAGCAGTGTCCGGGAGGACAAGTCAGGGTAAGAGCATCGATGCATCTCACCCTGGACGCAAAACGACAATCGGTCTTGGGTGGCTTCTCAAAGGAAGCCGCATCAAGACCGAGGGCTGGCTGAGTTTGAATGAGCTTGGACACAGTGTCTGAGCTCACATGGCAGAGGCGACGATGTAACAAGCGTTGGTGCTCATGATAGAGAACACCAGTGACAAACACGTGCATAGAAGAGAGAGGGGGAGAAGAAACAGAGGAAATGCAATGAGACACATGATAGAGGTCATCAACAACAGAGGCACAAAGTACGATGGCACGTGTGTCAAGAGCAGTCACTGTGGCAAAGTCCGCACAGTGCTCAACAGTGAGATCCATCTTGGTGCATAAACGAACAGAGAGTAGACTAAGCTCAAGAGTAGGGACAACGAGCATATCAGAAATGTACAAGGGGCCAGACGGACCATCAAACCGCACAACCCCAACTCCCTGCACAGGTAACGACTGACCAGATCCTGTCCAAACAGATGCAACGGGACCCAGCACAACGAAGTCACTACGACGACAGGTCATGTGATGGATGGCACCAGAGTCGATAATCCAGGTGCCACTTGGCTCACAGCCAGTCGTCGACATAGAGAAACATGCCACAAAACACTTTGCCTCTGTTGGACGCTCAGCAGAGGACTCAGGACGACGACGAACATCACGGATCTGTGACTCGTCAAGCCAGTCGGTATTTTCAGGTCCATCCTCATCACAAGCCAACTGAGCTCCACTACAAGCATCATCAAGGAATACAGACATAGCAATACAAGCTGTCTCAGGACCACTCGGTTGTGACAATACACTCATACCTCCCTGAGTACAGAGCGCCAGGAGCTAACGAAGCTCTGCGATTGTGAAATCCCGAGGGTCCATATCTGCACTACCGCCTGGTGAAACAGATGCGCCTGCTGCAGTCGTGGTCACGGCGTGCCCCGGTCATGTGTCACTCGAGGAAATCCACTGCCTCTGTGCCACCTGAAGGTCATGTATGATCCGATTCCAATCAAGGAACTACTTACACTCTGTGTAGCTATGAGTGCCTCCACAGTTGTAGTAGTGGACAGAACATCACTGCCATTACGCGTCGGCTGCTACTGCTACTGCTACTGTTGCTACACATCACGTCTTCCCCTGTACGGTTGCTACAATGCCCTGAGTGTGGCAGGTTGGGGTAAAGGAGGAGGAGGAGGAAGCGGTGGAGGTGGGACTGGTGAGTTGGGACAGAGGCGTAGGAAGGGTCGTGATCACTGCTACAACAAGTAGAATCCGCTGATGGGTGATGGCAGCCTCATGAGCCAATGCAGCCTGGAAGAAGTAGCAATGGGCCGAAGGAAGCAGCTGGAGTGACTCTGACAACTCAGAGAGAGCCACATGGTCAAAGATCGTAGAGAGCTTCACATGGTCCAAGTGCGCCCCCATCATGATGGTGTCAAGTGTCCACAACTGCGTCTTATCGTCGGTCCCAAGGCGCGTGTAAAGGCGCATCGCGCACCTCCAGCAAGCAGCTACAAGCTTCGTGGGACCTTGACGGAGGGAGTGAAACTCATGTAGTAGGGTTGCCCTCTTGGCATGGGTCTCAGCAACGAGAAGTGTCAAGGCCAGCTCCAAGCCCTACCTCGGATCTGCTCCAGTCGTGGTCCTGGTCTCATCCAAAAAGGGGTTGAAGTTGACCACAGTCTCCCGCGGCATGGCGTAGAGAAGACCACGCATCGCTCGCGCTGCTATCTGGACCTGGTGAGTGTCGAGAGTCTGGCACTGTCTATAGTAATAAGGCTAGACGCCATGAGAATCGGCCCACACTTGGAACAAGGTCTCCCAATAATCGAATCCCTCTTTGGTATCGTAACGAGGTGGAGGTGCCACAAAGTCCTTTGGTCGTCGCTCCGTGGGGAGGGCGACCTCAGGCTTAAGAGATGGAGGACGGGGTATAGGGAGACCAGTAGTGAGAGAAATGCCACCAAAAGTGAACACCATTGAACGACGTGCCTGATCCTGACGGCGAGAAGGTGGCAGGATAAGAGGCTGTGACCCCAGACGTAGCTCACGAATACGCACCTCAAGGACACGAATCTCGTCTTCGCGTGTGTCATCCTGTGATGAGGGATGCTAAGGTAGGGTATAGACTTCTGGACAGATGATGCATCTCTAGTAGATCCTCCTGGTTGATGCTGTAAGGTCCCAAACGACCCTGCAATAGCTTATCAATCTCTTGCAACGCGTCGCTCTACCGCTGCTGCTACCGGCGAATCTCATCCTGCGTCCGACGAAACTTGTCGATCGCGAGTGACTGTGACCGTGGACTCATGATGCCTGAAGAGGAGGAAGAGGAGGGGTCTCCGAGTCCTATGCCTTTGTCACGCACCGGCGTCATCGAAGTGCTCAGTATGGGGCCGAACGTCAAACATGCTCCGAACAACGAACCAACAATGTTTCCCGAGGAATTGAAACATTAAGAAAAAATGATGTTTTGACCCCGAAATTGTTGACGTCAGCGCAGCCGATGATGATGCCAGTATGTTTTACACTAGCAAAAAAAGAGCGCAAGGGTTTCATGCAGGCGTACTTTACGCCAGTGTTTTCTACGTGACACGGACTCGGCGTGACGGGTGGGGGTGACCACGTCACCCCCTGCTTGCGGCTTCGCAAGGGTTGCAAAGGCATGTGCAGCTATTGTGCAATATCGCCGAGGTTCTACGCAGCTATGCAACAATCTTGTGCAGCAACATTACTGCGTAGTAGTACTGCGCAGTCCCACTAATGGAGTAGCAGTGGTTCTGTTATTGCTACGGCCACCACCAGTGTTGTCGCGTTGTTGTAGCTACTGTTGCTGCCGCTATTATCACTGTTGTTACAACAGCTGCAATGCTGCTATTACGTTGTTACTAGTTTTGATGCTCTTGCTGCACTGCTATTGTTGCTCAGGGTTGCTGATGCCACCGCTTCTGCAAGTTATTGTTGCCGCTACGCACTGCCACTGCTCGTAGTCGTCGCCGCGAGCTACTGCTACGAGCTGCTTCTCCCAATTTTTTTGCGTATAGGTTGGTAGCCAGACACAACTACTGTTAGCACCCGTTGCTCCTGCTACCGCTCCACATGCTGTTGGAGCTCGTCACAATCACAACTCCTCTAGCTATGGTGGTGGTGATTTCGTGATGACGCCGCTACTGCTAATGTCAACTGCAACGGGTCCGAGGATACCACGGTTGCGGTGACTCTCACCACTGCTACCGGTGTTGCGTCTTTGCGAAGTAGCTCAGTGAGAGAAGTCTCACTGCTCCGATACCATGAGAAACTGTTAGGAAGCTTCCTAACCTTGGTACTACTGAAGTAGCGACATTGTCCAGTCAGCTAGCGCACTAGTAAGCAAGCAGGTGCAAGAAACAGCAAGGGCCCGGCTAGGGAGACGTGCAAAATCTCATAAGCTCTAGTAGCTTAGTAATGCAGATAGAGATGACAACTGACAAGCACACAGCATAAACACCTGCCGCGGCGCACTGCGGGTGATGCACACGGCAGAGTCAGTTTTTCCTAAAATCGGCTCAAAACCATTGTTTTGGCCGTAACTCCGTGCACAGGCATCCAAACGCGATGCCGTCTGAACCTAGAGATGTAGAATCGTGAGCCTGATGATACGATATCGATCAGTGGGCAGACAATGCAAAACATGCAAATCAGGCTCGAGAGCCAGTCCATCGAGGAAAATCTAGCACTTGCAGAAAAACTGCAGAGCACCCCGGCAAGCACCCGGAACGTCGTGGTAGCTGTCTGGAAGCTGTTGGTGGGTGGAGCCACCACCCGTCGGTGCTCCAGCGCCAGCTTGGTCCGCATTAGGGATTTGCACGAGCATGGACACGGCCGAGTGGTCACAATGAGCTGTACAAACAGACGGGGACGACTCACATCACAACAGTTCGGAGCCCTCATGAGGCCTTCGATGGTGAAGTATTGTGTAAACAAAAGGGAGTGCAAAATTAAGGACCGAGCTTGCAAGACGCGAATCCAAGAGAGTGGATGCAAGTCTATGAGGTCCATGACAGTGTATTGGCAAGGCGGAAGAAGAGGGAAGTGTCATAACAAGAATAATTCTCCCAGGGTGATTTCTTCTCTGGGCACCTAACATTCAGCACGGAGTACACCAAAGGAGGATAAACCCGACTTAAGGATAAATTGGTTGTAGGCAACAAATCCATCAACAGGTTCTTTATAGGATAAACACATCTCAAGCGTAACATTTTTCTCTAGGGCTCCTGGTAATAGCAGAACCGGTGGTAAATTCTTCTCTTCGCCCACATCCTGGGAGCTACGGTTCCACATGTGGGTTGTGTGTGAGGATCTCTGGAATCATTATACCCCTGAAGTGTGACTCATCTTTCCCTGAATAGTTGATTGATGCAATTCATGTAGCTGTGGCCTTTTTCTTTGTCACATTACAATCTGATTGCATAGACCTCAAGCCCTTCGTTGATGATGCCACTGTTGGCACTGACCCTGACCCCATGAGGCATGAATCACCCTTGTGCGTCCTTGCCGTGCCTCAGGTCAGGGTGCCATTAGCCGCATCTTGAAGGACTTTAATGACTTTAGGATGAGCAAATCTAAGTCTTGCACAGCCTATAGACCTCACATGTAGGGCCTCCAACGTCGGCTTGGCAAGGCTGGTCCGCCTCCAATGGCTACCCTCCTCACCATCCAGAACGGTGATAATCCAAACTCCTGAAAGATCCTCGTCCACTTCGACCTCAATAGTGGAAGGGCAGTGCATGGGATCTCAGGTCACACTGATTTCCTGAACGTTTGTGTAGTAGTTAAAGTAGGAGGAGGTGGTTTCGGATAACCATATGCGACATGGAGAGACATTAGCATTGGCAGAAGTCACCTCTGCCTCTCCTATGCCTACGTTGTCCCGGGCCCCTGGTATAGCTAGAGCCATGCAGGGTGTATGCTGCGGCAGCAGGGAACATGGGGAAAATGGAAGGGGAAGGCTAAGTAGCCTTCTAGTTGTAGCTGCTCCTGTGGTACCTTGTCCCACTTGTGGCCAGTCTGGTCATGGTGAGAACACATGTCTCCTACTTACCAATGAGTCTCCCGCCGTTGCTGCCATGGCCGCGAGTGTGAGTTTTGTCGAGGCACTGTAACAGTTCTTAAAGCTTCCTCTGCTTCCTTAGTAGCCGCCTTCAGTTCGTTAGGAGCCTCCTTGTCCAATGGTGTTGCAGCGGTCGTGACTGGATCTCGGGCTCCTCCTCCGACTTTTTCTTCCATCAGGCATGTTGCTCTTCTCAACAAGATCGGATGATCTTCTCATCCAGTGTAGACCCCTCCATCGTTGCACTTTGGCTCTTCCTTGCCGCTATCCTTTGGTATGTCCATGCCGCATTGCCATCCGACTGATGGCAATGTTTTTTCCACAGAAGTCGAACATCAAGCACCTCCTTTAGTGGAGGCATACAAAGGAGAAGCATACGTAACCAGTTCAGAAGCGCAAGCAAGTGCAGTGGCACCAGTAGGAGCTGCAGCAGGGACACAACCACCAGTCACGAGAGTGGACAGAGCTGGCAGGGCAGCTGGCTCTGCTTCTCTTGCACAAGCCGACGATATCTACCTCTCATGCCCGCCATGATCCTGCTTCTCCTGCCCAGTCTGCTCCTTATGTTCTCAAAACATCCATGCCCATGGGGAAGGCTTACCCGCAGTCCTCCAAGATGGCGAAGGTACCCAAGTGGGATCGCCTGCAAGTGCCTGGCAATGTTCTCTGGGAGCAACATCGCCAGTGTCCGCCTGTCCCCTCTTCCAGTGCTCCTCACCCCTCTCCGCACCTCTCGACCTGGCGCGTGGCCACCTCCAGGAGCCGATGCTCCATCTACCGGCAAGCCACCATTAGTGCGAATCTTTTGCTTGCCGCAACGCGCCGGCATCCCTTTCATCCTGTGATGCTGCATGTAGTATTTCCAAATACTTGTGGTAATTCCCACGTCTGTCCATTGTGTCCTCACCTCCATCCTTGGACAGGGTGCACATCTTTGTCACAAGCACCCTAACATAAACACCTCTTACACCACTACCGTTGCCTCTGATTTATACCTCTGTTATTCCAAGCATGCTACATACTACCAACATGCGCTTGGTCTTGACCCCATCGCCATTCAGTGGCCTTGTAAAACCGAGTGCATCTTCTGCGCATATGACAGGATTCACTTCCTACCCTATCTCTGCTTCCCAAGCCTCAAAATCACTGAATTGGTCCACTCCATCCTTATGGGTCCCTGGATAGTTGAGTCTTTTGCCAAGCGTCGCCGTGATGTCCTCACCTGTACTGATAATTGTTCTCGCTTTCAGTGGCAGATTGTGAAGTGGCTCCTACGATTTGTGAGTAGCTTCTTTTCACTGAGCATGAGTATGGTTTTTGCCTTCATCACTTTCTCTCTGACCCAAGTGGTGAGTGTATGGGTGAGGTGAATTCCTTCCTCAGAATTTGGGACATTATACACAAGAACTTTGCATCTTTGACTCCTGAGCAGGCCGGTGCCTGTTAGCGCTAGAACCGCACCATGTCTGACGTGGTCCTCATTATGTGTATAGAGCCTGGTCTGTGCCAGGGCTTCATCTGCAAAGCCTTATCATACATAAACTTGGTCTTGAACAGATTCACCCGTGGTTCCTTGCCTCAGCCAGTCACACCCTGCTAGCATTGGTGTGGACATGTGCCTCAAGTTTTGTTGATAGCGTCCAAACCATGCAGACCAACGGGGCAGCAAGCTGGCTCCCCCTGGATGACTCTATACCTTTCTTTGTGTGCCCCATCAGTCAAAGGCCTGGTGGTTCTAGGATCCTCTAGTACGCTGCATCATTGTGTCAAGTGACGCTATGTTCTTTTAGGAGCTCTTCTCACACGTTCTCCCTTATGCCTAGGCCTGTCGCTACCGTTGCATGGGGAAACGTTTGATCTGGTGCGTGACGTTGCTCTATGCTCGTCAAGGCCAGGCGTCCCTTGTTCTTACGCGCCACCTGCACCACCTACAATCTCTGCTCCAACACACGTACCTGACACTCCTAATTCTCCGGATTTTCCATCTGAGTCCAACTCTCTGCCTGCTGTCTTCCTCAACCGGGCATCTAACTCTTCCTCTTTGGTCGCTCACTCCACCGTCCTCCCAACTTAGTCGGCCGCTCCGGCCGTTGTCTCCGCCGACCAGTCAACCAGCCCTCCAGACCCTGGTACGGTCATTCTGGTGGAGCGACCAGTCATGTCCCTCCCTTTGCGAGCCCGACATGTCCACTGGTTTATTGTCGGTCCGACACACTCACACACTTGACGAAGGTGGTCAAGTGTGCATCATTCAATAAAGCCGTCAATGTCGTTAATCTGCACCCGTGCATTCGTGCACCGTCATGCATCTACTGGTTCCTTTACCTTGCATTGTCTGCTTTACGCCCTCACCTTTCTTGTGCTCATTGCCGTACTTGTGTGGATTTGCCGGACTATGTAGGCAAGGGGTTATAGGGGAGTGTGACATCTAATGTGTCTTTTGGATACATGACCTCCACACATGAATGCACATTAGTTCCCACAGCTCATGAGGTAGTGTTGTGACTTGTGCGTGTTGTCTCTCCCTAATCTGTAATATGACCTCTCCATTGGCTGGCATGCTCTTGCAGATGACTGAATCAGCGGACGTTGGCGACAATGGGTACTAAGCATTGGAGGGGACGTTGAACCGTGGTGATACCCATGGATCTTGCATGTTCTCATGCAGTCTCCTACTTGATATTAATGTGCGGGCAGCTCCATCTGCAACATCCATCGTCACTCATGTCACTAACAGTCATGGATGACTGTTCTGAGTAGCATGGATTCATCGTAGGTTCAGGCAGTTGTAAGTGTGCTGTGTAAAACTTCTACCTGATTCTGAATGCACGAGTTTTTTTGGAACATGCATAATTTAGTGGGGTCCAGTTTTCAAGAAAACTAGATCATGCCCGGGTTCTGCGCCATCGGTCATCTAATAGGGCTCACCGAGGACAAATCCACCTGTCTGGAAATAGTGGAATTTTCTTATTGACTTGTAGACTGAGTCACAAGCCTCAAGCCTCAAGCCTCAAGCCTCCCAGAGGTGAGGGCCTACGTTAGTGTGGGAGAGGTCTCTTACCAAAACTCATTCTTGCTCTTAACTCATGAATCATTCAGTTTCAACTGTAGCTTTGGTGCTAACTTTTCCTTGCAAATTTTCCCTCTTGCAGCTGAGCAGCTTGTGTTGCTCAAGCACTAAGTCTAGGCGCAGGATCCCAGACAATTCAGTCCAAGTGCATGAGGCGAAAGTCAATGGTCTTGTCCAAACTAGAGCAGAAAATGGTGCACACTAAAGGAGACGTATTTTGTAATGTTCATGAGATGATTGGTCTCCTTTGGGGCAAGCTGCCTGTAGGTATTTGCGGGTGTAGGAGATACGAACTAGACAAGGTTTATAGATGCTGGACGAAAACTCCTTAGGCACGTACGTAAGCAAGGATGACTCCGGCACTTGCAAAAAAGAAGCACCCACATTGATGAAGGAAGGGCCAGTCCAAGTGTTGCGGTTTTCATTGCAAACCGATGTTGTGATGGGAGCTACCGTCGTCTATCTATATGGCTTATTGTGACCACTTGGTCATGTCCTTACTTGTGCAGATCCTTGATGCGGACCTAGCTGGCTTCAGAGCACCGACAGGTGGTGATCCCACCCACTAGCAGCTCCTGGATAGCTACTGCGATATCCCAGGTACTTGCTTGGGTGCTTTGCATATATTCTAAAATCGCCAGAGTTTTCTCCATGGACTATATCTTGAGCCTGATTTTCTGTATCTCTATTTTTAACCACTGATTGGTGCTAGACCTATGTGTGTGACCAGTCATAGCGTGTGGCTCAACATTCTAGATCTCTAGGTTCAGGTGGTGTTGCATTTGCATGCCTTTGCGCATACTTATGGCCAAAACAGTGATTTTGTGCATACTTATGGCCAAAACAGTGACAAGGACAAACTGACATTGCCGTGTGCGACACCCGCTGTGCGCCAGGGATTTACACTGTGTGCTTGTCAATTTTTATTTCTCTCTAAGTTAAGCTATTGGAGCTTATGAGACTTTGCGCCTCTTCTTAGCCTAACCCTTGCACCTACTTGCTTCCTAGTGTGTCAACTTGCTAGATCGTGTCCCCATGTCAGTAGTAGCAAGGCTAGGAGGCTTCCTAGTAGTTTTTCTTGGTATCAAAGCAGCAAGCCTCCCTTGTTGAGCTGCACAACAGAGTCACAGCACCGGCACCAGCCGTGAGAGTCACTATAGCAGCAGTATCCTAGGATCCATCACAGAAGACGTTGGTAGCACAGACGTCACCCCGACATCAATTGCATCAGCGTCACCATGCAACCATCAGCACCATAGCTAAAGGAGCTGCAACAGTGATGAGCTGCAACAGCAACACTGATCGGCAACAGCAGCACCGGGTGACAACAGCAACTTGCCTGGCTACCATCCCCGACACCAAAAAAATTGAGAAGTAGCTTGTGGTATCAATTTGCGACGACGCAAGCAAGAAATGACAGCACACAGTGGCCTCAGCATCTAGCAGTAGTAGCAGCACCAGCAGCCCAAAGCAGCAACAATAGTAGCAGGAAAAGCAGCAACATTGCAGCTTCTATAACGATAGCGGCAAAAGCACCAGTAGTAGCACCTTAGCGGTAGTAATGTCTACAATAGTGTAGCAATAGTGGCAGAGGTCGCAACAGCAACAAACCAACAGCAACAATAGAAGCGGCTGCTGTCTAGCGCACCATTGCTACTGTGTAACAATTTCTTCTCAGTAGTTTTATGGAATAATAGTGTTGTGCAACTGCACTGAAATGTGCAACACTGTGTAGCAGCTGCATAGGTGTATGCAACCCCCGCGCAGCTATGAGCAGGGAGTGACACGGTTATCCCCATTCCACAGACGAGCGACATCTGCTTGACTCACCAAAAATGTCAACATTGCTATCATAAAATACCCTGGAATTTCTATTCCCTTTTCTTTCATGACGGCATAAAAAATACTGACAACAGCATCATGTGTGTTGATGTCAGCAATTTTGGGTCAAAACCTCAAGTTTTCCTAGTGTTCCAAATCTTGAAAAATGATGATGATTCTTCATTTGAACAACTTTGACATTTAGACCCATATTGAGCGACCACATGGCACCAAGCGGGAATAAGGGAAAGGAGTCAATTGAGCCCTCTGGCTCCACCTCCATGACGGGCTCATTGAGCCCACCGACTCAGGCAATGGAAAAGCTCCGACAAACATAGGATGAGATTAGGTACCAGCAGTAGGAGTACTTCACCACTCTCAGCGACATCTAGATCTTGTTACAGGGCCTATCTATATTATAGCAAACTCCACCTGGCACAAATGGAACTACACTAGTACAAAAGCCCACAAAATTCACTGCATACGCGAGCCAGTAGCATACATTTAAGGAACAGGATTCAGACAACGAGGAGGAGGTAGATGCACGGACACGTGAGATTGGCACGCAACTGGATCACCTACTTATTGGCCCATAGTGCACACCCGCGGGTACATCAGTGGCTTCAGCGTGTCATTCACCCTCAAACTGGGAGACTGGAATCTCCTTCAGCAGCATGTCCATTCATCAGGTGCTCGACCCAGTGCCTGAGGTTGACCTCTTCATGGAGCGGCGACCAAAGGAATTCAAGACATCGTCATCCCATTACGACATTCATGCTGGATTGGACTCTTGGGAGGTAATTTTTCCAGGTGTGGGCTGACATGAAGGGAGTGTGGCCCTATTACATAAGCCAAGACAATACTACGGACGCTTGCCGTCTCAAAGAGCAGCGAGAGCCATGCATGTTCTGCTCAATGTCGTTTTCTAGGAGACGGTCATCAACTTCTGTCCTTTCCTGGGTGCACCAGGGATGGGAGACGAGGCCGATCCTCGCAGCGGGTGGGAGTTCGCCCTCACCTTGTTTGCTACAAAGACACAGGCGACAAGGGAATTCATCCTGAGGGAGTTCTACTCCCTACACGAGGGAGAGTCACAATCAATAGCAGCATACTGGAAGCGTAAAATTCACATCTACACCCAGCTGGGCTCTTGCGAAGAATTCCACATTTGGGTGGTCGACACCATCATACTCGGTGCGCACATGGAGCACACTAACCTCTTCAACTACTTCTATCGACCCACCTTAGAAGAGTTGTCAGATTCCCTTAAACTGCTTCCTTGGGTCCAGCAGTACTATTTCCAGAAGACAAGGACCAAGTAGGATGCTTGTGCGAATCAGGTGAGTCCCTTGAAATCAATGACAAAAGCATCCCCGCTGATCCATCTCCCTCTCAGGTACTCCATCGCCACTTCCTCTTCCTCTCCCTCTTCCCCACCCGCATCAGCTTGAGACGTGGCCATATCCACACCTGAGAAAATTTTGATAAAGGACATGCGCAGCAGCAGCGACAGTAGTCGTTGACTAGTGGTAATGGACGCCCAGTCCACTGCTGCAAGCATGACAGCACTCATCAATACAAGGGGTGTCAGCAGCCATTGGACTGGAGCCAGATCACACATGTCCTCCAGGTTACGCATGCCCAATGGACGTCTCCCAGCAACACTCAGGCGGGTCACGCGGTGACCGTGACAGAAACTGAGCTTTTACCACTCTGCTCGCACTGGAGGCATGGATCCATGGGATTTCATGAACATGGAGCTTCATCAGCTGCTTGCGCTTTGCACTTAGGGAGGTGCGAGTGTATTGTCACATTCATGTGGTTTTGAGACTCCTTATTCCATTATGTCTGTTGCCCGTGATAATTCTTGTGGGGGAGCTTAGTCGGCTTGTGATGATGATGGACCTAACAGTTTCGACTGGCTTGACAAGTCATAGGTCCACGTCATTCATCGTTATGCCGAGTCCTCTACTAAGCGTCCAAGAGAGGTAGAGTGTTCTTTGGCACATTTTTTGGTATCCAGGACAGGTCGTGAGCCGAGTGGTACCTTTATCATTGACTCATGTGCCACCCATCACATTACCTGTCACGTAATTATTTTGCAATGCTTAAGTCCGTTCGTTCATTTCCCATAGGGTCCAGTCAGTCGCTACCTGTCTAGGGAGTCAGGGTAATGCAGTTCAATGATTCATCTGGCCCCAAGTATATGTCCGATGTGCTCTTTGTCCCTTATCTTGAGCTCAGCCTATTCTTTTTTGTACATGCACTAGAATAGGTTTCACTATTGAGAACTCTACTGACTCTGCCACAGTCACTCCTCTTGAAACATGTGCAATTGTTCGTTGTGACTCTATTGCTGATGACATGTATTGTGTGTCTCGTTACACTCTCTGTGTTTCTCCTCCCTCCCTCTCTACTGCATGTGTGTTTTCACTGGTTTTCTCTCCCTTGTGTACCAGCGCTTTATGCATCACCGTTTTTTTCATGTGAGCTCAAAAATTGTGTCCAATCTCTTTCAAACTCAGCTATTCCTTAGTCTTGACATGGCTTCCTTCAAGAAGTTGCCGAAGAACAATTTTCCTTTCAGCACCCAGGATAAGATGCATCACTGCTCTTACCCTCACTCTACTCAGCAACACTGCATCCGCTACAATTGGTCCACTCAGACCTCCTCGGTCCCCTCCTAGTCAAGTTCCTCTCAGATTGGGATGGATATGTTCTCACTCTGACTGATGACTTTACCCAAATGCACTGGGTCTATAGCCTTTGCCACAAGAGGAATGCTGTGTTGGCGGTTTGTCTCTGGCTAGTGATGGTTGAGTGCCAGTATTGTCACACCCTTCACACGTGCTACCTAGATCGTGGTGGCGAGTTCTTAGGCAAGACAGACACCTTCTTTGCTCACCCCGGTGCTTATCACCAACTCTCAGTCCTTGCTACACCATAGTAGAATGGTGTATCCCAGCGTTGGAACCACATCATGGAGGATGCGGTCCGGGCCATACGGTCTGAGTTTGGTTGTCTAGATTCCTTTACATTTCGGGGATTCTCCTACATGACGTGGGTGTAGAATCGCCTGTCGCATGGTCCTCTTCCAGACCGAGCTTGTACGAGCTGTGGTTCGGCCATCCAGCGGATCTCCATCTCGCTCGAGTTTGGGAGTCTCTTGCCTACGTCTGGTACATCAAGGATCAGCAGGGGTCCAAGCTCTCACCTAAGTGTCGCAGTAGTACCTTCCTTGGCATTTATCTACGGTTGAAGGCCTGGCATTTTTGGGGATCCCATTTTTCATTGTATTGTCGAGTCTCGGGATGCTCTCTTCTTTGAGGCGCTCACCTACCTACCGCGTTTAGCATTCTCTTGCTGGTCGTAGACCACGTTCCCACCTATGCTATTTCCCGCGGATGGAGGAGTCTAGTCCTATTGATGGGTTCTTCTGGGCATTCTCACTTGTGGTCTAGTCTCTGGCTGTTGAAAAACCAGCCATCTTACCTGTGGGTCCACAAGTCTCGTCAGTCCCCTCTGTCACACTTGATCATGTGCCAGTGTCAGTCCCCTCTTGCACACCAAATCTCATACCAGCATCAGTTCTCTAAGGCACATCTGGTCCAGTGCATGTGCCCATTCCCTCTAGTACACATGATCCCGCACGGGTGACAATATCTCCACTTTTCCATGATTCTCCAGCATCTAAGGGTGCACACCCAAACCTGGGTTCGCAGATCGGATTCGCGAGTCCGGGTCGAAGATCCGGATTTGCGAATCTGAATCTGCATAATCAGATCCGTTCAAGATTCGCAAATCCCGGGTCCAAGTCCTGGAGGGGGGAGGGGAGAGTAATATGAAACACCAAGGAGTCGAGATCGAATCCTCTCTGAGCTGGCCCACTGGCTTGGTGGTGCATGCAAATTCTAGCTAGTGGCTAGAAGTGGCTCGCCGTGAATGTTGTGGCTGGCAGCCACGGGAATTGTGGCGAGCCTCCTGAGACTCGAATCCAGCCTCGGCACTGAACCTAGAGAGGCTCGCTACTCCTAGACTGCTGAAGCAATCTGTGGACACCAAGCCTCATCAGGCTCGTAACTGAGCCTGGCCCTCTTTGTCAGTTCAAATGCACAAATCAGTGCATTTGAACTGTCGTGAGGCATTTGTTGATGTCGTGCCAGTGGCGGCCGAACAATGTTCTGCTACAAAAGGGGGTTGTTTTGGCTCGCTTCGTTTCTTACTTTCACGTGTTGTGCTGAGCACACGGACTTGTGAGAGGATTCGCAAATCCATGAGGATTCGAGAATCCGGACCCAGATTCGTGAATCCGGGTCCATGGATGGATTTGGAACCGTGGATCCGGGTCCATCCTCAAATTCGCAAATCCCATCCAATATGCACCTTTATGTGCATCCCCTTCCCCTCTTGTGCAACCCAAGGTGAGCACGTCAGCATTGAGCAACTCTCGCGAGATCGGTAGTTGTTTTTGACCACTGGCCTCTAGGGCTCAGCAGATGTTTGATTTGGTGCATAGACGCACAACTCACAAGGTTCAGAGTGGCGAACTTGGCACGAAGGCAGTTGCCTGAATGTCCATGCAGACTACATAATGGTGCATCCAGTGTGCCCTGTAGGCCACGAGTTTGTCTCTCGTGAGTTCTCGGTCGCTTACGATGTTGTTGATCTTGTCGTAGTTAGGTTGAGTCCGAAGATGCATGTTTTGGCTACCAGAATATCACCCTTAATGGTGCGTGATCCAGGCACGTTCAAGGAGGTACTTTCAACTGAGGATGCAAAGTTGATGCGTGCTGCTTGTAAGGATGAGCTTAAATCCATCCGTGAGCAAGGTTTCTATGAGCTTATCAAATTCTCACCTGGATGAAAGGTCGTATATGCCAAGTGGATCTTTTGCAAGAAGGTGAAGCCTGACGGCTCACTGGATCGCTAGAAGGCCCCCTTGACAGCCAAGGGATTTTCAAAGGTTGAGGGTGTGGATTCCACCGACAGGTTTTCATCCGTTGGGCGTATCACCACTGCTCACATCTTGTTCAGGGTCGTTGCTCACCACAATTGGAAGTTGTACGAGATGGATGTGAACAACATGTTCTACCATGGTACTCTACAAGAGAAGATCCACATGGTCCAGCCACCACACTTCGACATCAGTGACAAGCCATGGTGCTTATGCAAGTCCTTGTATGGCTTGAGGCAGTCAACTCCATACTAGAACCTGGAGATTACTCGCACACTGACACGTGTCAGCTATGTGCAGATTTATGCCGACCCGTCCCTATTTCTTACACGTACAGTTGATAGCCTCACCGTCATCCAGGTCTATATGAATGTCCTCCTCATTGTGTCTCCTATTATGGAAGCAATGAAGGAGGCCAAGGCAGTCCGTCAAGCTGGTAGAAGGACCTTTGAGACAGAAATGATAGGCAGCAGGTTGGGGCAGTTGCGTTGTTGATGCAGCGTGCGGGCTTCCATGCTAGTTGCTTAAGTCAGCTGCCCCCTCAGTCTGCTGCTCTAGAGACTAAGTCTGGAAGCTCTGGGTTTGTTACTCAGAAGTGCGCGCGCCAGTGTTAGCGCCAGAAAGCAGCTGGAAACTGAAAGTAACTGATTAGCAATCAAGAATGAGGAACAATGGGAGACCCCTCCAAGTTCTAGCTCCCCCCCACTAGTGTAGAAGTTGTTACTCAGCTAACCAGCCAATCAGAAAATAGCTTTGGACCTATTTTCTGGCAGGCAGGGTTTTCTCGGTGAGCCCTGCCAGACGCCCGACGGCCCAAAACCCCGGCGTCGTCCGTTTTGCCTGAAAACTGGACCATACCATAATCCCGACGCTGCGAACGCAGTCGTGCGATCAGAATCGGCTAGAAAAATAGCAGCAAAGAGTTATGGCTGCCCGAACCCGGGTAGTGCCTACAGTGGTCCATGATGCCGAACAGGGCCATGCAGCATGCAATAAGGAACCTAGGCAGAGCATGACGATGCCCACGCGATGGGACGCGCTGGACGCATGCAGACAGCAACTGCGGTGGCAGTGACCGCCGGCAGCACGACCGCCGAGGAGGCCTGCCGATGGAGCTGAGCACGTCGCCGGAGAGAGGAGACTCCAGCGAACTGCGAGTAGACCTCAGCGTGCGTCGGCTCCACCGGATGACACTCCATCAGCGTCGAGTCTCGCCGTCAGTCATCAGCACGCCGATGTACACAAGCCGGGAGGACACAACAGAGCACAATGAGAGATGCGCAAAAACCAACACTCCCCCATGACTCACAGGCGTCGTGTACATGGGCGGGCAGAGAAACGGCCAACATCCAGACTCCCCCAAGGTACGCAGAGACGCAGGCAGAGACAAAGAGGGCAACTCACGGACGCACGCCGACTGAACTCACAGCCTTCTTGAACGAGTCCCGCTTCAGTGCCTTGGTCAGGAAGTCAGCCAGCTGCCGTGCTGTCTCAACCCATACGACGTTGATGCTGTCGTCATGCAACAACGAACGCACATAGTGATACTCAACATTGATGTGCTTTGTGCGTGTGTGATGCACACCGTCATTGTCGGCGATGGCCATGGCACTCTCATTGTCACAATGCAAGGTGATGGATGCGACAGACTGACGCAACTCGGACAACGGACGACGCAACCACACACTCTCACACGCCCCTGAGCCAAGGGCCACGTACTCAGCCTCAGTAGTGCTGCCTGCAATGCACCCCTGCTTGCCACTGCGCCAGGACACAGCTGTGCCGCCGATCAGAAAGATCCAGCCCGTGCGACTCTTACCGTCTGGACTGCCGGCCCAGTCACTGTCGGTGTAGCCCACTACGACAACGGACGACTGACGGCGGAACATGAGACCTCGCCGAGGGGTCGAGACGACATAGCGCAGCACTCGGATCGTGGCCTCGAAGTGGAGGTGACGCGGCTCCTGAGAGAACTGGGCCAGGAGGTTGACGGCGAACGCGATGTCTGGACGCGTCGTCGTCGCCAGGAACATCAGTGACCCGATGACTCCAGATACGTGATCACATCAACTAGCTCCCCCACAACAGCTGGGTCAGGACTCTTCAGCTTCACCTGGCCATCGGGTGACATGGGTGAAGATGTGCTAGGCACGAGGGGCAGGTCCTCGGCGAAGCGAGTGGACAGGGTCTGCACATAGGCAGCCTGGTGGACGTGCAGGATGCCCTGGGAGTGATCATGCTCGAGCTCCATGCCCAGGAAGACTCGGGCAGACCCAAGATCCTTCATCTGGTAGGCGACGTGCAGCAAGTCCTTGACACGCTGGATGGCGGCCGTGTCTGGTGATGCAATGAGCAGATCGTCGACGTAGACCAGAACTGCGGCGAAGGTCTGACCTCGCGGGCTGTAAAACAGTGCGGGGTCGGCGGTGCTGCGCTGGAGGCTGCCACGGAGAAGCGTGCTGCTGATCTCCTGGTTCCAGTACCGAGGCGTAAGGGTGCACACCGATTCCTGGAATCGCGATTAAATAATCCCGGTTCCACGATTCTTCCATGTACCCACGATTCCGATTCTTTGATCCTAGAATCGGACCGGAATCGTGGGTAGTTGTGGAATCGGATCAGAGGGGGGGGGGCTGCTAGTCAGGAAAATGACCAGGTCCTGCTCAACTTCGAGCACATAAAATAGAGTCGTCTCGCTTCACGCCGTCCAGTGCGCATGAAGCACATTTGGACCGTGCAGATCTGAAAATACAAACCTATCCAACGCATTCTGTTTTCGTCCTAACCAAAAATGAACCTGCTGTGGTTTGAACGTATCTACCTAGGTATAACAATCAAACTGTGCTGATTGAGCACAGTCCGATCGAGCATAGCGCGAACAATGAACTGCGCACGACCGGACTGTGCTGGTTGAGCGCACTCCAAACGGTTCAATTGTTCGAACAACGTGACTGGTTGATTTACACTCAGCGCTCGATCGGGCTGGTACGCACGTCCGGCTCTTAGACATCGCTGATGCGATCGATGTCGACGAGACCAGACACACGTGTCCTCATTCACATGTGGCGGTCATCTCATCGACACCTCAGCATTGTCAGTAGATCACTCCGCCGCCTCGATAACTTCCATATGAAGAGTTGTGCCAGTCGGCTCACCCACAAGACAGGTGTGTAATTTTCTAACAGGTGTTTTAATCCTAGTATAACAAGACAACAGCGGAATCGTACCCAGGTATCGCGATTCCACAAAGAATCGCGATTCTTAGGCTAGGAACCGCGATTCCGATTCTAAAGTGGTAGGATCGGTCCGTGATTCCGATTCTAGCCTAAGAATCGCGATTCAGCATCGGTGTGCACCCTTACCGAGGCGACTGCTTCAGGCCATACAGGGCTTTCCACAGCCGCCAGACTCTCCCAGTGCCGTCGTCGAAGCCTCGAGGATGCACCATGTAGAGCTCCTCACCCTCCAGTGAGCCATGGAGGAACACGTTGCTCACGTCCATCTGATGCAGCTCCCACCCGTGCTGGGCAACCAGGCTGAAGAGCACCCGGCTAGTGTAGAACTGACCGACTGGGGCGAAGATCTGGTCGTAATCGACCCCATGGACCTGAGCAAACCCCTTTGCTATGAGGCGGGCCTTGTACTTGTCCAAGGACCCGTCAGGCTTCCACTTACGCGGAAAGACCCACTTGGCACCAATGGCCTTCCGACCTAGAGGGAGGTCGACGAGGTCATACACGTGGTGCTGCCAGATAGCAGCGAGCTCCTCGGCGCAGGCAGCATCCCAATGTGCGGCCTCAGGGGAGGCTCGAGCCTCGTGTAGAGTGGCAAGGTCCTCTGGGCGCGTTGTGGACCGGACTGAGAGGGCGTGTGCATCACGAGCCCCAGCTGGGATGCGGGCGAGTGCGGCCACAACAGCATGCCAATGCTCGTGATGAAGCATGACGTAGCCAAGTGCAGAGCCCGGGTGAAGGTCTGCAATGATGGCGGAAGTGGTCAGGCCGAGAGCCTTCGTGCCAGGGTCCCCACTCACGACCGTGGGAGTGGAGGAGACACGTGGAGCCACAGGGGGTCGAGGCGCCACGGGACGCGGTGCGACGGTTTGCGTGCTCACTGCCGGCCGAGGTCGGAGGCTGTCGCCTGGGCCACGTGTGTAGCGCGGTCGGGCAGGAGATGGCCCTGAGGCCGACGGGCCGACGGAGGCGGACGGGGCTACTGGCCCGGAGGAGCTAGCGGACGCGACTAGGGCTGTCGGCCCGGAGGAGCCAGCAGACGCGCCAGGCGCTACTGGCCCGGAGGGGCTAGCGGACGTGAAAGGGGCTGCTGGGCCGGAGGGGCCAGCGGACGCGACTGGGGTTGTCGGCCCGGAGGGGCCAGCGGACGCGACAGGAGCTGCGGGCCCAGAGGGGCCACCGGACGCGACTGGGGCTGTCGGCCCGAAGGGGCCATCGAAAGCGACTACGGTTGCCAGCCCGGAGGGACCAGCGGACACGACAGGCGCTGCTGGCCTAGAGGGGCCAGCGGACGCGACTGGAGCTGTCGGCCCGGAGGGGCCATCGGAAGCGACAGGCGCTGCTGGCCCGGAGGGGCCAGCCGACGCCATTGGGACAGCTGGTCCGAAGGGACCAGCGGACACGACAGGCGCTGATGGCCCGGAGGGGCCAGCGGACACGACAGGCGCAGCTGGCCCGGAGGGGCCAACGGACGCGACTGGGGCTGTCGGCCCAGAGGGGCCATCGGAAGCGACAGGCGCTGCTGGCCCGGAGGGGCCAGCGGACGCGACTGGGGCAGCTGGTCCGGAGGGACCAGCAGACACGACAGGTGCTGCTAGCCCGGAGGGGCCAGCGGACGCGACTGGGGCTGTCGGCCCGAGGGGGCCGGAGGACGCGACAGGGGCTACCGGCTCAGAGGGACGGAGTGATGTGTCACCCGGAAGCGACAGGACGGAGGACGGACTCACCACTCCCCCACGCGACGGGAGGGACACGGACGAGCCGGAGCGGATGAGGTTGCGGGGAAACAGGTCCTCGAAGAAGAGGGCATCGCGGGACTTGACGATGCAATGTCGGGATGGGTCCCATAAACGCTAGGCCTTGGACTGACGAGACACACCGAGGAAGGTGCAAGCGCGTCCGCGGGGGGCGAGCTTACCGCCCTGCTGTGGGGCGGGCAGCCACACAATGGCCACGCAGCCCCAGACGCGAGCCGGGGGGAGGTCAGCGCGCCGACCGCACCAGTGCTGGTATGGCATGGACTGGCGGAGAAGGGGACCGTGGGGAATCCGGTTCCAGACCCAGGTCATGTAGGCCATGGCTTCAAAATAGAAGCCATCGGAGAGACCAGACTCGACCCGCATGGTGCGAACGGCGTCGGCCATGGTACGGTTCCATCACTCAGAGACGCCGTTCTGGGCGGGTGTATAGGGCGCAGACGTCTCATGGTGGATCCCGCGGGAGGCGAGAAAGGTCGTGGCCTCACCCATGTACTCTCCACCGCGATCGGAGTGAAAGCGGCGAAGAGGGCGGCCACACTCGCGCTCCGCAAGGACAAGCCAGTCCTGAATGGCTCGGGCGACATCACTCTTCTGCCGAAGGCAGAAGACCCAACGGTAGCGAGAATAGTCGTCCGTAAGGGTGAGGACATAGTAGCCATGCTCACCGACGGACTCGGTGGGGAGAGGGCCCATGACGTTCGAGTGGACAACGTCGAGAGGGGCGGACGCACGGGAGGAAGACAGGGGGTACGTGGACCGGTGCAACTTCCCCTGAGCGCAGTCAATACACTCAGGGGAAGATGGGGCACGGGAGAGGGAAAGTCTCTGGGTCAAGGCCCTTGGCCGGATGGGTGTAGAGCATGCTCTCTACGGCGCCAGAGTGGACGTGGCAAATGCGGCGGTGCAAGAGGCGGGTGTGCTGAGGAGAAAGCGTACTAGTGACAAACACATGGCATGTGGCTGCTGACAGGGAGGAGACGGGATGAGAAAAGGAGAGGCGGGGAACATGCCACAAGTAGCCACGGGCGGTGGCGTGCAATACGACAAGACCAGACGGACGCAACGACACAGTGCCGACACCACGCGAGTGCACAACGTCCATGCTCATGCAGTCAAGGGCAGTCACGGACAGGAGGCTGAGCTTGAGACCAGGGACGAAGAGGACATCGGTCAGAAAGACGTCACCGGCAGGACCACGGAAACAAACGAAGCCAACACCACGGACAGGCAACACTTTTCCAGAACCCGTCCGGACACCGGAGACATCGCCGATAGGACCGAGCATACTGAAGGCCTCACGAGAGGCCGTCATGTGATGCGTGGCCCCGGAGTCGATGATCCAGGTCTCAGCAGGGTCCTGGACAGGGGTCGCCAGATCGCTAATGGTCACATGGCACCAAGCAAGGGACGCAGACGCGGTGGAAGGAGGCGCAAAACGAGACTGCCAATCGTCAAGCCACGCAATGTTGTCAAGGAGTGGGGTGGAGGAGACCACGGGAGACGACGAGACAGACGAGGAAACGGGACACGACCGTAGCTCAGTCTCAGTCATACAGGGCTGGGCCGGAGGACAGGAGGTGACGCAACTCGCACTTCCCTGGGGAGGAGGGCAAGGCAGGCCAAGCTAGAGCGCGATGAACTGCTCTAGCTGACGCTCACAGGAGGATGGCCCAGGAGTGTAGACGGAGTGCAGAGTGATAGCGCCAGAGCCCGGTTAGTGGGAGGACTAAGCCGGCGAAGGAAACGGAGGCGCCGACGGCTCTGGGTAGTACTGCTGCGGTGCGGGTGTCTACGGGACATGCGGAGCTGTCGGAGTGGTAGAGCTGCTGGACGAGGTCGGACTGTCAGGGCCAGCAGCAGCGACGGCAGCAGAGTCGAGACGGCGCTCCTGCTGGCAACGCATGGTGGCGATGACGCGCGCCTCATCCGTCGGGAGAGGGCACGTGTACCACCCGTGCCCAGGCTGGCCATAGTTGTGGCAGACCGAGCCACCACCATTGGACCCGGTCGACGACTGCTGCTGCTGCTGTTGCTATGGACCCTTGCCTTTCTTGTTCCGGCTTTTCTTCTTCTTCCCCGAAGACGATGAGGTAGCTGCGACGAGGGAGGCGATGGCCACGGAGGCAACGGCAGGGGAGGCGACGGCAGGGGATGCAAGGGCCTCCGTGCGATGGAGCTGGGGCTCCTGGCGAGCTTCCTCAATGTGGAGGAAAAGCTCATATGCCCAAGGCATGAGGGTGCCCTGGGCCTCCGTGGTGGAGAGGACATCCTAGGGGTAGTGGACGAAGACGTCTGCATACTCGCTGGTGGCGCCGTGCTTGATGGTGAGGAGCGCGGACAGAGGGGGCGGAGCAGATTTGCCGAGTCGACGGAGGATGTCCTCTGCCCGTTGCCAGTAGGCAGTGACCGTCTCGGTCTCCCCCATGTGCAGGGAGTTGAACTCCCGGAGCAGACGGCTGATCTCAGCGTCGATGGACAGGCCATGGGGCCTGGTGAGGACGTGCCATGCGGCTGCAGGGTCTGGGATGTCGCCAGCGGTGAAGTCGCCGAGGAAGGGCTCCAGGGCAAGGCGGGAAGCTGGAGGGGTGACAGGGACAAGAGCACGGACGGCGCAACCAGCATCATACAGCTGATCGGCCTGGTTGGAGTCGTAAGGGAGGGTGTAGTAGGCCCACAGACCCTCACCCTGCGCCCAGATCCGGAAGCTGAGCTCCCAGCTCCGGAACTACTCGCCGGCCTAAAACGGCGGCGGCGTCTCAAAGTCCTTCTGCCTGCGGCCGGCACCCAGAGTGGGGCCAAGGACGGAGGTCACTGTCTGCCGCTGGCGCTGAGTCTGCTGCTATGCCAGGTAGTACGTGGCAGCGGACATAGCGGGGCTGGCGTGCCCTGGAGGGATAAACGACGGCAGCACACTGGTGGCAGTGTGGGAGGTCACTGGCTGTAGCGCTACAAGCTGCTGCGTCAAGGCGGCGAGCTGTTGCTAAAGAGCAACGAGGGGGTCAGGGTTGCCGCCAACGCCACCAGTGGGCTGCTTCAGCTGCTGCTGCTGCTACGGCGGTGGCGGCTGCTGCTGCTGCGGTGGCGGTGGCTGCTCCTGCTGCTGCGGCGACGGCGGCTGCTACTGCTTTGGCGGCGGCGGCTACTGCTGCTACGGCGGCGGTGGGTGCTGCTGCTACTGCTGCTGTAGTCGCTGGAAGAAAGGAGGGGTAGGGGTCCCCCCAACAGAGGAGGACCCCTCCTCATCGGGACTACCAGCCATGATTTAGTATCCCTTGTTTTTTATTTCCTTTTGTTTGTACGCTGCTGATATCAGCAGTGACGTCAGCCGATGGTGGTTGACGTCAGCAGAGGCTACTGCGTGTGTGCAGTGCTACTGTGTTGCCCCATGTTGGTTTTTTTTGTTTTGTTTTTTTTGTTGTTGATGGCGTCAGTAGTGACGGCAGCAGTGACGTCAATGGACGGCCACAGACGTCAGCAGCGGTTGATGCAGCCGCCGCTATAGGGCTGCAGCCGCGGTGTTGGTGCTGCCGCCGCTGCTGCTGTGGCTGCTGCTGCTGCAGTTGCTGCGGTGGCTGCTGCTGCTGCCGCAGTTGTTGCTGCTGCGGCTGCTGCTGCGGCTACTACGGCCGCTGCTTCTGCTGCTACTGCTGCTGTGGCTGCGGCTGCGGCTGCTACTGCTGCTGCTTGCTGCGGCTACAGCTGTAGCTGCAGTTGCGGCTGTTGCTGCTACTGCTTGCTGCGGCTAAAGCTGTGGCTGCTGCTGCAGCTGCTACGGCCGCTGCTGCTATTGCTGCTGCTGCTGCGGCTGCGGCTGCAACTGCTGCTGCTATTGCGACTGCTGCTGCTGCTGCGGCTGCGGCTACTGTGGCTGCGGCTGCGGCTCCTGTGGCTGCGGCTGCGGCTACGGCTGCGGCTGCTGCTACAGCAGCTTCGGCTGTTGCTGCGACTGATGCGGCTGTTGCTGCGCCTGCAGCAAACAGGGGGGGTCCCTGCGCGTTTTTTTTGTTTTTTTTTCTTTTTTGTGTTTCTCTTGCTCGTCGCTACGAGCTCGCTGCTCGCTGCGAGCGACGAGCGGCGAGCAGCGAGCTTGCTGCTTGCTGCTCGCTGCTCGCTGCGGGCGGCGAGCTCGCTGCCAGCAGCTTGCTGCTCGCACCGAGCAACGGGCTACGGGCAGTTGCGGCTGCTACTACTGCGGTTGTTGCTGCAGCCGCTGCTGCTGCTAATGTTGCGGCCGGCTACTGCTGCTTCTACCGCCGGCTGCTACTGCTCCGAGCTGCTACGCGCTGCTGCTGCTGCCGGCTGCTGCTCGCTGGCGCTGCTGCTACTGCCGGCTGCTGCTGCTGCAGGCTGCTGCTGCTATAAGCTGCTGCTGCTGCCAGCTGCTGCTGTGTGCTGCTGCTTCTGGCCGCTGCTGCCACTGCTCGCTGTTGCGGCAAGCTGCTGCTACTACTGCTGGCTGCTGCTGTCAGTCACACCTGGAGGACGTCGCCGCGTGTGTCGTCACCAGCAAGGGCCTGACGTGGCCGGTCGCTCACCTCCTCGCGTCAAGCGTGGGGTCAGTGCTGCCGGAAAAAATCCGGCAGCATTTCCCATAGCCCAGTGGTCGTGGGAAAAATTCTGACGCCGCCACCAGGCGGGTCAATGCTGCCGGAAAAAACCCGGCAGCATTTCCCCTGCACTGGCGCGTATGGAGGTCCACCGGCGTTGTCTGGCACCTGTACGTCAGTCTTCTGCTGCTGTTGCTACACTGTGGCTCTGATACCAAGACAGAAATGCTAGGCAGTAAGTTGGGGCAGCAGTGTTGTTGATGCAGCGTGCGGGCTTCCACGCTAGTTGCTTAAGTCAGCTGCCCCCTCAGTCTGCTGCTCTAGAGACTAAGTCTGGAAGCTCTGGGTTTGTTACTCAAAAGTGCGCGCGCCAGTGTTAGTGCCAGAAAGCAGCTGGAAACTGAAAGTAACTGATTAGCAATCAAGAATGAGGAACAATGGGAGACCCCTCCAAGTTCTAGCTCCCCCCCACTAGTGTAGAAGTTGTTACTCAGCTAACCAGCCAATCAGAAAATAGCTCTGGACCTATTTTCTGGCAGGCAGGGCTTTCTCGGTGAGCCCTGCCAGACGCCCGACGGCCCAAAACCCGGCTGTCGTCCGTTTTGCCTGAAAACTGGACCATACCATAATACCGACGCTGCAAACGCAGTCGTGCGGTCAGAATCAGCTAGAAAAATAGCAGCAAAGAGTTATGGCTGCCCGAACCCGGGTAGTGCCTACAGTGGTCCATGATGCCGAACAGGGCCATGCAGCATGCAACAAGGACCCTAGGCAGAGCATGACGATGCCGACGCGATGGGACGCGCTGGACGCATGCAGACAGCAACTGCGGTGACAGTGACCGCCGGCAGCACGACCGTCGAGGAGGCCTGCCGATGGAGCTGAGCACGTCGCCGGAGAGAGGAGGTCCAGCGAACTGCGAGTAGACCTCAGCGTGCGTCGGCTCCACCGGATGACACTCCATCAGCGTCGAGTCTCGCCGTCAGTCTTCTGCACGCCGATGTACACAAGCCGGGAGGACACAACAGAGCACAATGAGAGATGCGCAAAAACCAACACTTTGTCCTACAGCTCTGTTCCTTGGGATGAAAATCAAACGTTATTGTCAACGACAGACAGTCTTGCTACATTAGGCATGTCACACCAGTGTCATGGGGGAGAGGTTTGCTAACCTCCTTGGTGCAGTTCCCACAGCCTCCACCCGCATAAAACCTAACAGGCAAGGTACCCTGAAGGTGGATGATCCAGCACAGGTGGGGGAGACTATGGACATGACCTTGTACTTGCGCCTCATTGGCTCTCACATGTACGTGGTCACAACCCCACGACCAAACATCGCGTTCGCTAACCTCCTTGTGCAGTTTTGATTGTGTCCTTGGGCAAGATCCCTTCACACGGGTGTGCGAGTGATGCGGCATGTGGTTTCTACACCATACCTCGGACGTTGCTTTTGATGGTTGTGTTTGTTGGTAATTGATGTCTACAGACACAACAATTGGGCCTGGAGTCCTGATTGGCATAGTTGTACAAGCTATGTGTTCCTGTAGTGTGGCACCGTTGTGCCGTGGTGTAGCGGCAAGTAGGTTTGTATTGCATGTAGCTCTTGAGAGGCTCAATGTGTTGCGATAAGGGCTAAAGCTTCTGAGGCTGTGTGGCTGCAATATTTGTTTCGTGAGTTACAGTAGTTTATCGCTTGCATCGTTCTACCCTGTGAAATCTATACTACTCTTGCCGCTGCTAAAAACTGTGGTGTGTTTCATGCACGCACAAAGTACATTGCAGTTGAGCATCATTTCGTACATGATCTTTGTCATGTGGGTCAGCACGGACATGCAGCAGGCTGACTTCCTAACCAAAGCTCAAGCACGCGGAAAGGTAATTGTCACCGTTCGCTCTGTCGGGCATCGCCCCTTGCAAGAGGGTGGCTGAGAGTAGGGTGTGTGAGTCTGGACTATTAAGCATCTCATCGGGCACCAGTGTCAGTTCTGCATGTGTATGGACTTACCTATGTCAGTTTCGCACATGTATGGACATGCATCGGGTCATGCATGAGTTTTGTCGTGTGAGCCGTCCCTGACAGTTTATACAGCTTACCGTGACCCCTTGTTTGTGTCCATGCTCTGAAAGATCCAGAGTGCGGACCCTGCTGGCGTCGAAGCACCAACGGGTGGTGATCCCACCTACCAATAGCTCCCATACGGGTGCTACAATGTCCCAGGTGCTTGCACGGATATTTTATAGATGATCCGTTTATAAAATCGAGTTTTCTCGGTGGCCTAGCTCTTGAGCCCTATTCGCATGTTTTGTATTTTGTGTCCACCGATTGTGTTGGTTATGGGTGTAAGACACAGAAGTGACCTCTTGAATCTGTGCACACCCGCACTATCATTGCAGGTGATTGATGTGGATCAAAGGACTCGGTTGTAACGCCAATGTACACAACATGGAGCATACAATGTTGGATCTTCACCCACTTGCACAAGTGGTGGCCACAGCACCCGTTCTAGATGTGTTTGAGAGCTTGATTGCAGTGACCAATTGAACATGCATGGTGTCTTTGTAGCATGACATGGAACATGCATCCACAAGTGCTCGTGGTCGATGTGGTTATGGTAATTTAGTCATTCATGTGATAAACAGGTGATGTTGGGTTGCTCATCCCTCGGGACAACACAACTCGATTATCCCGGCGTCTGAGAAACCACCAGAAGCTCGCTTGCTTACCGGTTTGGTTTGTTCCCTGTGTGACGTTCAAGCCCAATGTCGAGAGCCTTGAGTGGGTGGCAAGGTCAATCGGCGCGTATCACCTCGTTTGCCCCGTTACTCTACTCACTAAGTGTTTCGCTTGGTGTTCGTGACTCGATGGAACGGTTTTGCTCTATCCATGACTTTGGTTTGCTCTCTTGCTTGGCGCGTGCGGTACCCTGGCAATCCTCTAGCAATCGTTGCCGGACCTCTATGTGTGTGACCAGCGTCTGGCTCGAGATTCTATGTCTGCATGTTCACACGGTGTAGCATTTGGATGCCTGTGCGTAGAATTATGGCCAAGCCAGTGGTTTTTGGCCAGTTTCTGGACAAACTGACACTGTCGTGTCCGTCACCCGCTGTGTACCGCGCCATGTATTCATGGCGCGTGGGTTTGCGTGCCCATGGGAAATATAATAAAAAGGGTGTTTTCTTCAATCGCAATCGAGTGATGACCCTTTTTTCTCCTATTTACGTTCCAAACGTGCAAGCCCCCTGTTAGCAAGTAGGCTCCGCCCGTGCCAACTAAAAATTGTTCATCCAGTCAGAGGGTTGTCGCTCGGTCGCAAGTGACCTTTGCACTCTGAGCACAGTTCATTTGTATCTGGTTTGAAAATTTACAAGCATCTCTCACTCATCCCCGCCCTGCATTTCCCAGTCCTGGCAAAAGAGTGCAGTTGTGACATTTGCCCGCTTGATCACATACCTCAGTTCAGTAAAAAGGTCATTGGGACAGAGTATGTACACATGTACCATGTGTTGCACCACATAGAGAAGGGACATATTATCTTATTACCACATGGCGAGCCAGTGGCACCGTGACATGTCCCCAATATGCCTGCTCTGCACCTCTTTCACCCATGAGCACCACTGACAAGTGTGATTGTTCACTTCTATAGTACCCATCGTCCACATTCCCCTTTTCCAACACAGTCAGGGTATTAATAGTTCTCCTAAAGCAACATTTCAACCTTAACTAGAAAGGGAGCTTGAGTGTCGGTGAGAAGTGTGTATGCATGTCTTCCAAAGTTTTGCAGTCTCGTCCTTCAGAGCTAGAGAAGTCCACCCTCAACTTCAAGCCCACTCGATAAAACAGACGGATCATACCACTACGGCATGTTCTCAACAGCTCAGCACTGTGCGCCCCTTTCCCAACAGGGCTCACCATTCCCTTCAGAAAGAGGGGGTTAAATAGATGAATGGACCAAGGAGAGGTGTGTGGCCAGGGCTGCTGACCATGGCTGGTGATGACAGCATGCTCGGGAGTCCAGCCATACCCTGAAACTGGGGCATGGTCAGAACATCCACATCATCTTGGACAAGAAGGGAGAGGCTCCTGTATCTGTGATCCTCCAAAACAGACGCTAATGCGAAACAACGGAATTCCCAGATACTGCCACTTACTCCTGATGCTGCAAGCTGAGAAGGCCATCCCTGCTGCTGACGATGCAAGTGGTAGCTGCTGAGACATCTTGCAGTGAGAGGACAAGAGAAGTCAAGTATAAACACGACTCCACGCATGCTGGCTGCAAACAGGCAGCATGCTGGCTGCAGCACCTTCCCTACACAACCCACTATCCACACATCAATCGCCGCAGTCCAACACCTTCCAGTCCCGGCTCTCCAGCCCAGGTCATCACTCCTCCCCAACATTCCAGTTCTGCTGCTGTTGCTGCTGTGGAGGCTGCTCTCCAGTACAGTGCCGTCTTCAACAAAAGCCTCCCTTGGCTTTGGCTGGCTTTTTGGTCTCTGAGATGACAATGTTGGCCTTCGTTTGCTGCGACTGTAGCGCAGTGAGAGGAACTCCAAGCACACCGGAAGACAAAAACACAGGATCATTATGAGCTCGCGGAAGAGGACTCTCCACGAGCTGAGACACGGTTGTCATTGCACTGATTTGGCAAGGTACTAGCTACATTGGTGCCTGACAGAACTTGTGCCTGACAGAAGTCGCGGATACTGCGTTCAAAAGAGGCCAGAATTTGTGAATGCAGGCCCTCGTAGGCTGCGGTGGCAGGGAGGAGCTAAGCTGTAAATGCAGAGCACACCAGTGATCCCCTACTTTGTCCGCACCAAGGACAAACAGTATCTCACAAGCTGGAACTGAGGTGCACACATCCAGGCACAAACGAGTTCTGGCTTAACCTTCTAAACAATGTCATCCAGTACCCTTGCTTTCCATACTGCGCACAGATCTCAGCAGCTGGATAGGTCCCATCATTATGACCAACATACCTCCGGTCGCTCCTCTTGGCTCTCTGCCAGCCGTTGCTTGATGTCACGGGCAATGGTGAAGAACACGTTGTCCACATTCAGGTTGGACTTTGCACTCTGCACGTGCGCGCGGCAAGACCACAAGCGCCAGTCACACTCAAACACAAAGCTGGAAAGCAAAGCGAAGCAAGGACAAGGACAGGGACTCCGGAACCTCAGCTACACTTGGACAAGAGGGGCACACAGTACCCATATGAACATGCTTCCAGCATGCAGCACAAGCATTGCATTGTCCACAGCCAAAAGGCCCCCGGCTGTAAAGGGTGCAGAGATCTCCAAAAGAGAGCGGAAGAGTGTGCCACTAAGAGAGCGTTAGTGGCAGGAAGAGTGTGCAGAGATCTCCAAAACAGCTGGGCTTTGAACATACCGCTTCAAAGAATTTGATGTTGAACTCGTCTGCCAACGCCTGCCCTCGTGCTGCGGGAACAGCCTGCACAGCACCACAGAACAGGGAGGGAGAGAGCAGCACATTGCACCAGACAAGAAGGGCTTTGTGAACATCATTGCAAACCGGTGTTTTGAATGTGCAAAGCTCAGCAGTGCACAGCAGCTGGGGAGACAGAAGAATCTGGAATCAGTCGAATGGCTGAACAAACCAATGACAGGAGGAGCAAGAGGGAAGATTAATGTGCAACGAAGAGGGAGAAAGGGGGAGCTGAAATGGATGCAGAGGATATGAGGTGAGAGGGAGTAGGGAGGGCAGAAAAGAAGCCACAATGAGCGGGAGATGAGGGCTAAGAGAAGCACAAGCACTGTCGACAGTGCTTGTAATGCAAAACAGGTCTAAGAGAAAACAGATCCAAGAAAAAGGATGCACAAACGAGAGGTAAAACCAGAAGAGGGATGAGGAGAATGAGGAGGACAGCAAAGACAAGGATGACGAGGACGACGACAATGAAGATGATGACAACGACGACCTCGGTGGCAGCTGTGGCAGTGGTGGAAACAACAGCAACAAAAATGAGAGGGGGGGGGGGGAGGAGGAGGAGGAGGAGGCGGTAGAGTGATGTGGAGCTGCACTCACTCTCTTGCTCTCATCCATGTCCGCTTTGTTGCCCACAAGAATCTTGTTCACGTTCTCCGAAGCATGCTGTTCAATGTTGCGGATCCAGTTCCTGATGTCTGCCCATCCATCCAGCGGCAGACGTGCACACGATTACAGCAGCAGAAACAGCACTAACATGGGACCCAGGCCAGCCGAAAGGATGGCCGTGTACATTCCCACGCATTTCAAAAAGTTGCCATAGAATCATCGTGGCAATCTTGTGGCCAAGGCTGTGGAAACCTTTTGCACCACCTAGCAGCGACATGAGAACAGGAAGACGTGCGAGATAAGGCAGTGGCAACAAGAGCATTTGGTTTACAACGACAATTGCAACAACAGAGTAGGAGCTGTTCTATCAAGCAAGCGCAGAGCGCACTATGTCTAAGGGGTGGACCAGGTGCAGGCAAGAGGCAGCATATGCAGCAGAGAAGTGGTAGATGCAATGAAGCATGAAATTGGAATGCAAGTTTTCATCTGCACACTACTTGCTCAACCAACAACAAGGGCTTACTGTTGAAGGATGACTCATCCGTGACATCGTACACAAGGAGGATACCCATGGCTCCTCGGTAGTAGGCTGCAGCACAACAGCGAAGTCATCACAAAGACAACACAACGAATAGTCATTTTTCGAAGTAACTAGAGCAGGGAGAAAAAAGAGGAGGGTCAGGAAGGCAACGTTGGGGGAAAGAGCAGGTTGTAGCAGTAGTAGTTGTTGTTG
>SZWC01001259.1:196475-223736 GCA_023375785.1 Penium margaritaceum | reverse complement strand
GAGGAGGAGGAGGAGGAGGAGGAGGAGGAGGAGGAGGAGGAGGAGGGGGTGGGGGGGAGGGGGGGAGGAGGAAGAGGAAGAGGACAAGGAAGAAGAGGAAGAAAAGAGGTCAAGAAAGAGTACAAGGGGCAAGAGGAAGATGAAGGAGAGGAAGAGGAGGGGTAGGGAAGGAGCAGGAGTAGAAGATGGGATCTGAAGGAAAAAGGGCCATTCACAGATGGCAGGTGAGACAATGCTCTCCTCCTGGAGAGATTGGCACCGTTGTGCTGATATTGGGACTGGTTCGAGATCTCAGAACAAGTGTTGCTAAAAACGCAACGACTGCCCACCACCGCAAGTCCGCACGTGCGGCCAAGATTGCCAAGGGTAAGGCTTCCAAGGAAACCGCCACAGATCTGGCCAGGCAACAATGCCATCTACAAAAGGTGGACACTGATTACAAAACGTTAACACTCCGGGGAGCATGGCTTCCCAACCGCCACCACAATTTGTGCAGCACACGCTCTTCAACTGTTTTTCTGAGTAAAGAACCACTTCACATAATAGGACCACCGCTCCATGCTGCAAGTCAGCTACTTCAGATGTTGCAATTCTCACGATCTGACACTATCCACCAAAGTGAAGTCCTTGGAAAGAAGCCAAGCATGATCTACTGTGCTTTCTCTACAACCTGCTGAAACCAGACGATGCAGCCGTAGCTTCAACCATCCTTGTTACAATCATTGCAACTGCCCTCAGAATGGTGGCCTGGAGGCTCATTGACTCGGGGCCCAGGCCCACAGGTCCCTAGTCCCACTCACGCTTCCACCCCTACAAACTAAGAGGGGGGTGAGGGGGGGAAGGGGATCAGAAGCAGGGGGGTGAAAGGGCGGGAGGTTCATAGAGAGAGCGAGGATAGGTCTGGCATCCCCAGAGTGAGTGCAATGCACTTGAGCATAGGCAGCCACAGCTGATGTACCTCCTGTGGACTGAAAAAGCAGAGGCAACAACTCACTGCTCCAGCAATGCAGGAAGCACCACTGGCTGCTGTCCCTTCTTAAGCATACAGCAATCCAGACAAGCGTGCACGGGTTGGCAGCTTTCGTTCTTACCACGGATTTTGCTGCTTGACCCTCGCTGCCCACCGTCAAGCGCATCAGCCTGACTAGCATCCGATCTCTGGACTAGCATCAGACTGCCTACTTCAATTCCCGCTGCTGAGGCCATCGGCAACAGGCGGGACATTGGCCTACAACCCAGAGTCGCCTTTTATGTCACCTTCTAGCCATCCAAGATACGATCAGAATTCTTTGTCGAAACGTAAGAGACGCCTGCCAGCAAACACTTCGTCAGCATTTCCCCCGCCAACCCCTCACCAGTAGTGATGGTCCGGAAGCGCTCCTGCCCTGCTGTGTCCCAAATCTGCAGCTTAATGCGCTTGCCATCCAGCTCGATGGTGCGGATCTTGAAGTCAATTCTGTCATGGCAACCACAGCAGAAAGGATCCACACAGACAAAAGCAGATGCAGGGGGCCGTGTAAACACTCATCAGATGCATGCATCAGATGCCTCCCCATATCTCCTGCTCTAGAGGACCTGGCCACCAATTTGAAGCCAAAGAGGCAGCAAAAATACTGGCATCAATTAAGAGAGCTGACATCATCTTCCACTCTGCGTGCGAAGCAGTTGCAAGTCCATGTGTGCGAGAGCAGACGAACAGGAGAGAAACGGAACCACATCACTGCCGCAAAATTATCATCTCGTTTCATACAAATGACCAGTTACAGCATGCTGGTGCGACCGATGCTAACGAGGCTTGAGAGCCAGCAGAGAAGAAATGTCAGGTTTTTCAGCTGAATGTGGCTGTTCCTCTCCCAGTCGCCAGTACACAGCCCACACAAGCAGCCGAGCCAGTGTTGTTGCCTATGGAGTTGCTGGAGCCAAATGCCTGTGCTGTTCAATAACTAGGCATACTGCTGCTGCTTTGGCAAAGCACATGCCGGTGAATCCACATTAAGGTGTTACTGCTTCTGCCGACGCAGATGCTGTCACAACACCCGCAACACCTGCAAAAACTTGGTAATTCCTGCTGCTTGCTTCCTGGACATGTTGTAGAAGAGCCGGGTCCCTGACAGACCCTGCTTTGGAGACAACATGAGTACAGCATACCCTATTGTGGTGATGAACGAGGTTGTGAAGGAGTCGTCTGAAAAGCGAAGAAGGAGGCAACTCTTGCCAACTCCTGCAAAGCATTGGTACCATAACATCACAAAAAAAACGATTAAACTCCGGAGTCAAGATGAGCCAACGCCGGTGCAGCATTATGTGTCGAGCTGGAGCAGCGTACAAAAGGCTGATTTCAGCTCGTCAAGTTTACTCGCACAATGAACAATGGACAATGGGGAGTAAACACTCAGGAGCACTTCAACCGAGCAAGTACCCTTTTCAGAGATGTACTGAAACTCCTTGTCAACCGGCCATGTCGCTGTCTGCCTTTTGTGGTCGACGACCTTTCTTCGGCACTGTGAACGCCAGCAAATGCCCGCGATCCTTCCAAAGTCTGCCATGCTGCACCTTCACCAGTCTCTCCCAGCGGCGTCAACTTCGCATTGACAGCACCAAACAAAGGCGATCCACTCAAGGGACACAGATCACAAGCTTGGCTCCGGGCGGTCCCTTTCAAACACTCCCATTGCAAGATCAATATTCCGAGCTATGCACAAGCCATGCCCGCCCAGCCACCCACGCCGAGTTCCGAATGCCCAGAACGGCTTCAACCTGAGCTCGCTCCGTTTAGATGCAGAAAACCAGCTCGCACCTAGGGTTAGATAACTCAGCGGACGCCGAGGCGTTCAGTAAGGAAAAGCTTCAATGATCACATCAGCATTAGGATAAGAACCGCCAGTGCACCAGAGGACACATCCTCCACGTTGCTTAAGGTACGGCGAGGCCAAGAAGCGACCTTCGGCCACGTTATTTGACCTTCAGCGACCTTCGGACACAATGGTCCGACGCTAACATTTTAAAAAACGACGAGTTGCGAACTGGTCACATGAAGCCGGAGCTGGGGGTACCAGAAGAACACGCTACCGCGGATGTTGGAGTTTAACAGCTGGAGGAAAAACAGAAACTGCAGATGCCCTGTGGGTAGAACAAAGACTATTCTAAGTAGGTCCTACGTCTGTCCTGGGACAAGGGACACGAGAGAAGATGGCCAAGACAGTCTGTGCAAAGCAAAGTCACGATGTCTTAGTGTGCAATGCGGCGTCGGCAAGGAGATCGCCTGGTGGAAACGTCGATATTCGAGGCCCTTCGGCCTCGAATATGATCCTGGCGAGGGTAGAAGAGGGCGGATGGTCTAGTGGGAAGAGGCCACGGGTCCGAGTTTCGCGTACCACTGTCCCCGATGAGGAGCAGCTTGATGAGGTAGTCGTAATCCGCGCGAGCCCGGCTGTTGCCTCCGCCACTAGCCATCTCCAAGGGGTTGCGTCCTGCTCGCCGTCCAGCAGCCTCCGGCCGGTGAAGATGGTAACAGCAAAGCCTACGGCAAGCAGGAAAAACCTCCGATCTAGGAATAACGCTCGAATACTGAGCCCGGCACTGAGGGCGAGGTTCGTTGAGCGAAGCGTAACGAGCGAAAAAGGGCTGCCAACGGGAAGGCCTTCTTCCCCGATCGACCGTAGTGCCTGCTCCGAGAGGCAAGGAGACCGCCGACGGGTAAGAGCGGAGAGAAGTTCAGGCAACTGCTGCCTGGACGACCCTGACCCTAGAGTTGCTCGGAGGGAGACACGATTCTTGGCTAGGAAGCAATCTAGGTAGGAGCACTGATGCATACAGCACTTTCCGTGGAGTTTACGCCGAGCACTGCGGGAGCTAAGCAGTGTGGCAGCAACCGCGCTACTGCACTGGGTCACGGCCCTCCACTACCGTCGTAGCAGCCATCATTGTCCGCCTCTTCATGCGTTCGGCTCCTGTCGTATCGAGCTGCTCGAGAACTGGGACAATGTTCGCGGCCCAGCTGCTGGGCCGGGGTGGCTTCTGCTTGCTCTCTTCTGACAGCCCAGCAGTGATCAAATTTCTCTCGGGAAGGACGTCCGTCTGTCAATGTTTTTTTACTATTACTAGGGTGAATGAGATATCCGTACAGGAAAAAGGACAAAAATTCAATACAATCAGCAGACGGATACAAACCATAAGCAATGCCGCCGCCGTGAACAACCTTCAAGGTAATTTCCACGCTTCATTTGTCAAGAGCCCTAGTCATGAAAGTCAGGCAGAGCTGACAGAAAAACAGTAGATGTCACTTTAATCCACTGATTTTTATTCCCTTCATACTTTTGAACTAACTTTGAGCGAAGCAATTGACGCGGTTGACTTCGATAAATTAGATCGAAAAAACACACACATCGGACAGAAAGATAATCACGATTTGTCAATTGGCACTGGCGAAGAGGGCCCTAAGTCAGGCAGTCATTGACATCACCGCTATCGTGACATGGTAGTTGGATACAGCCGTAGCTGCTCTCAGGAGAGAGCGAAACGTTCAGGTTGCGCTGTGGACGGATAACGTGGCCCTTTGCTCCGCCGTAGCAGCTGATGCTACTGCGGGTCGCACATTGAGCTGATGACTGTCCCGTGGCCCTCTGACGGGTGACGTGGATCTGGCGCTATCAGTGCATAGCTCCCCATTTGAGGGAATCCAGACCGCAAACTTGGTCGTCTAACACTCTCATCGCCAGATGGACGGTCAGGATGACGAAAGAGACTTGTGCCTGTGGTATTGCCTCCGAAAGTTTACTGCTGAAACTTGAGACGTTCTATTTCTCCGGCCAATCAGCGCAGGCTCAAGCGGAAAATGTCCGGATCCCTTTAGGAAATCGTTCAAGACCTGCAATCGCCATCAAGCCAAATCAGACCCAAACGCGCGTCAAAGGTGGAGCCCGGTCGAACATCGAGGGGGTATTGACAGGCTGGCTGACAGGTGACGACAAGCCAGCGGGGACTACCAGCGGACAAACGTACCCATTTGCACCTGTAAGACCGATTCTCCGTCACCCCAGACGACCCGTGGTAACGAAAGAAACGGCATAACTTTTCATGGCAAAGTTGCACGATAAGTGAATGCAGCCAGTCATTCGGTGTCTCATGCGCGCAATCGCCCCCACCCGCAGAAGGCAGGCGGGCGACTTTCAACAAAGGTCAACAAGAGCGTCAAACGATGGCAGTGCTCCTCGTGCCCAGGTTCATGTGCTGCAGTTTTCCTGTTGCCACACTCCACCGGCGAGCAATCACCAAGTAACCCCCACTTTCGACTAACAATAATCAAAGACCCCTATCTATAAATCAATCACAAATACACCCCAACGTGCATGATGAAATATCAACCAGCCCAGCTCTTCACGTTCATTGGCGTAATATAATAACCCTATGCAATCATTTGGGCAGCAAAGAGTCTGGGGTTACACGAGAAAATCCTCTAAACAAAGACTTCCGCAACTGTAATTATGTCTCTCGTCAACGTTTTTTTCCACTGACAGCCTGTTATGCCGAACGGAGCGTGGATGGTGAACAGGTAGAAGTTTCAAACCAAAACACGATTTGGAATTTGGGGCACTTGAGCCATTTATAATTAACGGTAAGTGTACTTCGATGACAAGTATCCAAATGATCAAACATATATATACGTGTGACGAGTTACGGATGAGTCATAGTCGGGGTCTTCGGGTCGATTTTCGAGCAACACGTGTGGGGTCGCGTCATGCATGGGCAGATTCGAGAAGGTCCGTCGAGAAATCGTGGGGCTTCGATAATCAACAGTGAACATAGGAGGTGTATCCTTATCAATCCAGACTCGTCTCGGTACATCGATAAGTCCACCGAAAGGTCGTAGTACTTCTGTCATAGATTCGCGAGAGTGGTCGAAGTTATCAGAAGGTTTGAGAAGATTCAATGGGGGTGACGGCAGTTGGCCGGTTTGCCATCGACCAACGGAGTGAATATAGAGGTACCGCGACGCGGTGGGTTGTTTTTGTAATAACATAAATGCCCAATCGAAAAGATTAGGGGTGCGTGCACATCTAGTCCGGAACACTACCCCCCATTATAGTCGCGACGTCCCGGCTTAAGTATAGATGTGGCCCGGTGACGACGGTAACAGCCGTCGATGAGGAGATTGATGTCTCCAAGGTTGTCCTAGGGTTCCCAACTGTTATGCACGGCGTCATGTTCGTGCCACTTGACAAGATATTCTATTGGTTTGCCTCATTGTCGATAACCAAGGATGTCCTTAATGACGTACTCTATGTCCTCGTCCACTTGAACAGGAGGAAAGAGAGGCCCTGCCAGGGGAATCCTATCGGGGGTCTCGGTAATGCTTGAGTTTGCTGATATGGAACACCGGATGAACTTCCATAGTGTCGAGGAGTTTGAGACGGGCAACCGCAGGGGTTTGCATGCGCTCCATCTTAATCGGTCCCAACCATCAAAGTTTGAGTTTCGAACAATCGACTCCCTGGAGTTTGATGTTGGCTGAGCTGAAAAGGACTGTCGCCAGCCGCGAAGACGTCGTCGGTGCGATGTTGGTTTGCTGCATGTTTCATCACTGCCAGTGTCTTCGCGAGGATTTGTCGTGTTTCCTCCCAGATGGTGGAGAAGTCTCGGCGTTGGAGGTCGACTACAGAAATGTTGCTGCGACTACGTAATCGGGCAGGTTTCGTGGAAAATTAGACATATACCACTTAAAACGAAATTTTACCCGTTGCGGTGCAAATCGTCGACTTATGTGCGATTTTGGAGGTCGGGAGTTTTGTGCCCAATCTGTCCCATGATGTTTGCATAGTGTTTGAAGAAGTTGTTCGAGCGTCTGATTGGTCCGCTCGGTTTGGCCATCAGTTTGAGGATGAAACGCAGTTGAAAACTGAACTATGTTGTCGTAGCGAGTCATTGGTTCTCGCCAGAAACGGCCGGTGAATCGACCGTCTCTATCTTTTGTGATGGTTCTCGATACGCCATGTAGCCGCACGACGTTTTTTTAAAACAACCGTATTGTTCCTTCAGGAGTAACGGTGGTCGTCGTCGGAATGAAGTGAGACATTTTGGAAAACCTGATGACTACGACGAGGACTGCACCATATCCCTCGGGTGCCAACGGTAATCCTGTGATGCAGTCCATGGATATGTCAGCCTACGGTTCCATCAGAATAGGGAGCGGTTGCAAAAGTCCAGGTGGCCGCGTGCGATGGGATTTTTGTTGTTAGCATGTGTCGCACGACCTGCAGAGGTTGGCCACGTCGGATTTCATCCTGTCCCACCAATAAATTTTCACCAACTTCTTCGCCGTCTTGTCCTGTATAAAGTGTCCACACGAACCTCTGTCGTGGAATTCTTCGAGCAGCATACGGCGATGTTCGTCGTTTGGGGGAACGACCACGTGGCGAGTGAATCGCCGTCGCCAGTAGGGTGCGTCATACCATAATTTTGCCATTTCGTATCCGTCATGTTGTTCGTAGCCTCGTGTGAACAACCGCTCGAGATACGGCTCTCGCTACAGCTGAAGCGTTGGCACTTCACCCATTATATCTGGCCAGCGACTGAGTGAGTCCGCGATGCCGATTTTGCCTGGTCGGTACTCAATATTGTAGTCGAACCCGGATTCAATTAACTCCATCCACCGGGATTGACATCGACTCAGGTTCGGCTATGTCTTCAGATATTTCAACGCATGGTGGTCATTGTGCACGATGCATCGGCGGCACTCCAGGTAACACTGTCATGTCATAAATACATGTACGGCCGCTAGCATTTCCTTTTCGTGCACGGCGTAGTTGGGTTCCGGTCCTCGCAGATTTCGAGACATGTATGCGACTGGTTGTTCGCCGTTGCCATGTTCTTGTAGGACTGCGCCGATGGCTCGGTCTGAAGAACTATGGCCATGATATAGTCGACCGTTGGATCGGCTTATCGTAGGGTTGGCGTCGAGGTCAGAGCGTCCCAGAAAGCGGTGAACGCTTCTTGTTCGCTG
Organism: Penium margaritaceum; assembly: GCA_023375785.1. NCBI lineage: Eukaryota > Viridiplantae > Streptophyta > Zygnematophyceae > Desmidiales > Peniaceae > Penium > Penium margaritaceum. Next base: position 215,737 of record SZWC01001259.1, on the reverse strand, counting down.
TCTCCCTACCGCCACTCATTTTTCTTTCGAGTAAGGTCGGAGAGAGGCGGTGACACTCGGATGTAATCCCGTCCGAAACGTCGGTGGTAATTGCAGAAGCCGAGGAAAACTTGAACGTCTCGAACATTAGTCGGTGTCGGCTAATCAACGACTGCTGCCAGTTTTTTTGATCCATGTGATCCACCCGCCGTTGATGACGTGACCCAAAAACATGATCGAACGACGACAGAAGTCGCACGTTGAGAATTTCACACAAAAGTGTCCTCTTTGTAAATCGTTGAGAACTTTTCGAAGATGTTCATCGTGCTCCTCCGGGATGCGGTTGTATGCAAGAATGTCGTCGAGGTACACCACAAAAAGATTATCGATGTATGGGCAAAAAATGTTCATTGTCGCCATAAACGTTGCTCGGGCATTCAACAGTCGAGATGGCATTAGCGTGAAATCAAAATGCCCATAACAAGTTGAGAACGTTGTCTTCTTGATGTTGGTGTCTGCCACGTGTATCGAGTAATAGCCGCTGCACAACTGATCTTGCTGAAAATTGGAGCCCCTCGGAATTGGTCGAAAACCTTGTCAACCCGAGGAAGAGGATGACGGTTATTGATGGCAACGTTGTCCAATGCCCAATAGTCCACACAAATCCGCATTTCACCAATTTTCACTTTGACGAATAGCATTGGTACGACGTACAATGAGGTAGACGAGCGGATGAATCCCTGGCCGAGCATCTCATCAAGTTTCCTTTTCAGCTCAGTCAGCTCGTGATCACTCATCTGATAGGCCCCTCGAATTGTAGGTCTTCTGCCTTGTTTTAGTTCGATGTGATGGTCGATGTCTCATTGCGGAGGTAACGTTATTCGGAGTTTGTCGTGGAAGACGTTCGCAAACTTCGGGATGAGTGGTGTAAACTCTTCGGGTACCATTGCGAACTTCGTCGATGCCAATGAGGCTGATGGGGTCGATGATGAGTACGCTGCTGCCACTTCCGCTTCTTCCATGAGCGCGAGATATAGTACTTGGCCATGTTCTTCCACTAGCTCAAGATCGGCTGCACAGGTTATTGCTTCTCAGCTACCGCAACTTCCTCTGTTGCTTCTAATGTCGGCTTTCGTCCCACGCGTAGAATTTGTTGTTTGGCACCATTGATTTTCACGTAGATGTTGCCGCTATTCCAGTCAACCTGTGGATTGTGTGGGTATAGGAAATCTCGTCCGAGAATGATTTTGTTGTCACTCATTTAACAGGACCTCGAGACCGTTACATCCCGTAGATCTCCCACTTGTAGTCGCAATGATTCTCGGAGTCTCCGTATTTGTAATCTCCTGTCGACGGTTGTTCCTTCAAACACCCTTGGTTCGGCCGCAAACCCAACTTACAAACCATGTCGGTTCTTGCGGGGTTGTGAGAAGCTCCTCCATCCAATAGTGCCAGTACCGTTCTACGACTCTCGCATCCTCGAGGTTGAACTTTTAGCAATATCGCCGGTTGGTCGCCCTCGTATCCCTCGTCGAACATTTCAATCTCAGAAACACTCTGTGGTGATGTGGACTGTTCAGATTGGCGGTTGTTTGGCGTAGATCTCTCCTCACGGACAAGAGTTGTGTCTTTCACTCCTTCCCTTTGCAGTTTCTCGACTCATTTTTTTACGACCCCCCCCCTCCTTTTTTGCCTGCTGCTTGCATCAGTAATCGCAAGCGATGTGATGGACTTTTCCACAGTTGTAGTAGGTTCATGCGTCTCTGTAATCGAAGGCCTCCTCTTCCATCGGCATCAAGGACTCCACCGACAGGCTTTTCCCGTTTCCACGTTAATTGTGGTTAGGAGGTCGCCAACCATAGGATTACTGGTTATGAGCGTTGTAGTCTGCACTGTCAATCCTTTCATTTGTTGCAATCATTTGCGACAAGTTGTTTTGGATGGCGAAGATGGCAATTTCTCTTTGGATGTCTGGCTTGAGGCTGTTGTAGTGAAAATAGAGTTCATCGGGGGCGGTGTCTTCTCCGATGATGATCTCACAGAATCTCCACGTGTATTTGCAATATTGGACAACTGTTTGAAACGCTGGAGCTTGTATGTGTCAAATTTTTCGTTCAGCCCTCCAAATCGTGCTAGCATCGCGCGCGAGAATTTGTGCCAGTTGGTTGGTGGCGTCAGCGCATTCTGCCGCTATGGGTTGATCTACTCCAATGGTACAATGCCTGCGGTCGGCAATATGAGACATGCGGTGTTGGCCGTTAATTATGCTCTGCCAGTCTCATGTTATCCTTGGATGGCCTCTAGATCAGACCACAAACCTAGCGTCGTGCCACGCAAAAGCGCTGTCGCAAGGTCAATCATTTTTTGTTTGTCGTTGACCTCAACAGCGGTGAAGTACACCTCCAAACTCGTCAGCCACATTCGAACTTAGGCCTTTTGAATATGCACGATCAAACGATTCTAGTGGAGCCCAAAGAATCTTGGGTTCACTCGAGAGTTGGGAATTTCTTTGGACAAGCCCCACTTCTCGTTTGCTTGCATTGCGAAGAGCCTCCATCGCGACGTTGAGCTATAGGAGTAGATGGTTGTTGATCCCCTTGATCCGCTCTTGTCGTCCAGTGCTACGTGTCATTCCTGTTGTCGTCGTCGAAGCTGTCGGTAGGGACAGCTGGTTTATTGCCATAAGGTCGGCGACCAGATTGGTCGTCGAAGCTGTAGGGGTTGATTCAGCTGCCGCAGAGCCTGCCACGCCAGTATTTGCCGTTGCTTTAGGGTTTGCGTGCATCAACACGTTCTGCTCCTCCATCGCCGAAGTCGTCGCCAAAGATAAGCTGCTGGTCATCGGTTGAGCTTGCTCGCCTCACGTCGTAGTTGTGAAGTTTGCGAAGTCTTGACGTGCGAGATGCGCTGATAGCTTGTGCAAGGTAGTCCTCCAGATGAGTAAAGTAGTAAGATGCCTCTCAAGTACCGCTACGCTCTGATACCAAGTACTATGCCAAACATAAACTTGATGTGGAACAGGTAGAAGTTGCAAGATAGAACGCCATTCAGAATTTGGGACACGAGCAATTTATAATCAGTGATAAGTGTACTTTGGTAACAAGTGTCGAAATGAGCAAACATTTATATACAAGTGACCAGTTATGAATAAGACATGGTCGGGGCCGTTGGGTCGTTTGCCGAGCGACACGTGCAGAGTCACATCGTGAGTGGTCGGATTTGAGAAGGTCTGTCGGGAAATCGGGGGGCTTTGAGAATCGGCGGTGAAGGTGGGAGATGCATCTTTATAAATCCAGATTCATCTGGGTGCGTCAAGAAGTCGACCGAAAGGTTGTGAAACCTCTGTCATGGATTTGCCAGATTGGTCCAAGTTGCCAGAAGGTTCAGGAAGATTCACTGGGGGTAATGGAAGTTGGCCGGTTTGTCCTCGACCGTCGGAGTGAATGTCAAGGTCCCGTGATGCGGTGGGCTGTTTGTGTAATAACAGAAATACCCACTCGTAAAGAATGGAGGCTTGTGTATGTCTGGTACGTAACACAACCGACCACATATTTTCACGGCATTTTTTCTCCAGTTTTGTCGCGTCCGGATGATACACCCTCTCTAGGCGCGGTGATTCTTGTGCGGCTCCTAGTCCGTGAAAAGGGTGAGAAACAGACAAAGCTTGTGCAATGACCAAGGTTTCTTGCGAAACACATACTGGACATTGCTATAGAAACTGGTCAATCGGCCGATGATCTCTCCTCGGACAGGACAACCAAGATCGAGCATAACTCGTTTCCAAGGTATATAACATGTTTGAACCTAGCTTAAGTGTATCATTACATAACGTCCATGCATGCAGCCAATGTCACTAGTGTTTAATACTCTACTATTCTGCGTGAATTATCCTTTGAAATAGACTAAAATATACAAAGCATGGTCCCCAGTTGATAGTCCTTCGCAAATTAAGGGGTTTGGTTCATAGACATACATGTCTCCTTCCAAGCCGTGTGAATGGCCTCGGGGTACACATTCCTAGACACTTCTCCATAATCATTATTCTTCCTATGGATGAAAAAGATGAAAATCGCGGATGAGGGTCTACTTGTGTAACGATAATGAGTCATTATATATTAACTTTCAAAATGAAGGTAAGCCCTCAGATTGTTCAGTTCAAGGAGAGCGCTTGAATGGTCTCCTCGACCATTTTGGATGAGACCAACCTCGCCAAGCACAGATGAGGTCTTTGCAGGGATTTCTTGTAACGCAATAATCCTGAGCATCATTCCATGCAGCATTGCAACGCTGGAACAATACCTTAGCGCCGAGCTCGGAGTGGAAGAGTAACGCGAGTTTCCATCACGACACTCACTTTGCCATCTTCCAGGCTAACGACTATGTTCCGTGTTTGGCACAATCTAGAATCTAGCTTGCATTTCTTATCCGGAATTGAGTTCCTTGGTGCACGAGCTTGAGTCCTCAATGTGTCCAACAGATAAACACCAGTTTTAAGTGTAACAATAGTCTATACGCTACCCACTCCCCCCTTCGCTTCCAATCCGTCCCGGTTCGACTTTGCTCAGTAGCACACACTTTTATCTGCTTAGGATGGAGGCACAACGATGGCATCCAATATTGTGATGTAGTAGCTAGCATTAGAGGTGGGACCGAGTTTGGTGGTGGAATGATGGTGGACCATGACAGACATTGCCAGGGGGCATCCAAACATCACATGCTTCGACGCAACCACGAGGCACATGTTGGTGATGGGCGTCATCATTGCCGATCTTCACTTGTAAAGTCTGTGGAGAGTTTTGATGTAGTGAACGTGGTTGCATTGGATGAAGTAGTGAGAACAAATAAGAAGATGCATGGATATCTGTGGCACTCTGTAGTGTGTCGAAGGATGCGTTCTTGGATGAGGACACAAAAACTTGTTGCGCAAGATGTGGGGATGGACATAAAGCCATTTCAGGGCATTGTGTGTACGATCTTGTCGACCTTCCACCTGTGCGGAAGATCGTTTAGGCCAGGTAGATGTTCTGTAAGAAAGTACAATCCAATGGCTCATGGAATTACTACAAGGCTTGCTTGATTTCTAAGGGGTTTCATAATTCGAGGGTGTTAGTTTCATCAACACTTGCATACCTACTTGCTTCATGACCACAGCTTGAGCTCTGTTCGGGATCATTGCTCAACATGACGGGAAGCTTCACCAGATGGATGTGAACGAATCATTCCTCCATGGCACTCTTGAGGGGGACATTTACATGGTACACCCACATAGCTAAGGGGTTGATGACAAGGCCTAGCGCATACGCGAGGCTTTGAACAATCCCAACTACACACCGTGGAGTTGGAACCAGGATATTACGAGTACACAAACCCATGGCGGGTATGTGGGGAGTGACGCGTATTTGTCTCTTTTTCTCCAAAGGATCTCTAAGGGCCTCAAAGTAATTCTTATTTGTGTTAATGGTCTCCAAATGAGGGAAAATATTCCCATTTCAACAGGCATGTTATGTCCTGGTTGTGGAAGAGCGATTCCCTGACCTCCTTGTTGTGGTTTCCACGGTCTCCAGATGCATAACACAACACAAGCAGGATGCCTTCAACATTTTTGAATCAACAAAACTGGAGGAGAAATTGGAGGCGGCCATATCTATGATGACCTTGGCCGCAACCACTCAGTCCGACACTGCCTTTGCCGTCAACTTCCTTGCATAGTTCCTGTAATACCCTCAAGTGAGAACCCTTCATGCGATCATGCGTGTGGTGAAGTATGTAGATTCCACGCCGTATCTGAGACTCCACCTTTTTTATGGTTCTTAGTGGAAATCAACGGCTACACGGATAGTGACAGAGCCCTGGAGCATTGATGAACATAGTTGGACTGGCTACGTGTTCCTACTAAATGTCACTGCCATGTTGTGTCCAGGTGGCAAGCATAACTGCAATGCGCGTTGCCCGTAAGAGGCAAAGTATGTCACCCTAGGGGTTGAGACTGATGAGGCTTTGTGGCCATAACACTTGTTTCGTAAGTTGCATCGGTCTGTGCCTCCCATGGTCCTCCGCTATGATAACCGTGTCATTACCACTATAAAGAACTATTATGTGTTCCATGCATACACAAAGTGAAACTCTATGAAGCACCACTTTGTGCATGATTTGGTGGGACGACAAGTGATATCCGCTATTTTGGGTCGGCACGAACATGTAGCGAGCTGACTCACCGACCAAAACACTGCAACATGAAATGTTCATGGTGGTCATTAGTTCTGTTGGGCTTCATCCATTGTCTAAAGTTGGCCGAAAAGTGGACAATGTTTGAATGTGGAGTGTTAAGCATCTTGTCGTGCACTTGTGTCACACCTACACGTATGGATACATACGCACCATCGGGTAATGGAAAATTTTGGGATATCCCCATCTGTTTGCACAACTTATTTTTAGTACTCAGCCGTGCCCATGCTCATGCTGTTTTGATGTATGATGAGGTGGCGTTAGAGTATTTGCATGTGGTGATAAACCTACTAAAATTTGTAGGATTGCTCCCACGTCTTCTCAAGTTTTGGCTAGGAACTTCTCTAGTTCTCATGTAGCATACATGATACTCTTGGTGGACTAACCATGGGCCAGACTTGCTTAATTTTGCATTATGTCTCCATCGATTAATGCTGGACATGTATGTGTGACCGGTCGTAACACAGCTAAGAAACCTCTATCCGTAAGTTTAGACATTGTTACATTTGGATATGTGTGGGGAGACATTTTGGGGGGTTATAGTGCAAACAAGCTCTATTGTGTGCGTCACCTGCAATGTGCCATGTCACATCCATGTTGTGACCTTGTCACTTGCTATTCCTCAAAGAAATTGAAGCTAAATGAAGTTTATGCATCTCCTCTAGCCAAATCCATGTTTTTCTTGCACTTGCATTGTATGCTAGTGCCTTATCCAACAAGGCTTCTTTGCCATTTCGACAACACTAGATATGGGAAGCTTATATACATCTTGTCAGCTTTTTCGAGTGATTGTCCCTCCCCTCACAATTTTTGTGATGAAGGGTTGCTACATGTTGCTCTGTGCCACTATCATGCATTGACACATGTTGTGTTCAAGCTTTGGAAATACGAGTGTGGGGTTTCTAGAATTGTTTTTGATCAAAAAGCCAATATTTCTTTCGTACATGGGGGGCCACAAAAGCCAATATAGGGAGGGGTGGAATTTCGTCCCATACAAAATTCACCCATTTGAGGAGGATTGAATGCAAGATAATGGGATGACTTCCCAAGTTTCAATAGTTGTGTCTGACCATAGTCAGAGCACCCCCAACTCCACGGCTATATTCACTTCGCCCCCAATCTATGGAACCATTTTTGTATGTCTACAATGTTTAGATGGATCAAATTATGAGAAGTTACTGGCTTGACTCCCCTCTTGACCATGTGATTTGCTCAAGTCTTGTCGTTTTCCCTTGATGCCATAGGAGGTCCTTGCAAGTAGAGAGGTCGACAGTTGAAGTGCATTTACTTTGGATGTCCTTCTACAACTTGTACATAGCCGCGGTGGCAACTCACCACCCAAGCGATAATTCTTGTCGCGTAGCTTTTAGTGAAATACTTGAAAGTGAGCTATTTGAAAGTGCACAGGTATGACGTCTCCTTAAAAAATAAGCAAGAGTACAACGAAACCAACCACAAGCCATCCCAATGGATAAAGCCCGGATGAGAAGCCTTCTTTTGAAAAGGTTAGATCGTGACAGAATCTTCAAAGAACGAAAATGTCTCTTTCCAAACCTAATCAACAGGACTCCAAATGTGTAGACATGCCAATTGTGTTGCATGTAGTCTTCTTGGGGTGAAATACTCACTAGCAATATGCCACACGCCTGATTAGGCCTTTCAATCAATTTACAGGAAGCATTTTTCAACAAAGGTGCGGGTCTGAACACGGCACGAACTAGACATCATATTTGATCTTCAATATTTTTTAGACATGCATTGTCAAAATAAGTACCTAGATTCGTTGCAATTGTTGCCCATTTGTCTGCATGAGTACGGGGTGCGAATAGTGAAGTTTGGAAACATTTACCCTTCTTCAAGACATTTTTATACTCCTCCTCTTCCACTTGAGTCGCCAAGTCCTAGCATTGAATCTCACATCAAACCTATGGTGATAATAGTGCAAGTCACCAAATGACGATTGAGATTGAACGATGGAGCATCTTTGTAAAATCCATGGATGGACGAAGGATGCACTGTACATAACATTCTTACCATTAGAGGTTTCTCTTTAAATATTTCTCGAACACTCTAGGAGCTTTGAGCAAGTGGACAAGCATGCACCCACGAGCCCGACAAGGTGACCATGATACCGTTTTCTAAAGGGAGAAGAGGAGGTGTCTTTCCTCCCTCTTGGAAACAGGGAGACGAGGGGAAATTATCCTCCCCTCGTTCGTCCGTAGCACAAAAGGGGAGGAGATGGACAAACTCCCTCTCCTCCTCTTACATAGTACCGATGGTGCCGAAGGGAGGAAAGGGAAAGGAGTCCCTCTCCCCTCCTATAATACTGAAAATTCCAAAGGGGGAGAGAGGAACAAGATTCCCTCTCCTCCTCCCCATCTTAGTGCCAATAATGCGATAGGGGAAAGGAGGGACGGGAGTCCCGCTCCCTCCCCCTCCCATGGCACCGACGACGCCAAGTGGTATGAGAGGGACAAGAGTCTATCTCCCCCACCACTCCCAAAGTGTCCATAGTGTAGAATGAGAGGAGAGGGATGGGATTTCATCCTTCCCCCTCCTCCCATTTCCATGATGCCGACAAAGGCCAGTGGGCGGTGAGGAGAGCGTCTCCTCCCCTCTCCAATATTGTCGTCCATGGCACCGATGGCACACAGGGGGAGGTGAGGGAAGGGTCTCTCCATGCCCATCATCCCTTCTCCTATGGTATTTTTTGTGCCAAGGAGGCATCGAGGGGAACTTCCTCCCATCTCCATATCAAATGAGAGACACAAAGAAGAGAGGGGAACGTTTCCTTCCCCCTTCCACCTTTTTCAGAGGACACTGTGCCTCCAAACACATTTTATGTTCATAATACATTGTGAGAAAAAAATGTTGTGTGAAGTGGTACAATTAGTCGACTACAACCTTGGAGAAGGAGATGTATGAAGTTGTATGGAGTTTTACGGAGTCGTTACTTTTTTATGTAGTTGTACCAAGTTGTAAAACTTCATGGATTTTTTTACGAGTATGTACACAGTGGCATGTGACCGGACGAAGATGTATGGAGTTGTAGGGATTTGTACATAGTTGTACTTAGTTTTATGAAGGCGGAGAAAGGTGAACAATGTTCTACATCGTTATACAAGGGTGTACAAAAGGGTACAAGTGTTTGAATTGTTATACAGAGTGGTATGGAATTGTCTCGTATTATTCATACTTATACAAACTTCTATGAACCCCTATGTATTGTTGTTGACGTATACAAAATTTGTGAGGTTCAAGAGAGTTGAACAAGCTTTAATGAGTTGTATAGATTTTTGTGGAGTTGGAGAGATTGATGTGGGGTTTTGAAGAGTCCTACGAGTCACACAAGGTCATACAAAGCTTTATAAAGTTGAGAAGGACTTGAAATAGTTGCACAAAGTAGCGCAAAGTTTTATAGAGTGGCCTGGAGTATGTAATACAGATTTCTATGGGATTGTACGTGATCGTACATAGTTGTATGGGACTAAACAGGGTCGTATAAAATTGTATGGAGTTTGACATTTTTTACCAAGGTTTTTTTTAGTTAACTAGAACATATGGAATTCTATGGAGTTACACAGAGATGAAGGGGATTTTTTTCGAGTGTTCATATCATTACGTGGTCGTACAGAGCAATACAGAGTAGTGCAAAGTTATCATTTCGAACCAGTCGTCCCAGATTCATGCACTCATCAAGCAATGTAAAAAATAGTTGACCGTATGTAAGAAATTACCAAAACATTTCCTTATATGTCGTTAGTGAAATATATAATATGGTGACAACCTTCGTTTACACAAAGATTTGAACATTTCCACAAATACATGTCAATCAAAGGCACTTCACCCAAATGATCATTTACAAGAAGTTTCATGTATTTTAGATGTATTCACATATAGCAAGAAAGGAAAGTTTCTGGAAAGTATGCAAGGCTTCGTTATAAATTCCTTTTTATTGTATAAACATGAAATAATCCATAGAGATCATGAAATGATTACGTTATCAGAAGGGATCCAGCTTACAAGATATCTGCCTTTATTTGAATGCATACTTACACACATATTCATCGCCTTAAAAATATCATAATCGTTAATGAGGTACCATAAGTACAACCCTCATTTGCAATGCTTGGATGACCTAATTCTAGAGAATATCCATGGATTAAAAATCATATGGCATATTTTGTGAGTTTTTAGTACTAAGAAAGAAGCTCGACGTCGATCCGGTGCGGAACTTGGAACACGGCTGATTTCCAATGTTCTTTGTCGTTTTTCTTGAACCTCCTCCCCCCTCTCCACACATACGTATACGTTTGGGTAGTGTATGCGACTGTGTACAATAGACTATATGCATGTATGGCTCAATCGTGCACAAGTAGATGTTTATTCAAACCCCTTTCAGATATTTCTTGGTTGCACTTGTATACAATCGTTCTGACAGATGGTGTAATTAGTTTACATTTACACGTACACTCTAGCTATAGGCTTCCACATTAAAAGGAGGGTAGATGCACCCAAAGCTTTGGGCTCTTCACCCCCTCTCCCTTACGCTAAACACCACATTTTTTGTCAGTCTCTCTATCTCTTTCTCTCTCTCTCTCTCTCTCTCTCTCTCTCTCTCTCCCTCCCTCTCTCTCTCTCTCTCTCTCTCTCTCCCTCACTCTCCCTCCCTGTCTATCTACATATATATATATATATATATCCATACCCACCTCACCTTGGAAGTGTATGCGACAAGTATACGGGGAAGTGCACGCCAAATACTATGCCAAAACCTGATAATGTGTTCTAATACACATGTGGATGCACAAACATCAAACCATTGCTAGTATTTATGCATTTTGGTTTGGATTCTCTCAAAAATGCATGTTTTCTTACAATGAGCGAGTGCCGTAGATCACTATACAAAGGTCAATCGAGTTATCGTCACCACTTATCATCAATAGTTGTAGATTATACATTTTGAAGTCCACGAACATCGACAGTTCACAACTAAAATACCGTCTTGCACACTGGAGTACACGTTTCCCACACATGCGTATGTAACCACACGCACCACCATGTGCATTTGCCTCATACACTTTTTCCCTTTGGGAGGGGAGAGTCCTTTATAGAACCCCCTGAGTTATGGTTAAGCATCCCCTTTTGATACACTATGATACCTGTGTATAATACATCCTGTTTAAGTATACTTCTCTGAAGCTTACATCGAGATGTTCACTTTTTTAACACCGGGTCTTTACTAGAAGTCACCTGAAGGCTTTTTACATCAAAATATTCTTTCCATGTTTCTGAATTGGATTTTAGTGGTTCAAAAGGAATGTTCATGCATTGTAAATTTGCGTACGAAGCCTACGTATGTCCTTTGAACTATGCACCCACTATTTCATCTCTCATATTCCCGTTATAGAGAGCGTGTGGTCCTAAACGCCTTGTTTCCTTCAATAAAGTTCAACATGACGACTAACAGTGTTATCCAGATAGGGTTATGGTCTCCATTTGCTCAAGACGCTCTCCCTCCTCCCCCTCCTCTCCAACCCCCTTGCAAAACTCCTTCTGCATTTTAGAAGTGTATTGGGAAGTATATCGGGGAGTGTATTGGGAGAACAGAATTTTTCGGAGTTGACCAATGATATGTCCGCACCTCCCTCCGAATACACTAGTTTAAAAGTTAAGGATTCCCCAGCTACACTCTCCAATACACCACCCCAATACACTTTCAACTACGCATGGGAGGGGAATCGAGATACAAGGGCTCCTCTGTATCCCCTTCCCCACAAAGCATACGAGTGTGTTGCGGGACTGTTGCTTGGAGTGTATCTCGTACACAGGAAGAAAGACATAATCATGTGCATCTACATTAAGTACTTGTAAACCGTCAATTTCAAGCATCCGACATCTCTAGTTCTGTCTACATCACTGGCTATAAGATTGTACACAAACGTTAAGTGTACTTTGACCCCATCACAACAGGATCCCAAGTGGACCCCTCCTCGTTGCAACATCCCCTAGTGTATTGGGGAAGTGTTTTGGGGAGTGTATTAGGAGGACGAGGTTTCTCAGACTTGTGTAAAACCATGTCTTCACCACCCTCCACATACACTAGTTGAAAAAAGAAGCTCCCCCAACTACGCTATCAGATGTACCACCTTAATACAGTCTTAACTACTTGGGGAGTGGGATGTAGATACAAGGATCCCTCCTCCTCCCTAAGTGGACAAGTGTATTGCGATAGTGTATCTGGAAGTGTCTATCGTAGACAGAGATAACACATACTGTGTACTTTGACGTTAATACTCATAAGCTATCAATGTAGAGCATACGGCGTCTATTGCTTTGTCTACGTAACCAGCTATAAGGCTATACATGAAGAGTTCAGTGTACTTTGACCTCGCCACAATGGGATCCCAGTTGGACACCCCCTTCCCTCCCCCCTCCCATAAAACCCTCTACTATATCGGGGAAGTGCATTGGGGAGTGTATTAGGGGAACGACATTTATTCGGACTTGTGCAATGGCAAGTCTATACCTCCATCCAAATACACTAGTCTGAATAAGAAGGCTCCTCCATCTACACCCTCCAATACACCATTCTAATACACTTTCAACTAATTCTGGAGGATGGGATCTGGATTCAAGGACCCCCACCCCCTAAATTGAACAAGTGTATTGCGGGCATGTGGCTGGGAGTGTATCTAGTAGGCAAAAAAAATTACTTGTGTACATCTACTTTAAGTACTTGTACGCCATCAATTTCAAGCACCCGATGTCTCTCGCTTTGTCTACGTACCCAGCTATAAGGCTGTACATAGACAGTTCAATGTACCTTGACCCCACTGTAACGAGATCCCAAGTGGACCTCCCTCCCTCCTCCCCACAAAATTCCCTGGTGTATTGGGGAGGTGTATTGGGGAGTGTATTGGAAGGAAAATATTTTTTTGGACTTGTGAAATGGCAGGGTCGCACCAATCTCTCAATGTACTAGTTTTAAAAAGAAGGCTCATAGAGCTATACTCTCCAATACACCACTCTAATACACTCTTTTTTCCTGGAAGGGAAGCAGGATAGAGGGCCCTCCTCCCCTCCTCCCTCTTCACCCCCCCGAAGTGGATGAATACATTGCAAGAGTGTAGCTGGGAGTGCATCTGGTAGACAGGAAAAAAACAGACTTGCATATGCTCTATGTTAAGTACTCGTAAGCCATCGATTTCAAGCATCCGGCATTTCTCACTTTGTCTTCGTAACCAGCTATAAGGCTGTACACAAGCAGCTTAGTGTACTTCGACCCCACCACAACAGGACCCCAAAACTGGACCCTCCCCCTCCCCCCTTGTAAAACCCCATAGTGTATTGGGGAAGTGTATTGGAGAGTGTATTGAGAGAACGAAGTTCTTTTGGACTTGTGTAACAACACGTCCATACCTCCCTCTGCATATACCAGTTCTAAAAAGAAGGCTCCCCGAGCTACACTCTCCAATACACCATCTCAATACACTTTGACCTACTCGGGGGATCTGGTTACAAGGACCTCCCCCTCTTGAAATGGACGTGTGTATTACGGGAGTGTAGTTGGGAGTGAATCTGGCAGTACTTAATATATATGTACACAAGTCTGTTCTTTTTTCCTATCTACTCGTAAGCCGTCAATTCCAAGCATTCCACATCTCTCGCTTTGTCTATGTAACCACCTATAAGGCTATACACAAACAGTTCATTTTACTTTTACCCCGCTACAATGGGACCCCAACTGGACCCCCCCCCCTCCCACAAAACCCCCTAGCATATTGGGGAAGCATATTAGGGATTGTATAGGAGGAACGAAGGTTTTTTGGACTAGTGCAATGGCATATTCGTACCTCTCTTTGAATCCACTGGTTGAAAAAGAAAGGCTCCCCCAGTTACACTGTCCAATACACCACCCCAATACACTTTCAATTGTTGGGAGGGGGAGATCGGGATGGAAGGACCCTACTCTGAAGTGGACCAGTGTATTGCGGGAGTGTAGTTGAAAGTGTATTTGGAAGATAGAAAAAAAACCAGACTTGTGTACGTCTACATTAAGTACTTGCAAGCCGTCGATTTCAAGCATCCAACGTCTCTCGCTTTGTCTACGTAACCAGGTTTAAGTCTGCACGCATACATTTCACTATACTTCGACCGCATCAAAATGGGACCCGAAGTTCCCCTCCCCCACCCCTACAAAAGTCCCTGTTTTATCAGGGAGTTGTATTGATGAGTGCATCCGGGAGACAAATTATTTCTATACTAGTGTATCAACATGTTTGCACATCCCTCCGAACACACTATCTTCAACCGGGCAGGTTGAACACCCTCGCATAAAATGTCAAATATAGTTCACAAGGTTGAAGAAAGACCTAGTGTGTCCAACGTTCTCTAGGCGTGGCTAATCTACCAGACGATACACGTGTCGTGGGGCGACACGGGTACCATCCTTGCTCGCTATGTGTCCAATTTTTTCAAGCTCAACTTGTGTAATCTTTCACATACTCGCCTTCGCATAGAAATCCTGCTCTCAACATACCTTAAATAATTTGCATAAACGTTGTACGTGCTCTTCCATTCCTTTGCAGCAAACCAAGGTGTTGCCTAGGCAAACCAAGACAATTTGACGGAGCTGCTCGGTAATCATTCGGTTCATTCTTCTTGAAAGGCTGTCGGGGCGTCTGTTAGCGTAAAGCACAAAACCCGGAAGTGATGATGTCCCATGTGTATCCGAAGCGCTGTTGTGGGGACATCATTTTCCGAGATACATATTTGATGGTACTCTCGAGATAAACTGAAGGAGAAATATTTTTACCCCTTGTAAATAAGTCCTTGATCCGTGGTAAGGGAAATCGATGTTTCGTTGTCAGCTTGTTTAGCGCGCGGTAGTTCCCCGCACATGCATGAATCCCCGTCCTTTTTTGTTTAAAAAAAAAATCGGTGCACCTTATGTATAGCTATTCGCCCCAACCCACCCTTTTGTACGGTAATGTTTTATGTGGCGTTTGATCTCCTGGCTTTCTACCAAACTTCGGTGTTACACGGGCCTAAATGAAGGAGTCGCCTCGGGTTGGAGCGGAATTGTGTGGCCCGTGTGCCATTCTAGTGGAAGCCGAGTCGGTGGGTCATGGGATAAATTCAAGGACTCTACGGGCAGAGATTTAATATCTTGTGGCGTGTCATCATTGTCTTTGTCCACCACTTCGAGTAATTGGACCAAGAATTTTTGAAAACCCTGTCAAATAAGTTTCATGACCCATATCCTATACAAGTTGGCATAGACTTGAAGTGCGGTTGGTGACAATTTTGTACTCAGCGTCAACGTCAAGCGATGTTGTCACTATCGCCATGTGGACTAGCCACGCTTGAAGTGCACGTCGCTAATATCTCATAGCCACGTTTAAAGAAATCAGTTGGCAGCTTGTGATTGGTACAATGTCCTTCGTTGCTTCTACCCGTGTTACTTCACTTGACCACCGTTGCGTCGTGGCTCCCTCGATTAGAGGCTCATGTCGAAGTTTGCAATTAACATTGATGTAGACAGACCCGCTGCTCCAGTCCACTTGTGGATTGTGCCTGTACAAGAAACATTGTCCGAGGATGGTATTGTGGTCGCTCGCTGTGCAAGTTCTCCACGCTATTACATGGTGCAGATATCCAATTTGCAATGGGAGGGGTTTGCGAAGTCCGCAACTCTACAAACGTCCAACGACGGTTTTTTCGCCAAACACCCTTGGGTTGGTCCGCAAGCTTTTGATCCATGTCGTTGCTTAAGAATTCGTGAGAAGCTCCTCCATCCAGCAGTGTCGGTACCATTTGACGACTTTTATAACCCCTCGGTTGCACTCATAAAAGTATATCCCTTTGGTCATCCTCGTATCCCTGGCGAAACTTTGCAACTTAGGGAACCCTTGTTTGCAGCGATGTGCGATGATTAGAGGGACGATCGGCGGGCTCAGATTTTTCTTAGCGGACAGGAGCACCTTCATCTACTCTTACCCCTTGCCGTTGTCCGACTCCTCATTTTTTCTCTACGGCTCCCCCCTCCCCTTTTTGGATTGCTGTTGTCACTTCCTGTAATCATGTGAGATGTTTCCTGACTTCTCGCAAGTCCAAAATAGTCTTTTATTACGTTATCGGCATTCATTGACAACGTCAGTCTTCATTGGAGAGGTGTTGGTGTTGAAGCCTATTGCCCCCTAGTAGTTGATACGGTGGATGCCAAGTATTACGCCACGAAGAACATAGGTGGTTCACGGGGACGATGTGCGGAGGAGTAGACAATCAGAGGAATCGGGACAAAAGGACAATTTGTATTAACCAGTAGATGTACTTGACGACAAGCGTGAAACAAGTGGAGCACATTCATACAATGATGAGAGTCACAACGAGGCATATGTTGGGTCATCGGCGCTCGAGCCAAGCGACTTGTGCGAGCTCATGCTTTGAGTTGTTACGTCGAGAAGCTCCATTAAGAAGTCGGGGGACTTCGAGAGCATCGAGGTGCGGTGTCAAGAAAGTCCAGTGACGTCAAGAATTCGACAAAAGAGTATCAAAACATCGATAAATTCTGCGGCACGTCTTTGGAAAATTCAAGAATGTGGTCGTAGTTGTCAAAAACCTCTGGAATGGAGCACTAGAGGTCGAGGCAGGTGGCCAAAATGGCCTCGGCCGATCGGTGTAAAAATCCCAAGGTTGAAGCATGGTGGGCCATAGTTTGAAGGACATGAATACTCACTCGCGGAGTTCAGGGACTCATGTACGCGAGGAATGTAACACTAAGGGGGTAGCCAGAATGATGTTCCTACCGATGGAGGGTACAGCAAGCATGATCCATTGAAAAGGGGCTACTTTGGCAGTTTCCTGTTGGGTGGCTGGGGCTGCATACGAGCGAACAGCCGCGAAATCCATTGGCCTCTCTCCTGACGTCCATGGCTGGCGGCTGGCGCTGACCGGCTGGGCGGAACAGGGAGGCGGCATTGCGGCTTCTCTTCAGCCCAACGTTCCCATCCCCGTATGCCGACGTACATCCCGTTGCAGCCGTTGCGCCGCCCGCTTATGGCCGTGGCTGCGCGCTTCGCCCAGAAGGTTTCGCGCTCGCTGTCTCTGGCGCTCCCCTCCTCCTCTTCCGTCCTGCGGGTCAACGCCGGTGCTTCTGCTGCCACGCTGCCTCGCACGAGGTCGCCCTTCTCAGTCCCTACCGCCTCTCCCGCGCCACCATCATCCTCTGCCTCGTCTTGGCTGGCCTCCAGCGTCTCGCTGAAGTCGCGGACGGCGTGGGCTCGCCATTACGAAGACGGTGGGAGGGAGACGGCCCTGCCGACGAGCCCTAGCGCGGCGTGTGCAGGACTCAGTCCGCCCGGGAGCCGCTGCAGCAGCAAATTGCGGCGGAGCAGCAACGCTGTTGTTGCACCAGTTGCAGCAATGGGGTCGCTTCGTCTGCTTGGTCTGGAGGCGGCGTCGCTCGCAGGTGCGGTTGCGGCGCCGTCGGCACAAGCGCGCATGGAGACCATGGGCACGGGGCACTCCCTCGCTTTCTCGAGTGAGTCAGTCTCGCTGTGGTGTGAACGTGTTCCACCCCGTGTGGTTCAATGGCATTGCATGTCGTGCCATGCCATGATAGCTGTGTCATGTTGCCATGTGCCGCTTCATGTCATCGTTTACCATGTCAGAGCAGGCCATGCTTTAAATGACATGCTCATGCTCTGTCGCCACATGCCACCCCACGACATGTTATACCCCATCGCATTTTGTACCACATCGCATTTTGTACCACATCGCATTTTGTACCCCATTGCATTTTGTACCCCATCGCATTTTGTACCACATCGCATTTTGTACCACATCACATTTTGTACCACATCGCATTTTGTACCCCATCGCATTTTGTACCACATCACATTTTGTACCACATCGCATTTTGTACCCCATCGCATGTCATCACGAATGATAAACCTTGCGCGAGAAAGGTCTTATGGATGGTGGCGCTACAGTCTTGTCTCGTCCAATCAGAGACGATTGTGCAGCGAGTAGCATTGTCCAGACTCTCTTGTAGCACCCGTTTGCTGAGGCTTATCGCACGCCATGTCATGTCGCACCATCATGACATGTCATGCTGCTGTATGCCATGTAGCAGCACATGATGCCATGCGGCATGCAATGTCAGCGACTGTGCCGCACGCTCGGTATGTTCATGTCAGGAGTGCATGGGAGTGCATGGGTGTGCATGGGTGTGCATGGGAGTGCATGGTAGTGCACAGGAGTGAATAGGTATGCACGAGTTTAGGGTTATCACCCTACACTGGTGCTAAGTGGCTGGCTAACTGGTGCAGACCTGTTTTCAACAGGTTGCGAACCTATGTTGCACATTTGGTGGGCTAAAATGTCCGGCCTTGAAGTTTTGCCAAAACAATCGGGGGATCCCTCAGGAGAGAAATGACCGAAGATTAGGCTTCTTCCCAAAAGTGAACTTCAAGATGTTTGGTTTAAAATTTCAACTCCCCGTAGGCGGCCACATATGACCGAATTTGCTGATCTCAAGATTGGGATGTACGATGCGGCTCGGGGACTCGACCAAAATTTGACATCCGGTAGAAGAATCCACCGGACGTGAGTAATCAGGTGGATCTTGGGAAAATATCCGATCGATGAGTCATCCGTCAGATCTTTTTTTTAATTTTTTTTTTTAAATAATTAATTTATAGAAATGGAAATCATGCAAGCCGCCCCTGCACCGGCACATCTACGGGGTATAAAAAGTGACGCCGCCACCAAAGGCACATGGACGGTGGGAATGAGACAGAAATAGAAGGGGGTGAGCTAGGTACCGGCAAAGACCGGTTCAACAGAACACAGAGCGGATAGCCCTAGGGCAAGTGGCAGCCCCACACCATGTAAAAGCGGAAGATCCTCTCCCTCCGGGCGGTCATCAGCCGCCGCGCAACGCACGACACTGTAGAAACGGATGGCCGCGCACTGGCTGCGCACACCAGCGATGGAGACCCGCTGTGCCACGATAGCCACAGCACGCTGGGCCCAGCGCTCGAACACCTCTG
>SZWC01001259.1:147986-162935 GCA_023375785.1 Penium margaritaceum | reverse complement strand
GTGGCTCACGGCGGGTGGTGCACACGGCGGTGCCTGTCAAACCTGAACCGGCCCAAAACCACTGTTTTGGCCATAATTCTGCGCACAAGCGTCCAAACGGAGCGCCGTCTGATCCTACGTATGCACGACGAAAAGACAGACACAACGACTGGTCACACGCCTACGTCCGGGAACAGCCGGAGAGTGTAAGAAAACAAACATGTAAATCAGCCTGGCAGGGCTGTCCACCGAGAAAATCCTGAAGACCTCCAAACGTAGTCCGTGGGCTGTGGGAGCCCTCTGGTACACTGGGTAGGCTGCCAGGCTGCCTCCAGCGGGTGGAGCATCACCTCAGGGAACTCTGTCTCCAGCTGGGTCCTCCTCAAGGATCTGCATGAGCATGGACACGGCCGAGTGGTCACAACCAACTGTACAACTGTGTATGACTGACAACATCACAACAGGGTTTACTTCAATTGCTATAGGTACCAAAACAACCATGGTTGGACAATGTCATGGGCATCGTGACAGTTTATCCATCACATCGGAAGGGTTTAATGTAATACTTGTAGTGGTTTTCGAAGATGTCATGTTTCATGTAGATGACAATAGCAGCCAGCGGCGAGGGAACAGTTCGACTAGACGACGGCGGGGACCATCACAAGCAACAGGGATGGACATTTCACCAACAAATGTTGGCAAGAACCGAGTTAGTCAGAAATGCGCGCGCCTGTGTTACCGCTAGAAAGCAGATGCAAACTGAAAGTGACTAATTAGGAATGAAAAATGAGCAACAATAAGAGACCCATCCAAGTTCTAGCTCCCCCCCACTAGTGTAGAACTTGTTACTCAACTAACCAACCAATCAGAAAAGAGTCGTAGACCTATTTTCTGGCAGGCAGGGCTTTCTTGACGAGCCCTGCCAAACACCCGACAGCCTAAAACCCGGGCGTCGTCCGTTTTGCCAGAAAACTGGACCATACCATAATACCAACGCTGCAAACGCAGTCATACGGCCAGAATCAGTTAGAGGAATAGCAACAAAGAGTTATGGCTGCCCGAACCCAGGACGTGCCTACAACAGTCCATGATACCAAACAGTGCTTCACAGCAAGAGACATGGACCCTAGGCAGAGCATGATGCTGCACAAGCAATGGCACAGCCAGAACCAACACAGGGTGCATGCACACAGCATCTGCGGTGGCAGTGACCGCCGAGGAGGACTGCCGATGGAGCTGAGCACGTTGCGTGAGGGAGGAGGCTTCAACGAACTGGGAGTAGGCCTCAGCGTGCGTCGGCTCCACCGGACAACACTACAACAGCGTCAAGTCTCGCCGTCACTCATCTGCACGCCGATGTACATAAGCCGGGAGGACACAACAGAGCACAATGAGAGATATGCAAAATCCAACACTCCCCCATGACTCACAGCCGTAGTGCACATATGCGGGCAGAGACTCAATCAACAACCAGACTCCCCTAGGACACGTAGAGACGCAGGCAGGTACAATGAAAGCCACTCACGGACACATGCCGACCGAACTCATAGCCTTCTTGAACGATTCGCGCTTCAGTGCCTTGGTCAAGAAGTCAGCAAGCTGCCGTGCTGTCTCAACCCACACAATGATGATGCTTCCGTCATGCAACGACGAATGCACATAGTGATACTCAACGCTGATGTGCTTTGTGCGTGTGTGATGCACGCCGTCATTGTCGGTGATGGCCATGGCACTCTCATTGTCACAATACAACGTGATGGATGCGACGGACTGACGCAACTCATACAAAAGATGACACAACCACACATTCTCACATGTGCATGAGCCAAGAGCCATGTACTCAGCCTCAGCAGTGCTGCGTGCAATGCACCTCTGCTTACCACTGCGCCAGGATACAACCGTGCCGCCAATCAGAAAGATCCAACCTGTGTGACTCTTACTGTCTGGACTGCCGACCCAGTCACTGTCGGTGTGGCCCACCGTGATGACATACAGCTGGCGGTGGAACATGAGACCTCGCCGAGGAGTCGAGACAACGTAACGCAGTACTCGGATCGCGGCCTCGAAGTGGAGGTGATGTAGCTCCTGAGAAAACTGAGCTAGGAGGTTGACGCAAACGCGATGTCTGGGCGCGTCGTCGTCGCGAGAAAGATCAGTGACCTGATGACTCACTGATACGTGGTCACGTCAACTAGCTATCCCACAACGGCTGGGTCAGGACTCTTCAGCTTCACCTGGCCATCAGGTGACATAGGTGAAGATGCGCTGGGCACGAGGGGCAGGTCCTCGGCGAAGCGAGTGGACAGGGTCTGCACATAGGCAGCCTAGTGGACATGTAGGATGCCCTGGGAGCGATCATGCTCGAGCTCCATGCCCAGGAAGACTCTGGCAGACCCGAGATCTTTCATCTGGTAGGCGGTGTGTAGCAGGTCCTTGACACGCTGGACGGCAGCCATGTCAGGCGACGCTATGAGGAGATCGTCGACATAGTCCAGGATAGCGGCGAGGGTCTGGCATCGCGGGCTGACGAAAAGTGCGATGTGAGCGGTACTGCGCTGAATGCCGCTACGAAGGAGCGTACTCCTGATCTCATCGTTCTAGTACCGAGGCAATTACTTCAGGCCGTAGAGGGCCTTCCACAGCCGCCAGAGTCTCCCAGTGCCGTCGTCGAAGCCTGGAGGCTGCACCATGTAGAGCTCCTCATCCTCCAATGAACCATGGAGGAAGGCGTTGCTCACATCCATCTGATGCAGCTCCCACCCATGCTGGGCAACCAGACTAAAGAGCGCCCGGCTCGTGGAGAATCGGCCAACTGGAGGAAAGATCTGGTCGTAGTTGACCCGAAGGACCTAATCAAACCCCTTGGCTGTGAGGCGGGCCTTGTACTTGTCCAAGGACCCGTCGGGCTTCCATTTGTGTCGAAAGACCCACTTGGCAGCGATGGCCTTCCGACCTGGAGGGAGGTCGACACGGTCATACACGTGGTGCTTCCGGATAGCAGCGAGCTCGTCAGTGTAGGCACCATCCCAGTGTGCGGCCTCAGGAGAGGCGGGCGCCTCGCGTATGGTGGCTGGGTCCTTCGGGCGTGTTATGGAGCGGACTGAGAGAGCATGTGCTTCTCGAGCTCAAGGTGGGATGCGTGCGAGTGCAGCCATGAAAACATGCCGATGCTCGTGATGAAGCATAGCATAGCCTAGTGCAGAGCCAGGGTGAAAGTCTGCAATGATAGCCGAAGTGGTCAGGCCGAGGGCCTTGGTGCCAGGGTCCCCTCTCACGACCGTAGGAGTGGAAGAGACATGTGGAGCGACAGGGGGACGAGATGCCATAGAGCGAGGCATTGCGGTCTGCACGCTCACTGGCGGCTTGGGTCGTAGCCTGTCGCCTGGGCCACACGTGAAGCGTAGTAGGGCAGGAGATGGCCCCGAGTCTGACGGGCCGACGGAGGCGGGCGGGACTTCTGGCCCGGAGGGACCATCGGACGCGACTGGGGCTGCTGGTCTGGAGGGGCCAGCGGATGCGACTGGGGCCGCCAGCACGGAGGGGCCAGCGGGCGCGATTGGGACGGTTGGCCCGGAGGGACCAATCGACACGACTAGGACCGCCGGCCCGAAGGGACCGGAGGAAACGTCTGGGGCCGTCGGCCTTGAGGAACCGGTGGAAGCGACTGGGACCGCCGGCTCGGAGGGACCGGTGGACATGACAGGGACCGCTGGCCCGGAGGGACCGGTGGATGCGACTGGGGCCGTCGGCCCGGAGGGACCGGTGGACGCGACTCGGACCGCCGGCCCGGAGGGACCGGTTGACGCGACTGAGACTCTTGGCTCGGAAGGGCCAGTAGGCACGACTGGTGCTCTAGGCTTGGAGGGGCCTGCGGGCGTGCCTGGGATTGCTGGCTCAGAGGAGGCAGCGGGCGCGACAGGGGCTACTGGCTCGGAGGGAGTAAGTGATGTGCCACCCGGAAGCGGTAGGACGGAGGACGGACTCACCACTCCCCCACGCGACGGGAGGGACATCGACGAGCCGGAGCGAACGAGATCAAGTAGAAACAATTCCTCGAAGAAGAGGGCATCGCGGGACTCGACGATGCAGTGTCGGGAGGGATCCTAGAAGCGCCAAGCCTTAGACTGACGAGAGACCCCAAGAAAGGTGCAAGAATGCCCGCGAGGGGCGAGCTTGCCGCCCTCTTGCGGGGCGGGCATCCACATGATGGCTACGCAGCCCCAGACGCGAGCAGGGCGGAGGTCGGCTCGCTGACCGCACGGGTGCTGGTATGGCGTGGACTGGCAGGGAAGGGGTCCGTGAGGAATTCGGTTCAAGACCCACGTCATGTAGGCCATGGCTTCAAAGTAGAAGCCATCGGAGAGGCAAGAAAACGCGCATGGTGCGGATGGCATCGGCCATGGTACGGTTCCACCGCTCAGAGACGTTGTTCTGGGCGGGCGTGTAGGGCACAGACGTCTTGTGGTGGATATCGCGAGAGGCGAGAAAAGTTGTGGTCTCACCCATGTACTGACCACCGCGATCGAAGTGAAAGCGGCGAAGGGATCGACCACAGTTGTGCTTCGCAAGGACAAGCCAGTCTTGAATGGCATGGGCGACATCGCTCTTCTGCTAAAGGCAAAAGACCCAGCGGTAGTGCAAGAAGTCGTCAAGGGTGAGGACATAATGGCCATGCTCTCCGACAGACTCGGAAGGGAGAGGACCCATGACATCGGAATGGACCAGGTCAAGAGAGGCGGACGCACGGGAGGAGGACAGAGGGTATGTGGACCGGTGCATCTTGCCCTGAGCGCAATCAACACACTGCGTGGGACACGGCAAAGGGAAAGTCTCAGAGTCAAGGCCCTTGGCCGGCTGGGTGCGGAGCATGCTATGGATGGCAGCAGAGTGGACGTGGCAAAGGCGGCGGTGCAAGAGACGGGTGTGCTTTGGAGAGAGCGTACTGGTGACAAACACATGGCCTGTGGCAGCCGACGGGGAGGGGACAGAAAGAGAGGAGGACAGACGAGGCACGTGCCACAGGTTGCCACGGGCGGTGGCGGGAAGAACGACGAGACCGGAAGAACGCAACGACACAGTGCCAATACCACGCGAGTGCACAACGTTCATACTCATGTGGACAAGGGCAGATACGGACAGGAGGCTGAGCTCAAGACCGGGGACAAAAAGGACATCGGTCAGGAAGACATCACCGGCAGGACCACGGAAACGAACGACACCAACGCAGCAGACAGGTAACACCTGGCCTGAGCCTGTCCGGACACCGGTACATCGCAAACATGACCAAGCATACTGAAGGCCTCACGAGAGGCCGTCATGTGATGCGTGGTCCGGAGTCGATGATCCAAGTCTCGGCCGGGTCCTGGACCGGAGTCGCCAGATCGCTAACAATCACATGGCAGCACACAAGAGACGCGGACGCGGTGGAAGGGGGCGCGAAACGAGACTTCCAATCATCAGGCCACGCAACGTCGTCACGGAGGGGAACAGAGGAGACCACAGAAGACGGTGAGATAGAAAAGCAGGCAGGACACGGCCGCAGCTCAGTCTCAATCATGCAGGGCAAGGGGGACGATCAAGAGGTGACGCAACTCGCACTTCCCTGGGGGGGAGGGCGAG
This sequence comes from Penium margaritaceum, assembly GCA_023375785.1. NCBI lineage: Eukaryota > Viridiplantae > Streptophyta > Zygnematophyceae > Desmidiales > Peniaceae > Penium > Penium margaritaceum. Next base: position 157,337 of record SZWC01001259.1, on the reverse strand, counting down.
GCAGGCCAAGCTGGAGCGCAATGAACTGCTCCAACTGTCACTCACGCGTGGACGGCCCGGTAGTGTAGACTGAGTGCGGAGTGACGGCGCCGGGGCCCGGATAGAATGAGGACTACACCGGTGAAGGGAACGGGAGCGACGACGGCTGTGGGTGATGCTACTGCGGAGCTGGCGTCGGCGGGACCGGTGCGGACGTCGGAGGAGAGGAGTTGCTGGACGAGGTCGGGGTGTCGGGGCCAGTGACAGTGATGGCAGCAGAGGCGAGACGACGCTGCTGCTGGCAACACATGGTGGCGATGACGTGCACCTCGTCCATGGGCAGCGGGCACGTGTACTACCCGTGCCCGGGCTGGCAAAAATTGTGGCAGACTGAGCCACCTCCGCTGGATCCAGTCGACCGCTGCTGCTGCTGCCGCTAACCCTTGCCCTTCTTGCTCCAATATTTCTTCTTCCCCGACGACGAAGACCTGGTGGAGGTAGCTGCTGCGGGAGAAGCGACGGCCACGGAGGCGACGGCCGGGTAGGCTAGAACCTCTATGCGCTGAAGGCAGGACTCCAGGCGAGCTTCCTGAATCCTGAGGAAGAGCCCGTATGCCCAGGGCATGAGGGTGCCCTGGATCGCCATGGTGGAGAGGACGTTCTGGGAGTAGTGCACGAAAAAATCCGCGTACACGTCAGTGGCGCTGTGCTTGATGGTGAGGAGTGCGGCCAGAGGGGGTGGAGCAGAGGTGCCGAGGCGACGAAGGATGTCTTCAGCCCGCTGCCAGTAGGCAGTGACTGTCTCGGTCTCCCCCATGTGGAGTGAGTTTAACTCCCGTAGCAGACGGCTGGTTTCAGCCTCGCTGGACAGGCGATGGGGGCGAGTGAGGACGTGCCACACGGTTGTAGGGTCTAGGACGTCGCTAGCAATGAAATCGCCAAGAAAGGGCTCTAGGGCTAGGCGGGAAGCCGGAGGAGGGACAGGGATGAGGGCGCGGACGTCGAGACCAGCGTCATACAGCTGGTCGGCCTGGATGGAGTCGTACGGAAGAGTGTAGTATGCCCAGAGGCCCTCACCCTGCGCCTAGATGCGGAAGCTGAGCTCCCAACTCTGGAACTCCTCGCCAATTTGAAACGGTGGGGGCGGCGTCTCAAAGTCCTCTTGCCTACGGCCGGCGCCCAGAGTGGGGCCAAGGATGGAGGTCACTACTTGTTGCTGGCGCTGAGTCTGCTGTTGCGCCAGGTAATGCTTGGCAGCGGACACAGCGGGGCTGGCGTGTCCAGGAGGAATGAACGGCGACAGAGTACTGTTGGCCGTCTGTGAGGCCGATGGCTGCAGTGCTGCAAGCTGTTGTGTCAAAGCAGCGAGCTGTTGCTGAATGGCAGCTAAGGGATCAAGGGTGTCGGTGACGATTCTTGTTCACTGTTGCTGTTTCTGCTGCTACTGCCGCTATTGCTGCTGCTGCTACTGCTGCTACTACTGCTGTTGTAGCTACAGCTGTTTATGTTCATGGTCCTACTGCTGCTACTGCTATTGTTGTTGCTGCTCTTACTATTGCTACTACTACTGCTGCTGCTGTAGCGGTTGCAGCTGCTACAAGAAAACGGGGGGTGGTACCCCCTGGGGGTCCCCCCAACGGAGGAGGACCCCTCCCCACTGGGGTTGTTAGCCATGGTTTTGGTGCCCCCTCTCTTTGTTTTTTTGTACGTGTTGCTGATGTCAGCAGTGACGTTATCCCAGGACGGCTGGCGTCAGCAGCTGCTACGGCATAATCTGCTGTTGCTGTTGCTATAGATTTTCTTCCCCACCCTTCTGCCTGAAGGGTGGGGAAGACGTGACGTCAGTAATGACGACAGAGGCTAGATGTTGACGTAAGTAGCGAATGGATGCTGATGTCAGTAGCGGCTGTGGTTAGGGTCGCTACAGTATAGCTGCAACGGCTGCTATTGTTGATGATGCTGCTGCTGGTGTTCCTGCCGCTGCCGTTGCTTTCCGCTGCTGCTACTACTACTGCTTATGCTGCTGTTGTAGCTGTTGTTACAACAGCTACTGCTGTGGCTGCTATGGCAACAAAAAATGCTACTGTTGCTGCTGTTGTTACTACTGCTGCTGCTATTATTGTAGCAGCTGTTGTTGTTGCTATAACTACTGTGGCAGCGGCAACTGCTCTTGCTGCTGTTACTACTGCTTCTACTTTTGCAACTGTTGCTGCGTGCTACTGTGTCTGTTGTGGCTGCTGCAGCAGCTATGGCAATTGCTGCTGGGGTGGGGGAAATTTTTGCTAGTCTTTTTTTTTCCGTTTTGTCTGGCACACCGAGCCTCGTTGCTCGCTGTGGATAGCGAGCTGCGAGCAAAGAACTTGCTGCTCACTACCAGTAACTCGCTACTCATAGCGAGCAACTAGCTCGCTGCTCGTAGTGAGCAGCTTGCTCGCTGCTTGCAGCCCGCTGCTCTCGGTGAGCTGCGGGCTGCAAGCAGCAGCTACTGCTGCTGGCTGCTGCCGGCTGTTGCTCGCTGCTACTGTTTCTACAACCGGTTGCTGCTACTGCTTGCTGCTCCTTGGTGCTGCAGCTGCTGCAGCTCGTTGCTGCTGTAGCTCGCTGCTACTGTAGCTCGCTAATGTTGCTGCTCACTACTGCTGCTGTTACTCGCAACCGCTGCTACTACTGTTGCGAGCTTCTGCTACCGGCTGCCGCTGTTGCTTGTTGTTGCGGGCTACTACTACCGTTGCGAGCTACTGCTGTTGCCGGCTACTGTTGCTGTTGCGAGCTGCTGAGAGCTGCTGTTGCTGTCGGGCGCTACTGTTGCACTTAGCTACTATTGGCTACTACCGCTGCTGCTCGTTGCAGTTGCCTGCAGCTACTACTACTACAGGCTGCTGCTGGTGCTCGCTGGTGCGATTCACTATACATGGGTGACGTTGCCACGTGCGTTGTCGCCCGCAGGTGTCGGACGCGGCCTGCCGCTCACCTCCTCGCATTACGCGTGGGGGTCAGTGCTGCCGTAAATAATCCGGCAGTATTTTGCCTGGCCCAGTGGCCGTGGGAGAAAATCTGACGCCGCCACCATAAGGATCAATGCTGCCGGAAAAAATCTGGCAGCATTTCCCCTACACTAGCGCGTATGGGGGTCCGCCGGTGTTGTCTGGCACCTGTACGCCAGTCTTCTACTACTGTTGCTACGCTTTGGCTCTGATACCAAAATGGAAAACTAGGCGGCAGGTTGGGGCAGCAGCGTTGTTGATGCAGCGTGCGGGCTTCCACGCTCGTTGCTTAAGTCTGCTACCCCCTCAGTCTGCTGCTCTAGAGACTAAGTCTGGAAGCCCTGGGTTTGTTACTCAGAAATGCGCGCGCCAGTGTTAGCACTTGAAAACAGCTGAAAAGTGAAAGTGACTGATGAGGAATGAAGAATGAGCAACAATGGGAGACCCCTCCAAGTTCCAGCTCCACCCCACCAGTATAGAACTTGTTACTCAACTAACCAGCCAATCAGAAAATTGTCCCATACCTATTTTCTGGCAGGCAGGGTTTTCTCGGTGAGCTGTGCCAGACTCCCGACAGCCCAAAACCCGAGCGTCGTCCGTTTTGCCTCAAAACTGGACCATACCATAATACCGACACTGCAAACGCAGTCGTGCAGTCAGAATCAGCCAGAAAAATAGCAGCAAAGAGTTATGGCTGCCCAAACCCAGGCAATGCCTACGACAGTCCATGATAGCAAACAGTGCCACGCAGCAAGAGACATGGACCCTAGGCAGAGCATGATGCTGCAGACACAATGGCACAGTCAGAAACAACGCTGGGTGCATGCAGACAACATCTGGGGTGGCACTGACCGGGGTGGCACCGCCGGCGGCTCGACCACCGAGGAGGCCTGCCGATGGAGCTGAGCACGTCGCCGGAGGGAGGAGGCTTCAGCGAACTGCGAGTAGGCCTCAGCGTGCGTCGGCTCCACTGGACGACACTCTAGCAGCGTCAAGTGTCGCCGTCAATCATCTGCATGCCGATGTACACAAGCCGGGAGGAAACAACAGAGCACAATGAGAGATGCGCAAAAACCAACATTTGTCTGTGTGCACTTGACAATTTCAACACTTGTCATCAAACTAGTGTTAGCCATAAATTACCAAGTGTATTGAATACCCGAATCGTGTTCTTCTCAACACCTTTGTGAACCATCCATGTTTTCCTTGGCGCGACGTCGCATGTGTCGCTCGACTCAAGCGTCCAAGGCCCCAAGATTACCCTATTGAATGTACTCTAGTGGTGCAACAGTTATCATCAAAGTACACTTACTTCTGATTACAGTTTATGCAAGTGTCTCAATTCCTCAAATTTTCTTCCACTCTGCACATTCCATCTCTAAACCATCCATGATATTCTCGATGTAATAAGAACCTGGTCTGCAACCAACACTTGTCTACCATGTACAATCCACTCGACGCGACGAAAGTTTCCTTGGTTTATTGTAAAACGTCTTTCAAATATTGAACATTGTGGGACCAATGTAGCTTATGCAGACTTCCGAATTTCGTTTATCGAAAGTGTTCCATACCAGATGTACACGAATCATTAATCTTTTTGAGTGGGCATTTGTGTCTTTACACAAATATCCCACCGTGCGTCGCGACCTCAATTTTCGTCCCGACGGTCGAGGACGAATCAGCCAATTGCCCTCGCCGTCCAGTGAACCTTCTCGCACTTTCGGACAACTCCAACCACTTTCGAGAATCATCGACAGAAGTGTCACGACCTTTCGGTCGACTTCTGGACGCATCGAGACATATGAGGATTTATAAAGATGCATCTTGCATCTTCCCCGTCGATCTTCGAACCCCCTGATTCCTCGGCGGAGCTTCTCATTATGACCACTCATGACGCAACTCCACACGCGCCGATCGACGATTGACCGAACGACCCTGACTACATCTCATTTGTAACTTGACACATGTATATGTGTTTAATCATTTCGACACTTGTCATTGAATTACAATTACCGCGAATTATAAATTGCACATGTGTCCCTAATTCTCAACCGTGTTCTACCTCGCAACTTCTACATGTTCACCATCTACGCTGCGTTTGGCATAACTCTTGGCATCTGAGGACAACGGTACACGAGAGGCATCTGACTACTTTACCCATGTGGAGGACTACGTCGTATAAGACGTCAGCGCATCTCGCACGTCAAGATTTTGCAGACTTCGCGACTACAATGTGAAGCAAGCGAGTGCATTGGATGACCAGCAGCGGGTCTTCGGTGACGACTTCCGGGATGGAAGAGCAGAACGTGCCTATGCATGCGAACTCTGAAGCGGCAGCGAACGCTGGCGTCGCAAGCTATGTGCCAGCTGGATCGACCGCGACGGCTCCAACGACCAACCCGGTCGCAGATTCGACGGCGTCAAACCATCCGTCTGTATTGAGAGCATTGACATCAATAGCAAGAACGACAGGTGGCATCAGACCACATGTGCGGATCAACGAGGAAGTGTCGAACCTTTCTGCGCTCGAGGGGATCAACAGCCATTTGCTCCAACAACTGAACATCATGATGGAATCTCTTAGCAACGCAAGTGCACTGGAGGGGGTTCTTGGGAGACTTGTAGAGAAAATTACCCAACTCTCGAGCGAACCCAAGATTTGCCCGTGCCCACCCGAACCGTTTGATTCTGCAAAGGCCATATTGATCCCAGGGCCCGGGTTCGCCCCAAGTCCTGACACGAGGACCCGCATAGGTGGAGCCATCAGCACTGCGACCCGCATTCAAACGCCGACCAACGCGAGGGCCCGACGGAGAGCCTCGCGCAAAGATAGCCGGTCTCATGCCGGCCAATGACTCCGTGCCGTTTCGAGGAGCCCATCCACACTATTGGGTCCGCGGATCGGTCTCTCCGTCCAGTGTGATAGTCTTGCAAAATTTGGTCTTTTCAATAACACATCAAAAACCGGCAGAATCAATGAAATTGCATATTCAAACCTACGTTCGTCGACCGTAGCTGCTCACAATATCTCAGAACTACTGCTGCAGTAGAAAGACAAAGGAAACATGCAAAAAGAGGGACTGTTCCAATCAAGAGCGAGTGTCGACGTTCGAGATGGGGACTCTGACATCCAGGATCCAGTCGAAGGGTCCTGTCGTTGTTGAGACTTGCCGGCAGGGTCGTGCGCTTGATGAGATCTACCGTCAGGGCGCCATCGTTGATGAAATGAAAAAAAGGGTCGCCCTATCGAACCGCATCATAAAACCTGGGGAAGGAGTAGTAATATACCCATCGTTTCGCCAAATAAAGCAGCGGTGTCCATAGTCCGAAACGAACCGACGGCGGTGTCCATTGTCAGAAACGAAGTGACCGCGGTGTCCATAGTCGGAAAAGTAAAGACACCGGTGCCCATAGTCAAAACCGACATGACAGCGGTGCCCCCGGTTATTGGTCGTCATGGGCACGATTGGAATATATTTCATAGTTTCAACGTATTTGACTTTGATTTAAACGTGGATTACCACACGACTTTGTATTGTTTCGTTGGCGGACGACAACGTAATATGAAAAGTAATTGACATGGTTCGATAGGGCTCCCAAGCCTTATTCATGGGGTTGTTCAGATAATATCGCACGGATTCCGCTTGTACGTACGAGATGTTCACCGTATGCCTGATTGCGTCATCTTAGTGTGTAGACTGACGGTTCGTCGAAGTTTTCCGGACCACAAATACGATCATGGGAAACGCGACCTAGCCGTTGCGCGGATTCCTTCCAGATATTGACAGCCTGTCGCGTTGGCTGTTCCGCCGGTTTCCCGTGTCGCAATGCACTGCCCATGACTCAGGTGGTCCATGCGATTCACTCGGCTGTTCTCAAACATAAGCCTGAAAATTATTTTTCCGGGTCCAAGGCTTGCACGTTGTCGGGGGTTGTCAAATTGCGCGCCATTGCGATGCAGCCCTTTGCCCATGATGTTGCACGCTCTCACTGTGGCCTCATGCACTGCGCATGGGACACGATTTGGGGCACGTAAGTTATTTAGAGCCATGTTCTATGCACAATATGCCCATGCTGCCTTCCGATGGCGGGGAAGACGCACCACAGACGTGGTGGACCTGCCACGTCTTCGTGGTTTCCACCCGACAACTGCGATGTCGATGACACAGAGGAACCTTGCTTGACGCAACAGACTCCTCACGAGGACGACGATGCAGCCCGTACATCAGCGGACGGGCCCCCACGCCGTGAAACCGAGGGTCCTCTGCGGATGTCGCGTGTAGGTGGTCGTGCACTCTACCAAGGGCCTGCCCGTCGGGTCTGACGATGAGGCACGGGCAGCCGACGCCATGGCGAAGACTGCGTCGGACCACATCGCCAAGCCGACACCCGACCCTACAACCAGAAAGAAGCGGAAGGCCGAGGTCGACTTCCCGGGCGGCTCATCCTTCGAGACTATGGCAGCCTGCAAGGCTGCCATGGAGGAGTATGCGGTGGTAAACCGCATGTCCCTCAGGTGGCTGAAAAGCGACCCCACGCGTTTTGTGGTGGGGTGCAAGCAGTACGTCAACAAGAAGTGCTCGTGGATTGTACGTGCGGGGTACAGCAAGAAGTTTGGTGCTTACAACATCACGTCCTTCACAGACGGGCACCTCTGTGACCCAGGAGTCTCCCGGGGCAACCCAGTGTGCTCCACGCGGTGGGTGGTCTGGCACATTGAACGCACCCTCGCCAAGGACCCGTCGGCGTCTGCGAAGGCACTGCAGACGCTCGTAACGAAGGTCAACAACACCAAGGTACCCTAAACCACCTTGTACCGGGCAAAGAAGGCGTGCCTGGAGAAGATGTACGGCAAGAAGTCCGACTTATGGAGCATGTTCCCACGATACGTGGCCGAGGTACGTCCGCATGTTGCATTTTTCCTTTGCATGTTATTTTGCCGCACTGTTTTGTTTCTAGTTGGAGTGCAATGACGTGTTTTTTTTTGTGCAACTCTTGAGGGTGGACCCGCTCGCCATCGCGAAAGCTGAGAAGAACCCGGACACCGGCGTGTTCGACCGCGTTTTTGTCGCACCCGGTGCGTGCCGCAGGGGTTTTGAGTACACGCTGCGTGTCATCGTCATGGCTGGTACGCACCTGAAGAATGGGCACAAGCAGGTGCTCCTGATCATGCAGTTTTTCGACGCCAACGACAACGCCACGCCCGCGGCCTACGCTCTTGTTTCTGGAGAGGACGAGCGCAACTGGACCTGGTTGTGCGAGCTGGTGGCAGCGACCTACCCGTCTGCTGCACAGGAGGGAACGACGGTGATCTCAGACCGTGAGAAAGGACTGGCCAACGCAGTGGATTCCAAACTACCTGGTGCCATTCATACCTACTACATGTGGCACCTGTTGCGCAACGTGCAGTCCCGCTGCCAGGGCCGGTCGGGCACGTTATTCTGGACTCTTGCATACGTCACAACGCAGGAGGACTGGGATGCCTGCGTGGCCGAGCTGCGCCGACAAGCACCAAGGGCTGTGGACTATTTGCTGGGTGGAAATGGCGAGCCCGGCATTCCCAAGGAGCGCTGGAGCCGTCTGTACTGCCTAGTGCTGCGTGGTGGGCACACGACGAGCAACGCCATGGAGTCACTCAACGACAAGCTAGTGGACTTGAGAAAGATGTACCCGTACTTTTGTTTCGTGAATCTCCACGTTTTTGTGCAGCGGTTGTGGCACATCCGTCACAAGATGGCTCACGATGCCGACGACGACGTCGCGCCCGCCTTGTACCTGAAGGTAAAGAACAACTGCGACCGCAGCCGTGAGTACAATCTGGACTTGGACGGGGACGAGGCCGGACCATGGATGAGCGGCACTGCTCTGCATGCGAACGACACCCCACGGGACGTCAACATCAACACGAGGGAGTACACTTGCGGCCGATGGTGTGAGTACGGGGTGCTATGCCCACACGCGTGCAGTCTCCTGCTCAAGAATGCTCTCAATCCCGTGGCCTACGTGGACTTCAGATACCTCACCTTGAGCTACAAAAGGACGTACAACGCGCCATTCCCCTTGCCAAAGGTGAAGCTTGTGTTGCAGGTGGACCCGAAGTGGCTGCAACCTGGAGCACGTCGCGGGCGCGGGCGTCCAGCCACGGTGCGGCTTGACCGGTATGCCAAGGGAAAAAAAAGGCGCATATGTGCGCACTGTGAGAAGATGGGCCATGTCCGCAAGGCATGCCCAAACATGGAGGCGCCGACATCAGAACAGATGGCCGCAGCACACGTGGCAGAGCTTGACGCTGAGTGCCGCATGAGAGCGTCGTGCAGGTCAAACGTGGACGCTATGGGGTACTCCGGGGACGAGGCAGATGATGCCCCCCCTGCTGAAGAGGAGGGAG
>SZWC01001259.1:95709-115037 GCA_023375785.1 Penium margaritaceum | reverse complement strand
AACCCCCTCCCCCTTGTGCTCTGCTTTGGTCGCGCGACCGATTCTGCCAACGTCCATTCGGTGGCAGAAATATCGGTCGCGCGACCATATTCCAGCACGTTTCTTTGTGGAAAGACGCAACGACGCAAAGTCGTCATTTTATAAACATGACATCAGAAAAACTTTCAGAAAAAGCCCCCTGCCAAAATCATGAGCAAAAGTCGACCATATCAGAATAAAGTGAAAAAGGTTCCCATTAATGCACACAGAATGACGCCTCAAAACATAAAGAAATAAAAAAAGAAGCAAATATCATAAATTTCAAAATATGTGAACGTTATCCCCACTCGGTGAGAAAATGTGACTACAATACCGGTATTGTGTGCATGTTTTCTCAAATGGTGGGCATGGCGTTCACAGTTAGTCACTATTCACACTTTGTGGGTATAGTGGTCAATAATTAAAAAAAAGTGGGTATTTTGGCAGGCCGACGCTCAAATGGTGGGTAAAAGGGAATAAGTCCGAATCATTTATCAAATGAGAAGTATTGAGAAATTCAACTCTAACAGAAGTTGACTTTTATAAATCTACCAACCTAACTACACACACACACACACACACACACACACACTGGAAACTAGTCTAATGGAGGAGTGCGACTCGGGGCCACTTGTGATCTGGCATGCACCTCCTCCATAGGGGCTGGTCTTCAGAGAGCTCTACATAGCACACGCATGGCAATGAACAAGAAGGGGAAACATGACTTAGGACCATGCTTTACAAACATGCATGAAGATGAATGCATAGTTGTGGGAATGCAAAGTTAGACATTGGAAGTTGAAAATCCGGGGCTAACTCACCTCATGCTGAAAGAACGGTTGATGTTGTCGACCTCCTCGTGGAAAGTCATCCATGCGTCCTCACAATCCTCTGCATCATCGCGGTCGATCCCTTTATCCCCACCGGAGACTGAGATGGGATCGACTATCTCATCATGTGGGTCGACCCCTTCGTCTGCTTCCTCCTCCACCTCTTCCCCCTCCTCTCCCTTCTCTTTCTCATCTGACTCCCCCTCGTCGTCCTCCTCCTCCCCCTCGTCCTCGTCCGACTCTGCCTCCTCTTTAGCAAGTGGGGATCCTCCGCCTCACCCTTGGCGTACCCCATGGCGTCCACGTTCAACCTGCAGGACGCCCTCATGTGACGCTTTGCCTTAAGCTGTGTGACGCGTGCGGCTACCATCTGCTCAGGACTTGGGGCCTCCATGTTAGGGCATTCACAACGCATGTGGCTTTGCTTCCCATAGTGTGCACAGATGCGTCACTTCTGCACATTCGCGAACCTGTCCAGTCTCACTGTGGTTGGACGTCCGTGCCTGCAACGTGGGCCAGGCTGCAACCACTTTGGTTCAGCCGACTTCACAAGCTTCACCTTCGGCTGGGGAAACGGGACGTTGCATGTGCATTTGTAGCTGAGGTTGAGGTAGCCAAAGTCCATATACACCATGGGATTCATGACATTCTCTAGTAGGAGACTGCAGGCATGCAGACATGGCACCCAATACTCACGACACCTACTTCATGAGCAGTCTTTGGTGCTGATGTTCACGTCGCATGGAGTGTCGTTTGGGTGCACTGCAGTGCCACTTGTCCAAGGTCCCATAATGTCACCGTCGAGGTCCAAGCTATAATCTCGGCTACGGTCACAGTTGTTTTTCACCTTCAAGTACGGAGCAGGCACAACGTTGCCCTCAGTGTGATGAGTCGGATGTGCCAGAGTCTCTGCACGAAGACATGGAGGTTAACAAAGTAGAAGTACGGGTATATTTTTCGGAGCTCCACAAGCTTACCGTTGAGTGACTCCATGGCGTTGCTCATGGTGTGTCCACCACAAGGTACATGGTAGTAGAATTTGCTCCATGGTTCCTTGGGGATGCCTGACTCCCCATTACCACCCAGAATGTAGTCCACGGCCCTTGGAGCCGACTGGCGCATCTCGGACAGGCAGGCATCCCAGTCCTCCTCTGTTGTCACGTGAGCCAAGTTCCAAAACAGAGAGCCCGACCTGCCTTGGCACCGGGACTGCACGATCTGCATGAGGTGCCAGGTGCAGTACGTGTGTGTTGCAGCGGGCAGATCGGCCTCCACCGCGTTCACCAAGCCTTTCTCACGATCTGAGATGACCGTGGTTCCGGCCTGTGCCGCAGTTGGGTATGCTGCTGCCACAAGCTCACAGAACCATGTCCAATTATGCTCATCTTCTCCAGACACCAAGGCGTACACCACGGGCATGGCGTTATCGTTGGCGTGAAAAAAATTGCATGATGAGTAAGACTTGCTTGTGCCCATTCTTAAGGTGTGTCCCATCCATGACGAGAACACGCCGAGTGTGCTCGAAACATTGCGACAAGATCCCAGTGCGACAAACACCTGGTCGAACGCGCCACTTTCCCGGTCCTTCTCAGCCTTTGCGATGGCCATCGGGTCCACCTTCATGACCTGGATGACAGAGCCGGTTTCATGGTTAGTGGGGTACCACATCGACGTATGTAGGGAAAGGCCAGCTGAAGACCATGAAAAAAAAACAGGAAAAAAAGCAACGTACCTCATCTACGTATCCAGGGAACATGCTCCATGAGTCCTCCTTTTTGCCGTACATTTTCTCCAGGCAGGCCATCTTGGCGCGGTACACGGTGGTGTAGAGGACTTTCTCCCCGACCTTGGTAATGACTGCCTGCACCTTTGGTGTTGCGAACGGGTCCTTCGTGAGGGTGTTTCCTGGATGTGCCGTGCAACCCATCGCGTTGAGCGCACTGGGTTACCCTGGCTAACTCCTAGGTCATAGAGGTGGCAGTATGTGAACGACGTAATCCTGAAGGATCCGGACCTCTTTCTGAACGTTGCACAAACTATCCACATGCATTTCGTGGCGACGTAATGCTTGCAACGCACCACAAAGCGCGTGTGGTTTCTCTTTAGCCACCTCAACGACATGCGGTTGTCAATCGCGTACTCTTCCACAACATTTTTGCACTTGGCCATTGTCTCAAAGGACGAGCCATTGGGGAAGTCAACTGTAGCATTCCGCTTCTTCGGGGCTGTAGATTCCGGGGTCGGCTTGGCAAAGTTGCGGGAGGCAGCCTTTGCCTTGGTGTCAGCTGCCTTGGCATCATCGTCTGACCCGACGGACAAGCCCTTTCTTGACTGCACTCGACCACCTACACGCGACATCCTGAGAGGAGCCTCTATTGCAGAGCGTGGAGCATTGTCAAGTGTAGTACGCGGAGCATTGTCGTCTGCGTGAGGAGGAGAATGGCGCATCAAGCAAGGTTCATCAATCACGTTGTTGTCGATGTCGTCGGGTGGAAACCAGGATGATGTGACAGCTCCAACTGTCTGTTATGTGTCCCCCAACATTGGGAGAAAACCTGGACATGGCACTAAATAGCTTGGATACCCCCATTTGGTCTCCCATGCGCGTTCAGCCAAGGGTGCGAGATCATCGACGGTGAGTCACACCACATTGGCTAGCAAGGCCAGAAACCCCCATGACGCACGTACCTCGCTCCAAAAGACATATTTTTCCACCATAGCTTTGAGAGCAGCCGAGGGCCTCGCATGGTAGCCTTGCATCATGCGAGGCACATTGCAACTCAAGAAACCGGTAGTATTTGCGACAAGACAGGCTGTCAACTCATCAAAGAATTCACGCATTGAGAGGGATGCCTTCCAGGCAAACCAATCTGTGAGCCGGCAAACTTCCAGGAACCTTCATTGACATCAGTTGGGTGACGCAATGAGCCATACGGTGTGCATCGCATACCTACGAGCCGGAGTCTTGCAATATCATATATTATACCCCCCTGGAAATGGCATCAGAACCCTACCAAACCACATGAATTGCCTTCCATAGTACGCGTACGTTGGCCGACGATGCACTAGCAATTTGTCTCATCACTGATGTTTAAATCCATCTCAAATCTCTTAAATACCTTAAACATATGTCAGCCGTGCCCATGAGGGATACTAACCGAGGGCACACATGTCATTTCATTTCTGACCATGGGCACCGTTTTCATTTCGTTTTCGACTATGGACACCGCTGACATATCGTTTTGGATTATTGACACCGTCGTATTTTTGTTTTTTACTATGGACACCGTCGATCTATCGAACCGAAGGATGGGTATATTACAACACCATCCAAAATGAATCCCATGGATTCATGTCAGGATGTCCATTTGTAGGAATCTCATATACCAAACGGACCTTTTAACACATTTGGACTAACCTCCTGACAAGGAAGGAGGTTGGAGGGGTGGTGATGTACATTGCCCCTAGGAAAATTGCATGCGAGTTGTGTAACGCTAATGTTGTTGTCCTGGCAACCGTATCCTAGTCAGCGTGTGCGTTATCTAGATTGACACACACGCAAATTGTAGTGATCTCGGTATGGAAACATAGTCTTTAAAGCAACGAAATTGCAAGAACTATAAAAATAAAAACCAATAACACACATAGCAAAGTACCGTACTGACTTTGAATTTCACTCAAAATAATTATTTCAATTCACCAATGGACGGAAACATTAGATACCCACCATGTCAAAAATTGAAGTTGACGTGCCCGCACCCTCAAAAATTGGAATGGCGTACCCAGTACGGACCAAATTAAAGCAGCTATATCCACAGGTCGAAAAAAAGGAACGACGTATCCACGCAAAAAGCTATGTCGTCGCTGCATGAAATGCAGCGTCGGAATGCTGACGTCATCAAGCTCCTCGAACAATCACAAACCCCTCTTTTGAGGTGTTTGTGATTGTTCGAGGGAGGGGTTTGCATGGGATTTGCATGGGGGATCCGAGACACCCCTGCAAAGCGAAGGCATCTGCTGGACCCCGCTACCGCGGGGCCCAGCGAATGCCTGCGCGCGCAAAAAAAAAAAACAAGTTTGCACGAAAGTGCAACGGGTTACATAGTTTTGTGTCTTTCTTGGTGATGTAGTTGATGGACATTGTCATGGAAGTACATGGTATGAGTATTGTGGTGAATATGTAGTTGTGGTCGTAATGATATGGTGCAAAATGTGGGCGTGGACGTGCATGTGGACGTGGACGTGGACATGTGAGTGGGGTGGGTGGGTGTGTAGTCCTTTGAGTGTAGTGCAAGTGAAATTGTGCAAGTCTTTCAATCTTTGCTCTGTGGACTGGAGCACATGGAGATTAGGATTATACCGTGGACTAAATCGGATGACGTGTTGAATGTGTGGGTTATGTACATGAAGATACAGTACTTTTTGCGGTGTACGGTGTGTTGATTTCTTACTCGGTTTACGGACAACTTGTTATGTAAGGCATGGGAAGCGTGCAGCATTCATGGGAGTCGTTTTAGGTTGCTGCATGGCACAATTGAAAATAATCGGTACACGGTAATGTTGACAAGGAGACGATGTGTCTCTTTCTTTGGTGTGTGTCACAATGGAGGATGGGTGTGAGAAGAAGAAGTAGTCCGAGGCAGAGTGATAAAGGGACGAGTAGAAGAACGTATCAGTCCAGATTGTCAAAGCTTGCAATGTGGTTGTACATGCCAGTCCAGAGTTCCTGTTGTGCCAGCATATTCAGCCATGCTGGGTTTCTGTTTCGATTTGCTACTTTGCTAGCCTTGAGGGCAGCCAATGTTGGACCTGCCACTAACCAGAGAAAGCTAGTGTCCTGACAGAAGCCAGTACATGACACCTCGGTTGCTGAGAGGTACCAGTAAGGATGGGCATGGCCGTTAAGGTTTCTGCCTGGTACCGTTGTGATCTTGCTGTACTTCATGCAGCAGTTGTAGTAGATGGCGGAAGCACCAAGTGAAGTAGTCCTGGTGGTGTCCTTGGGTGTCTGTTGGCGGGTATCGTGTTCAGTTGCTGTTCTGTAAAAACAGTGATGTACATGGAGGTGTGCAGAAGACCAGAGAGTGAGAGATTTAAGCAGAAATGAAAGAACATTGACGAGTGGATACATGAATGGAAAAAGAGTGGCATATGTTACAAGCAGATTTTTGTGGACAACTGTGCTACTTGTGTGTCTTCCTGTACACACGACGGAGGACGTCAGAATCAAACACACAGTATGACCACTCTTGTGTTGGTGAACGTTCAGCCAACTGTCTGCACTTGAGGTCTATGAGCATAGGGTTTGCGACAAGCCACAGAAATGAGGTTTCTAGGCAGAAGTTGATGGGTAGACCAAATGCCGTCTTGGTGAACCAGTCCCCGTCGTCTTGCCCTCTCAGGGACGCTGCGTTGGGTGTCATGCTGGAGGCATACTTGACTATAGAGAGGTAGTAGATTGCACTAGCGCGCAAGATGACTGACCATGGTGCCACGTCTTCTTGGGTGGTGTCCCAATCAGCGGCAATTATCTGCAGTTGTGAACTCAGAAGTGGAGCAAGGAGTAATAGGATACGGAGCGCGGTTGGGTGCGGTTGGGTTTCGTGTGAGCGCAGTTTCATGGATATGGATATGTTAGGGGTGACTGTGCGATGGTATGGCGTGTTACATCACCTCCTTGTATGGTCTGGCACGCGTTGCTGGCGGTACGTCCAGATTTGCGACTTCGTCCGCGAGGTAAGCCGCTATGCCGCTGTCCCAGAGGTCGACCTCCTCGGCGAACCCCTCCTCGTCCATGAGCAAGAGGTCGGGGTCGTGTGGTGCAGTGGGCAGTGGGAGCCTGGTGGCTGCCATGGTTGCTGATTGTTGTTCCGTCCTTGTCGTGCGGCAGTGTGAGCGTGGAAGGTGCTCTTGGTGGTGAGGTTGCTCGACGACCCTGAGTTCGACTGGAGAGGGTAGTGGAACTTCAGGACAAGAAGGGATGGCTATGTCCGGTGGTTTTTCCGTATCTTGTACTTCATGGTGTCCGGTGCTTGATGTCCGCGTATGCCAGTGTGTGGTTGGGTTATCGTTAGAGAGGACGGACTTTTGGATTGATAGATGACGAAGTGGAGAGGTGGACACGTGCGAGCGGTTGACAGTGGAGTTCCGCGTATTATCAACACTATGGGAGGTTTGATTGTGTAGTTATGGGGTTTGTTTTCCGAAAGTTGTTTTGCCTTTTTGTGGACTCAAGGGCGGTTGGTGCGGCGGTTACAGGCAGCGGACACGTTGCTGCGCAGTTGATGGTACTATGTGATTTATTTTGGTTGTGGATTACACAGTTCGTGATCGGAAGTACCCTATGTATGTTGGTGGCCTTGTAATTGGGTCCGTTTCGAGCAAGGAGGTGGTTTTAGGTTGAACTTAGCGGTTACCAAGGGTGGTCGAATTCGATGTGACGTGGCGTCATAGTAATCTTTATTTGCCAACTGTTGCTATATGCATGTTGTTCATGACATTGTCGAATTGCGCAATAGATGTGCTGTATACATGTATTTTGCGAAGGTTGTAGTTGTGTCATGTACAGTGTTTGCATGACGTTGACCGCGGCTGGATGAGCATGAAATACGTTTATATCTATCCTCCCCATGGACGTGAGGTCACCATCCAATTTTCGTCCCTTTTCTCGTCGTACGTGGGTGGGGAAATCTAGTTTGTCGCCGATAATAGTAAGCACTATTTTAGCAAACCGATGACAATTTCCATATTGCACGTTGAATTGCCTTGCTTTCATGACATTCGACGAAACTCAACACGAAGTGAGGAGGAGGGTCAATAAAACGTTTTTTCATGCCCATCTAGCTGCGGCCGTTGTGTACACTGTTGTGGAAGTTGGATTTAATGTCTATTATGTGTTACACGTTTGACGATTTTTATTGAAGGATGGACGTGTATAGTACACGCTTTGAGTGAAGAAAGGGTTGTTGATGAAAGTGACGTTATTGCGATAGTATGCACGTGACGTGTCACTGTACGTAGGTATGTACGTTTTTGTCTTTTAACGCCGTGGTCTTGCGAGGAACGTAAATGATTTATTTTTGTGGTTGTCATTGTTTACGTGAATGAGACTGAAAATGATGTATGTTTTGTTGTGGTTCCATGCTATGGTGAGTTAACGTCTTTTCTGTGTTTTTTTGTAGTCGCGATTGTTTGTGGATTCTAGAAAACGTCAATGATGACTGATGATTCGTGTATCTTCGTTAAGAGAGATACGATAAATTGTTGAGTATTAGTGGTATGGTTAGTTGTGATCGTATTTGAGGTCGGAAGTGGTGATGTTGTCTTTTGTTTTGAGAAATGTTAATGTTGCTGTGTTCACGTTCGGTTGAAGTATGGATGTCTTTTGTTGGGTGTTTTAGTGGCGTAGGTTTTACGGGTGAGAACGAGTTGGAAGGTTACGAGCGGACCTATGTGCTGTAGTCACCGGCTCTTCCGGTCGTGCGTTCGATCCCTGTTGGGGATGGGCCCGGTGACGACTCTCGTCGACCGTGTGTGTTCTGCAGCTCCACTCTTGTGTGGCATCGGGTTGTCGTGGTTTCATCAAGCTCCACCGTTGTGGTGAGTACGTGTTGATGGATGGTGACTTGCATTGTGTACTGCTGGGTATGTATGGCCAGTGTGTCATATTCTTCGCATGACAAGTGCATTGTGATGTGCAGGAGAGGGCATTGGGTCATATTGGTGTGAATTGGACGGCACTAACGGCTACCTGCTGGATCTTAGCGCACGGTAAGTCGTGGTACATTTGGTTGCTGTCTTGGCTATTGCATGGTGTTGCCTGCAAGGTGCATTCTGACACATGTTGCGTTGTGGTAGTGTGTGCAGGAGCACCTGTGAACATTGGTGCTGGGTTCATCATCATGGCTGCTGGAGCTGTTCTTGGGACTGGTCAAGTCATAACTGTGCCTCCGGGATGGGAAGGTGAGAGAAGCTTATACAGGTTGACGAGGGTGGTGTGTGGTATGTATGGGAATTCTTTGTTCCGGAGTTTTGCGGTGAAACTGTTTGGTTCAGAACGGATGCACATGGAAGCGCGGGTAAAAATTGCTACTTTTGGATGTGAGAATTTCGGTCTGGTGGAAAGTACGTGCAGGCCATCGCATGGGGTTGCCTTCACGACGAACATCTCGTACAAGCGTTACATTGAACAATGTGGTCTGTGGGGTGGCGTCACTGAGATTTTGCTGTTTTGCGAAATGGAACAATGCTGCGTTTTTTTATGGTGTAACGAAAGCACGCTGATGTTTGTTGCAGGGATGCAATATTTGAACACAGCGTTGTTTCATGTGTTGTGTGGTGACTGCCATTTTGACGCCCTTTTGCCATGGGAGTCGGGCCCAGGTGTTTTGTACAGAGCGGTGTCGTCTCCTCTGGTGTGTAAAGAGTGTTTGCCTTCATCTGTTCATCAGTGTTCCTGCTTACATTTTCCGCAAATTTTTTTTCGAGGCTTCAGACGCAGATTGCTCTGAAATTGTGCGAAGCGGACGAACGCATATGTGTTCGATTGCACATGGTGTACATTGGCTTCTGGAGCCATTGTCAATGTCTGCTTTGTGGTCCGATCGGTTTTCTCTGCCTCGGGTCATGGAAGTACGCAACATTGTAGGAGATGGCAATTGTTTGTTCTGCGCTCTAGCCACCATAATTCATGACGATGAATGTAAGCATGTCGACATTAGGATGGCTCTTACTTCCTATGTCTGTACCAATTTTGAAGCTTTTCGCGATTCTTTAGAAAATGGTCATGGTCGTGTGTTTGAGTCTGCTTTGGCGTATGGTAATTACATGTGTACTGTTGGTACCTGGGGTTCTTTTGGAGAGCTGATGGTTGCAGCTCTCTTGTTCGGCTGTACATTTTTTGTGTGGGGCACAGACTGTTCCATCTTTCACAAGGTTTTCTTTTGTAGTGGCATTTTTGCACCTTGTGGTCATTTGAAGTATTCGGGCGTGCACTTTGACGTGTTGCACGACAGTTTTGGGGGAACGTTGTATGGTGGATCAGTGAGACCTCAATCTTTTTTGCAGAGGGAGTTTCATCAGGTGAACGAATCTTCGTGTGATGGTAATCCTGATGTCATTGCCTTGGACACAAGAGGCAGTGGTGATGATGTAAAGGACAAGGGTATGAAGGAAGAGGGTCCTGTGTTGGGTTCACCATGTGTTGCAGCAAGTGCTCCTGGTTGTAGTAACTTGGTACAAAGCGTTAGTCGTGGTCGTTTCTCAACTCTGCTGAGTCAAGTCATGGATGAGAATCAGTCACTTGCACGATTGGGGGTCGAAGGTCCTCTGACTGGCTCTTCTGGTGTAGATCGTATTGCGGTGGAAGATGAGAAAATGCAAAAACGTCGTCGGTACACGCCCGGTGAGCATATGTTCTGCGAGATTGAAGAGGAGGTTCAGAGAAGGTATAGTTCGTGTGCTGATGCCTTGCCATCAAAACTTGTCGGAGTGTACGAGACACGCTCAAAGCGTGACTTGAAATACCGCTGTCAAGTTGGTCACCGTGCACAGTATGGGTTTTTCAGCAAAGTGTCTGCAGCTGTTGTCCGCGAGTACTTGTTGTTTCAAGAGGAGGGAGTCATGTTTTGTCAGCGGTCAAACTTTCCTGGGTTTCGTCATTTGTTTGTTCGTGATGGTGAGGTGATTGTGAATGATGTCTTCCACAAACTGGTGAAGAAGTGTCCAAGTAGTGTGGTGAAGACGGTGGGGCAGAGATCAAATGTTGAGGTCTATTTGAAAGAAATTCTGGATGGGCCGACGACTCCTTGTTCTATGTGCAACATGCTATGCTTTTTGTCAATGATGAAGTGTGGACATACCACCGATCAATTGTTATGCGTGGGTTGTTTTCAAGCATTCAAACATGGTGTGGTGTCTTCATTTGCTGATGTTCGCACATTTGGCATGCATGACATTCCCCCAGAGCTTTCATGCCTTACGCCCTTGGAAGAACGATTGGTTTGTCCGTTTGTTCCCTTTATGAACGTTTTTTTTCTGAATCACGCACGTCAAAGAGGTTTACGGGGAGGTGTGACCACTGTAGCATTGGATGTTGTCGAAATGATGACTGAGTTGCCACGTTGTTTGTCCATGTCAGAGACGATATGTGTTGCATTCAAACGGAAGATGTCTTATCACACCAGTATGTGGTCTGACAGTGTTCGCCCTGCTATAGTCGTGAGAGCATTACAGTGGTTGATCGAGAAATCTCCTATGTATGCCGAGTTAGGAATCACGTTGTCCAATGCTCAGGTTGATGGCCTTGTTTCAGAATTGGGACAGCATGTCCAACGTGAGGTCGAAATAGAGAAGATGAAGCCTGACGGGTCTTCTTCTATGGAGAACATAGACGAGTGCTTCTCAGTTTTTGAGGACGGGCACATTGAGCAGACAATGTGCTTCACGCATGCTGTGTTTCAGCACTTGTCAGAGGGTCATGTCATTACAGCTCCATGTGAGGGCAAAACACCAACTCACATCCTATTCCGGAATGATATCAAGGAATTATGTTTTCCATCCCTCTTTGGGGGGATGAGAAGTCGTGGACATGTTGTCTTAAATTTTAGTGGACCAAAACTGCACTGTTCGGTACCATACAGGAAGGTTGTAAAGTGGGAGTTGTTTCACCGTGACAGAAGGTTTGCATCCCGCGTTGGTAACAGTTTTTTCAAGTTTTATGTTTGTCAGATGCTGACAGTCCGAGATATCATGTCTCTCCGTGCAAGACAGATGATGCACAAGAAAATCACAGTTGGTGATCTTCAGAATGAGGACAGTAGAGCACAGTTGTTGGAGAACAACTTGATTTTCAATGAGTTCAAGCGAATGCGAGGTACGATTGCCTATTCGGATGATAAAAAGAAGGACTTGTTTGCATTATTGAGACAGAAGAAGAAAAATCCTACGTTCTTCTTTTCTCTCAGCATGGCAGACAGTCGATGGCCAGAGCTGCTTGGTCTCTTGTCTATGATCGGTGGTAATAGTCTGACCAAGGATGCCATCGATAGACTTTCTTTTCAACAGCGAACCAAACTTGTTGCACATGACCCAGTTACACCATCACGATGTTTTCATCATCGTCGTCGAAGTTTTTTCAAGAATGTTGTAGCAACTGCGGATGGTCCTCTTGGGTTTGTTGAGGACTATTTTGGTGTTGTAGAGTTTCAGCATCGTGGCAGTCCACATTGTCACGTGTTGTTGTGGGTGAAAGCTCCAAATGTGGAGGAAGACGGGTNTTTTTTCAAGAATGTTGTAGCAACTGCGGATGGTCCTCTTGGGTTTGTTGAGGACTATTTTGGTGTTGTAGAGTTTCAGCATCGTGGCAGTCCACATTGTCACGTGTTGTTGTGGGTGAAAGCTCCAAATGTGGAGGAAGACGGGTGTGATGAAGTGATGCAGTTTGTAGAAAAGTATGTGTCCACAAACATTGACGAGTTGCCTGCCGACTTACAAGGATTTCAAGCTCACAATTGTACTTGGCGTTGTCGCAAACAAAAAGCGCTGAGAACGTGTGCTTTTGGCTTTCCGAAACCACCTTTCCCTTCCTCGACTATCCTACTTCCCCTTGATGAGTCTACGTCTTCTGCGGAACGGACCCACTACAAGGCAAAGTATGCAGAAATGGTAGCCACGCTGAAGACGATCACCACGGACATCGAGTTTGAGGACTTCTTGGTATTGTGTGAATTGTCGGAAGTTGAGTACATACGAGTTGTACGTTCTTCTTTGAAGAGAGCAACTCTTATGTACAAGCGCATGCCAATGCATCAGAATGTGAATCCCTTCAATCCCACTGTCCTAAAGTTGTGGCAGACAAACATGGACATACAAATGTGCATTCATCCGTACGCTGTGGCATCATATATTGTGTCATACATGTGTAAAGGGAATAGGATCATGAGTCACACATTGAAATCTGTGATGGAGACATTGAGGAAACAGGAGTGCACTGACAACGTTCAATCGCTAATTAGGAAAGTTGGCAATACCCTTATCCACGATCAGGAGGTGAGTGCGCAAGAAGCTGTAACTTTGATGACAGGAATGCCCTTACGTTTCTCAAGTCGGTCATTTGTGTTCATCAACACTAGCCCTCGTGAAAAAAGGTTGTTGTTGGTGAAGACAAAGAAAGACTTGGACAAGTTGGATCCATCGTCTGAAGATGTGTTCATACCGTACGCTGCAGTCTCTCAATATGAGAGACAACCGGTCGAGTTCAAAAATGTGTGTTTGGCGGATCTCTTATCAAAGTACAACTACAAGAAGGTGAAGCCACATAACGATGAACATATGGAATGCAATGAGAAAGAGGAAGAATTTTTGGATGAAGGAGACGTGTGTGCCGAGGATAATTGTGATATCGCGGATCGGACTGTACATGCTGCACAAGGTCATGTCATGACACATGATTCAAGTATGCACTATCGCCTGCGAAATGCATGTAAGATAGTGCGATTTGTGAACTATTGTAGTGATCGAGATGATTACGACTGCAAGCGCGAGAAAGTGTTTCTTTTTGTTCCCTTTCGCAGAGAGAGCGAATTGACAATGGAATTTGTGAAAGAGTCGTATGCACGTTTTGAAGATGTGATCAAGAAGAAGATCGAGGAGTATTCTCCTAGATCGTCAAAGTGGGGACAAGTCCTACGTGATTTTGAGGCAGAGGTACGTTTTGTTCATGACCAGATTGAAGATGACAACAGCCAGAATGGTAGGGTGGACAATGTGGATGAAGGCATATGTGTAAGGTACGAACATGTTGGAAGACATATGTTTGCGGACAAAGCAGTGGCTGATGAGATCTTCTTTGACATGAACTCAAGGTTGAACGTTGAGCAGCGCATTTTCGTGGATGACATCATGCACCAGGTGCGTAAAGCGACAGGAGTGGTTCGTGTATTCTTGTCTGGGGGTGCTGGTGTGGGTAAGTCAACTATCGTACATGCATTATACGAACGCTTGCTACGCATGTACAATGCAGCACCAAATTCTGACCACACACTGCTGAAAGTTTTGAAACTTGCTCCAACTGGTGTTGCTGCGTACAATGTCGATGGCTTCACCATTCATCATGCGCTGAAACTTAGTACACGGAAAGGTGGATACCTCCCCTTGTCGTCTGAGTCTCGACATGTGCTTGGGTGTGAACTAGGGCGTGTACAGTTTGTCATAGTGGACGAAGTTTCAATGGTTGGCCGCCGAATCATGCACTTTTTGGACCGTCGTTTGCGAGAGGTGAAAGGTGTTGATATGCCATTTGGTGGTGTACATATGTTGCTTGTTGGCGATTTGTTTCAGTTGAAACCCGTTTTGGATGGATATCCATTTGAACCGTATGTTGATATCCTCGCAACTCCTACGGCACCATGTGTACAAACATTCTTCCCATGGGCTGATTTTTGTATGTACGAATTGAAGACGGTCATGCGACAGCATGACAATAGCTTTGCTGATCGCCTGAATCGTTTGCGAGAGAACGTGTGCACTGTTGGTGATCATGACTTTTTCCGGTCATCGATTGTCAATAGGACCAAGAAAACGGACATCCTTGACACGTTGCACTGGTTCACAATGAACGACAAGGTCAATGCACATAATCTGCGTTTGTTCCACTCTGCACGCACGGACAAATTTGTATGCCAAGCATGGGATGCCTGCATCTCGCATGGTAGTGGATTTCGTGGAAATCGGCCGCTCGATGAGGTAGGTGATGACAAACGGTACACGACAAACTTAGCCAAGACTTTGCACTTGTACATAGGTTGCCGTGTTCAAGTGATTCTCAACCTGGACACGAATGATGGGCTGGTGAATGGTGCCACTGGCATCCTTCGTCGTGCTTCACTGATTAAGAACGAGGTTCTTACCTTCTGGGTGGAATTCCCAAATGAACGCGTTGGACGAAAGCAGCGTGAGAAGGTTCGTAAGCTAATGTCAGAAGAAAGTGTGGATGCTACTTGGACTCCCATTAAGCGCGTTGAGAAAACCTTTCCAGTGAAAGACAATGACAGCCTGGAAATGTCTCGAAGACATTTTCCCCTGGCTCATGCGAATGCGATCACAGTGCACAAAGCACAGGGTTGTACTTTTCATGAAGACGCACTGGTTGATCTGACAACATTTCACCCGACCATATGTACTATGTTGCGCTGAGTCGATTTTCTGATGCGCATTTCATACAGTTGCTTGAATACAATGAGCGCGACATTAGTGTGTCCTCCAAGGTTGTTGCAGAGATGGAGCGTCCGAGGCAGAAGACATTTGTCCCCACTCTTCGTAGCCTTCGTTCATTGTGCACTCCATCCTCATTTTGTGTCTACTATCACAATATTCGCAGTATGAAGAAACATGTACATAATCTCTTGGCTCGTTGTGAACTGGAGGAAGCAAACACCATCATCCTGAATGAAACACATCATCGCGACACACAACATGTACAATATGGCACGTTTCATGGAAAAAAATGCAACATTCTCCAACGGTTCAGCTGGGGGTCTTCTGGTTGCAGGTTTGAGGCACACTCATGTCACAAATCATAATGGTGACGGCTTTGAAGCAATAACATGGTGTGAATACATTGACTGCACTACATGCATCCAATTTTGTGCACTGTATCGTTCGCCGTCAACCCTTACACATGCAATGTTGGACTTTTTGACAGATTTTGCAAGTGGCACATTTCCCCTCGTCATCGTGGGTGATTTCAACATTGATGTTGTGGATGGGATTCCCGAATGTTTACAGTTCTTGGAGCTTCGCAGGTTCAGGATGATTGTCACTTCATCCACGCATGAAAGTGGTTCAATCATTGACCACGCCTGGTCAAATGTGGACCACATTCACATTTCTGTACATATGCAAGAAACTTACTATTCTGATCACTTTCCACTTGTCCTTACTTTCTTGAGATCAGCGTAAATATGATGGCATCATGGTGTACTCTGAAGGTACGTGCAGTCTTCTACATCATTCATGCACAATAAGTGATACACAGTGCTCTCGGTACAAATTACTCATTGTGCCACAATATTTCCGTGCCTTGTATTTATTGCATGTGCAGGGCCAGCTCCAACAGTGGTGCATCCACGGGAAGATGTGAGATTTCTGGTTCCATATGTGTCCTCATGTTTGTTATGTATTTGCATGAAGACATGGTCATCATCCTAGTGTTGTCGTGTTGTGTGCAGTCTCGACTGACATCCATTGGTGATCTCCAACCAAAGTACCGTCGCTACCACCTTCACGCGATGGTTATCCATGTTGACCTCGCTATGAGCGAAAAGGCACAGATTGATCCGCGCATTTTCTTGGCAGACATTTCAGGCAGCATCATCGACATTCGGGTCTTATCGCACCTCATGCCAGGTGAAGCGTCACCAACAACAAAAAGGCACATGGCGGAAACATTTGCAGAAAGTTGGCAGCGCTGGAAGCTGTATGACGTGTACAACACAAGTACAGCTTTGACAAGAGATCGGTCAGTGTGTACACATGTTCATTGTACATGCAGTGTTGTTGCGGTTACGCTTCCACTAAATCAGCAGTTCTAACTGCTTACTGAGCATGCAGGTACACCTCTATTGGCCAAGAGTGCACATTGGTGTGGAGCATGGGTGAATCATACGCTGTTGAAGCTACTCACGGTGCTGGCGATGTTGACGCAGTACTGACTACTGTATTTTCCAACCAAATGGCGCGCCCATCACTGAGGAATTCTATTCCACCAAAGCCATCACCAGTAAGCAACTGGAAGCAACTGTCCATTCATTCATTGTGCACATCACACATTACGTGTACTCATACAACACTATGTCACAATGCAGCTTGGACTGGCAGTGGGAATCGTGGATGCTACACGGTAGTTAGATGGCAAAAAGCAGGACTTCATCATGTACGCTGATGACGAAGCTTTGGTGGGCTTCATGTGGGGTGCGCTCACACCACAACTCCAGCAGTTTCTGAACAACGGCAAGATTGTGATCATCAACGGCATGTATTACAATGATGGAGCGCTGAAGGCTGGCAAGGGGTAAGACAACTTCAATGATGTCGTCCATCGTTTGAACATACTGCTCTATCAGCAGTGCTGCTGATGCTGGCACTTGTTCTTTTCTTTACACGCAGGTCAGCCATCCATGAGATCACGGATCCCACGCTCGTGGCCATGGTACGCCAAGGAATTGACAGAGACAATGTTCAAATGATGCACGGCATCTCAAAGTGAGTTCATCTTGCACCATGTCACTTTGTTATCCCAAAACAGAGATAGGGTCCTCGATGTTTAGCAACAATGTTCTGAATGTGCAGGTTCGATTTCACGTGGATGTTCCTGAAGAACAGCAATGTGAACACTTTGCTTGTTCAGACAAGCATGAAGATCGTCGAGATTCGGTACAGCGAACTCACAGAGTGCACACAGACCATGCGAAATGGTATGCCATGCAACTCAGACATCTTCTTCGACTGCTTTGAACAAAAGTACGAGTGCAGCGTCCATGGCCCTTTCTACGAAAAGCAAGCTGTCCTCCATGCTGTTCTCCAAGCGGCAGGTCAGTTGTGCAGACGTGATGTTTTTCACTCCTTCTTTCCATTCTATGGTCACTCTTCATGAGAAGTGCCTAATAGCCATTCTCCTTCGGAAATGCAGAGGGGTACCCTGAACGGGCCACTATCACTGGTGTGCAAGCACAGATGTTCCTGATGCAAGGCAAGACGCTGAACATGCTTACAGCTGATGACGAGGACACACGCAACAGGGTGATCACAGAGGCTGAATCAAATGTCAAGGGAGTTGTGTTGCGCACAAAGGTACGACCTACACCACAGCACACAACTCATACTTGCATGAACTGCAAACGTGTGTCCTACACTTTCCATGACCAATGCGTGTCCGTTTGTTTCAGATACAAGTGAACAACAGCAGGACTGCGCAACAGACGTATGACCTCTTGGAGGTCCATTCACCACTACGTGCGGACAAGGTGTGTCCATGTTAATGACTATGTGAATTGCACACGATCCAAACGACAAAACCGTAATAGTGGTTGTGTCCCACGCTGCAGCGCCGTTTGTCAACACAGCCACACACATATGTCACAAGCCCACCTGGTTATGGTGATAGCCCAGGCCAGTCAGGCACGGTACGCTATCTGGCTCCATTGTTTGAGCAAGTTCGTACAACTCTGTCATGGCATACTTGTTGTCCCTGTCAACCAATATACGTTTTTCATCTGATTTGCAGGTTGGGACATCACATGATCCAAGCAGCCCACCTGCAATGATGACTGACAGTGGCGCTGAATATCTGTTGTCGCCCGACAAATCGTCATCCGACGTGTCGAGGCAACATGGCTGATCCGACACATTGATGAATACATGTCGACACTTCGCTCTTCCAACTACATGCAACACATTTTGACTAACTTTTCACTCGTGACAACATACCGCACAATCATATCTTTCACTGATATGCGTACAAGTAAGATTGTCGACAACAGATCAACCTAACATTTTTCTACGTGAGACAAACATGTACTCGACATGATGAATGCAAACCATCATCGCGGTGTTTGTGATTAGAATGTGGAGCAGGGTTTGATAGCGCGTGGCATTGGGGTACTATGGGAAATCCACCACCCTTAACGGGAAAGTCCGCCGGATGACTGGAGGAACCTGTGAAGGACCAATGTACTTCGTGGTCTCGTTCTAGGTTGTGTAGGCACCGCATCTCACGAAGTGTTGTTCCTCACCATTGGCCGTTCACGTATGCTAGAGCGTAGGCATGATGTGTCATATGTCGTCGTGGCAGACTTGTTTAGACGTGAATAGGTGTCGTGCTCGTGGACATTCCCGCACGTATGCATGCCACACATTGCGGTGACGACAAACACATAGGGAAAATGCTACCCTGCCCTTCAGGTGCGTTATGCTTGGCATCATCACAGTGTTTGTGAGTAGAATGTGGAGCAGGGTTTGATAGCGCGTGGCATTGGGGTACTATGGGAAATCCACCACCCTTAACGGGAAAGTCCGCCGGGTGACCGGAGGAACCTGTGAAGGACCAATGTACGTCATGGTCTCGTTCTAGGTTGTGTAGGCACC
Source organism: Penium margaritaceum (assembly GCA_023375785.1). NCBI lineage: Eukaryota > Viridiplantae > Streptophyta > Zygnematophyceae > Desmidiales > Peniaceae > Penium > Penium margaritaceum. Next base: position 96,048 of record SZWC01001259.1, on the reverse strand, counting down.
GCATCTCACGTAGCGTTGTTCCTCACCGTTGGCCGTTCACGTATGCTAGAGCGTAGGCATGATGTGCTGTATGTCGTCATGGCAGATTTGTTTAGACGTGAATAGGTGTCGTGCTCGTGGACATTCCCGCACGTATGCATGCCACACATTGTGGTGACGACATTCTGACGACGTATGACATGCTGAACATAGCCACCTCGCATCCCAGACGAATTATGACATGGTGCAAAATTTTAATGGATGACATGTTTCGCACGATGATTACTTTGAACAACAAAATAAAACCGTGGCCTTCAGGTGCGTTATGCCTGGCATCATCACGGTGTTTGTGAGTAGAAT
>SZWC01001258.1:287211-302958 GCA_023375785.1 Penium margaritaceum | reverse complement strand
TATGTATATGTATATGTATTTGTATATGTATATGTATATGTATATGTATATGTACATGTATATGTATATGTACATGTATATGCATATGTATATGTATATGTATATGTGGATGTGTATATATATGTATACATTTATGTATATGTATATGTATTTGTATATGTATATGTATATGTATATGTATATGTATATGTATATGTATATGTATATGTATATGTATACGTATATGTATATGTATATGTATATGTATATGTATATGTATATGTTTATGTATATGTATATGAATTCGTATATGTATGTGTATATTTGTATGTATATGTATATGTATATGTATAGGTGAGCAGCTTTGTGGCTTACCCTGGGCCAGAACATTGGCAAGTGGTGAAGCGGATTTTTTGCTGCCTAAAAAAGACTCGGCACGTTGGACTTCGGTTTGGAGGTCTAGAAGGATCAGACTTGCTGCGACTGACATGCTACATTGACGCGGACTGGGGAGGACGGATTGATGACAGGAAGTCAACCTCAGGGTTTGTCTATCTTCTCAACGGTTGTGCAGTCTTGTGGGCTAGCAGGAAGCAGGACTGCGTCTCACTTTCTACTACAGAGGCGGAGTAAATTGCACTCTCCGAAGTGTGCAAGGAAACACATTGGCTTCGCAGTTTTCTTGATGAGATCAAAGCACCACAAGAGGAAGCAACCACTATCCACATCGACAACCAAAGTGCCATTGCTATGACAGAGGACGACATGATCTCCCGGCGTACAAAGCACATTGATATGCGGTACCAATACTCACGTGACCTTGTTACCAAGGGTGTCGTGGAACTGGAGCACGTCGCAACCAAGAAAATGCTTGCGGACGTCTTGACAACGCCGCTAGACAGTGACTTGCATGTTGCAGTTGCTCGAGGAGTCGGCATGTTGGATGCAAGAGATGATGAGTAAAGATCAAGAGAATTGACTCGCACAAACACAACCTAGAGCCACATGTTCATGCCGAAGAAAGCTACCACAGCAGGTGGCCTAAGGTGCAAGGGAGAGATTGTTGTTCTTCTATGCCCCATGGCCACTGCTATGGCTTGACGGACAGGTTGGGCATGCACTGCTCCCTTGGAGTAAGTCCCCCGAACCTTGTTCGTGGTGCAAGTCCAAGCGAGACACCGGAAGTGTAGCGCAACGGATAGCATGTTGGACTTAGGGACAACAGGTCCTGCGATCGAGCCTTGATGTGCGCAGGAGGTTTTCTTACCTTCCTGCACAGGGGGGGAAGTTTCTTAGACATTCCTCCATGCATGAGACGAGTGCGCCACTTGGCGGTCAGTGGATGCGCTAATTGGCGGACTGCTGAGGTGGTGTGGAGTGACCACCCCAAAAGGGCCACTACCCACACACCTTAGAAGCCAGGCCTAGGACTAAATGTACCAGGCTCATTCCTCAGTCTAGTTACACAATCTTGCCTTAGATGCTCCTCACAGAGTTGTCCAGCCAAGGAACGGTATAAAGAAGACACTCGTTGGTCTAAGCCCCAGGAGTTATTCTTTGACTAGCACCTTGCGCGAAAGTGACCAAGTATTAAGTGGACACATTTGCTATCAAGTGATTGCCTAGGAACTGCTCAGTGTGGAACCGTGATCCTGAGGGTGACATCTTCTCGTAGCTGAAATACTAGGAGCAGATGGCAGGTGCTATTGTGTCGGCCCTGTTTTCTAGTCCGTTTCCCTCAGGCCGGTTGACAAAGAGTTATATTATTCTTAATAACGGTTCCGGTCTGAGACCGTACCATCTTGACTTAGTGGCTCTTTGTTCAAACTAGCCGCTGGGCACCAAACTTTAAGACATCCCCTAATAGTGTGACACATCTCACCTGCGTCCGACTAGCGGGGAATGAAGCCGTTGCTTTTTTTTGGCATGTTGTACCTGTGTATTACCAAGGATGTTGATTCCCTAAAGTTTAACCCAGAACATTCTATTCCATCCTATTTGCCTTTGGTTCCGCGGCTTTGCCACCGTGCCTTCGCTCTACTTGCTCCTCGCTCTCACTTCCATCACCATCAACACTCATCTCCCGCTGGTGCCAACTCTGTTCTCTGTCACTGTTGTTCCTTTGCTCAGTTCTTCTCAAGCTCACTCCTCATCCCATCAACCCTGCATGCTTTTCTCCAGACCCACTTTGAGCCGATGACCTTGGCATCTTTCGGCCTGTCAATGAGCTTCCAAGTATAATTTTCCGTGATGGACGCCAGCTCCGATTTGATGGCTGCGTCCCACTGATCCCCTTCGGGCTTTGCAGGCGCCTCTTGCACGATAGTCAGCTCCATTGATGCAGCCAGCATACACCGCATCATTCCAATCCATCGATTAGTGCTTGCGTTGAAGTGCTTCCCCGCTTTTTGCTGCTCCCCGCTGCAGCGCGGTAGTTTTGGTGGCGCATCGTTGCTATGCTGTGATCCCTCCAATTCAGCACGCTCTGGTGAAGCATCGACCGGACGGCCCCCCAGAGATCTTTCTCGTTGTAGCGAAACATTGCCCGAACAACCGGCACGTCCGGTGGATTTTCGACCGATGCCTGGTGCACACTCTGCCGGAAGTGCGCGCCTTGGCACCCTCGGTGCCTCATCCACCGGATCCTTCTGGTGGATCTCCTCATCAGCTTGATCGTCATCGGAGTCCTCTGCATTAGCTGCCATCGCTGGTGCACCTTTGCGCTCTGATGGCGCATCCTCAAATTCGGTGTCCGCGGGATCTTTCTTGCAGTAAAGGAGCTGGAACCACTCCCCCGTCTTTGGAGAGTCCACCACGCCCGCGTTCCTGCTGCTGATGTAGCTCTGCTGCTCGTTGAACTCAACGTCTCGGCTGTGGATTACCTCCAACTTGCACATGTCGTAGAGCCTGTACGCCTTATGCGCACTCTCATAGCCAAGGAAGAGATACGAATTTGCCCGCGGCTCCAGCTTGCTGTCGCGCCTCTGCGCAGCGTGCACCATCGCATGCTCCTTGCACTCGAACACTTTCAGGCGTGCCACACTTGCCTTGCACCCGCTCCAAACCTCCTATGTTATCTTCCAGACGCTCCTCCCCTTCAGCATCGCTGTAGGAGTGAGGTTGATGGTGTAGCTTGCCATATGCACAGCCTCTGCCCAGAAGCTTCGTGGAAATTCCGCATGCACCAACATGGTTCGTACCATGTTCAACAGCGTGTGGTTCACTCGCTCCACCATGCCATTTGACTGAGGCAAATATGGCATAGTTTGTTTCCATTTTATGCCGTGCTGCTTCGTCCACCCGCTACAGCCCACGTACTCTCCGCCATTGTCACTGCGTAGCACTCTGACCTTCTGGTTAGTCTGTCTCTCCACCGCGGTTACATACTCCTTCAGCCGGTCTAGGACCTCGCCTTTCAGCTTCATGAAGTACACGAAGAGTTTTCTGCTGTAGTCATCAATGAAGGTGACAAAGTAACACGCGCCGCTCTTTGACACCGTCTTAAATGGTCCAGACATGTTGCTGTGCACGACCTCCAGCAGGTCCGAGGCGCAATTAATGTTCTCATTGAACGGTTTGCGCCGCGCCTTGCCCAAAATGCAAGGCTCGCACTTTTTGTGCACTGCTGCATCTTTCGCCTCTTCTGCACCATCGATGACGAGGCCACCTACCAGCTCTTGCTTTGCAATCTCCTTCACGACTGCAAGTGAGGAATTCCCCAGTTGTTAGTGCCAGAGCTCCAGACCATCTCCCCCTCCTTTGCCCAGGTTCACGGTGTGTTCCTGCAAGGCTGCTGAATATGTCACTGCGGGGATCACCTTGGTCTCCACGATGTAGAGGCCTCCCTCGCGCTTAGTCTCCAGCACAGGCTCGCCGCAACCGTCCTTCCGCACGACTGCCCCTCTTCTCCTGAAGAGCACCTCGTACCCCTTGTCAGTCAGGCGGCTAACACTTGGAATGTCAGCCAAGCCGGGTACGGGCTGCACGTCCTTGATGACGCGCTGCACCCGCTTTCCGCCAACCATCACCTCCACTTCCACGTCTCCTTGGCCAGCCGCCGGCTCAACCTTGTCGTTCGCGACCACTATGGACTTGCTGGACTTGGTTTAGTTGATGAACCAGACCTTCTCGACCTCGGTATGCTCCTCCGCTCCGGAGTCAAGGCATCGCCAGTTGGCCTTCTCGAGATAGTGGGTTTGAGTGCCATTGAGGAGCGTCTTCTTGCCTTTGGCATCCTTGCCGCTGGCCTTTGCCTCCGCGGTGCACTCACAGGCCCAATGGCCCTCCTTGGCGTAGTTACAGTACGCACCCTTCTTGGCGCCTTTCTTTCCGCTGCCATGTCCGCTATCTCCCTTGGCCCTGCTTCCGCCACCACGCGTTTTGGTGACAAGGGCTAATGAGGACGACGAGGACTTCCCGCACCTCCATCGCTGCGCCTCGTTGCAGATGTACTCTGCGACCACGCCATAGGTGAGCTTGTCCTCTGCCCATCCTCCCAAGACAGTGATGAGAGGGTTCCAACTGTCAGGAAGGTCCATGAGGAGGGCCATTGCCTGCAGCTGCATGTCGATCTTCCACCCCACATCGTTCCATTGTGAGGCGAGCAACTCGATCTGCTGCATGGCAGTGATAACATAATCCCCCTCCTCGATTCTCACTGTCAGGAGTTGCTTCATTGTGAAGATTATGTTCGCAAGCGACTTGGATTGATGGATGGCACGGAGTTTTTGCCAAGCTTTGGCTTCCAGCTTGCAGCCCTGGAAGTAGCCCCACTGCGACTCGGCTGTCCCGGACACCAACAGCATGAGCACATCCGTGTTCTTCTTTGCGAAGGCCTCCTTCTGCGCTTCCGTCGCCATTGCTTCGTCAAGGACTTCCGTTCCCTTCATGACCTCCAGCAGCCCCTTGTGCGCGAGGTGCAGCTTGAAGTGCCACCTCCATTGCCCGTAGCCAGGGCCACCTGCATACTTCTGGATGGGCTGCGTCTCCTTCTGCGCCATTTGCGCAGTCTTCAACTCTGGGACCTCAGAGCTTGATGGCAATATTGTCCTCGATGACGATCCCGTCCGTCGCGAAAGTCGTGAGCAATTGTGTAGAATGGTCAGGCCTGTGGGCCCATAACCCTTTGTCAGAAAATGGCCCTCGGGTGGAGGCAGTTCTAACGTAGCCAAGGGTCTGCTTGGTGTTCACGGCTTCATTTGTGCTGGTTCTACGTCTAAGCATGAGCTTTTTGGTCGCCTCATGCTATGTTTCTGGGAGTTGAAGACAAATGTGAGACAGTCACTTTTGCGATGGGGATAACGCAATTCTACATTAGTTTCTTTTAACATGGATATGATCTGAACATTTGTAGGGCTAGTCATGAGCTCTCCAACGCACCAAACCGTGCACACTTCCAATAACCGTAGCTCCCGCTACGTCACTCAAAGCGCAGCACCCCAAACCAGCCGCTCACTTGGCGGCGCGTACCACGTCGTCCGCCGAAGCGCCTGCACACATGAAGGACCCATCAAAACGCCATTCCGGAGGCGTAGATGTCCTTACGCGTAGTGGCGGCGCCCCTTGCACCTTTGGGGTGTGTTTCGATGAGTTAATCATCGAGTTTGGTGATGGGGATGGATGTGGGTCGAAACCTGTTCGCGGACATGCAGTCGGAATTTTTACCAAGTCTCCGAGTAACAAAATGTACTACTGAGTTCCGGACGCCGAGCCACAAACTTGGCTAAGTCCCTCAGTAACATACTGCACTACTGGCATCCGGCGGATCATTCACCGGATGCCTCGGCAGCCCTTCCGGAGCAAAATCTCCAGATGGACTTTTGTTACTCGGTCAGGTGGATTATCCACCTACGGTCGAACCGCGGCCGACTCCCAGAGGCGCTGTGCACACCCCAACTTTGGAAGCCCATATCTCCCTCGTTACTTGTCCGATTCCGGTGAAACAACTTCCACCGGATTCAGCAACTCGTCAAATGGTAGGGGCAGTCCTCCATTTGAGGATCCGAGCAATTCTTCAGTTGCTAGATCCGTCTACGAGGAATTTCCTCTCTTTGGCGGCTCGTCGGCACCTCCCGGCACCGCACTTGGGCATGAGAGGGGCAAATCTTCAACACCTGCAACTTGTCTCTCACATACAATTGGTCCTGTCTAGCGGCTCTTTGTGAGCCTGATCACCTCCCTAAGGGTTGCATAAGATTTTATCAGTGCAATTAGTGCTTGAACAAGGCCTGGCCTTATTCTGAGGAATCCCTTGCAGACAGGTGTGTCTAAGAGGTTGTTCGTGGTCGAACGTCGCATTCAACATGGCAACATTTGCTTCTATGGTGGCCGGCATCAACATTGTCAAGTTTGAAGGCAAGAAATTCTTAATCTGGAGCATCAGCATGAAGGTTTTTCTGATGGAGAAGGGACTCTAGAGCGAACTGAGTGAGTTGACTTTGTTGAAACCTCCCTCTCCGCTGCCAAGGCCTGTACGCACCGTGAGAAGCGGGACTGCACCCTCGCCACCATCTACCCTCTTATCGCTGAACGGCAACATCTCCTTTTTTGTGACATCCTCATTTGAGAACAGGTTGGAACAAGATTCATCCCACCTGTGCTTCCAAATCCATCCTCATGAACATGCAGCTGTGTTTTCATTTTCACACCGTGAAGATGGACTATTCAGGCTCCATGATCGATAATCTCAACATGGTGAAAGCTTTGGCTGACCGGCTTGCTGCAGTTGAGGACCTTGTCAAGGAATATTTTCTCATGCTGAACATCCTTCATAGCAGCTACAGTCCTCTCACTATTGCCTTGGACCAGCGTGGTGACAAGCTCTCACTCAACGACAAGGAGGAGAGCCTGTTGTCCGGGGAGGAGCACTACAAGGAGGAAGAAGGAGGAAGCAAACTGGATGTAGCCCTCGTCACTAACGTGAGTCACAGGAGTGGTATTGCATCAACCAAAGGTAGCATATGTGGAGCGAAAATGAAGGGCAAGTGCCAATACTGCAAGAAGCCAGGCCATTGGGAGTGAAAATGGTGGAATAAAACGATAGACCTTGTGACTGGGGTGGAAGTGGGAAAACAATCTGACGCCTCCGCAAACGCTGCTGATTGGGAGAGTGGATTTGTGAGCAGTATCCAGGTGCTGCACATTTCTACCAACACTGCTTTGTTCTCGATCATGAACTCGGGAGCCACTCGGCACATGACCTGTCACTGGGAGTGGTTCATTGTCTCCACCACTATTGAACCTTGCTGAGAATACATGAGTGACGATCATGTGCAGACAGCAGGGGAAAGGGTGAGGAGGTTTTTGTGCTTCTGTCTAGGGGAAGCACATGGAATGTCATGTGAAGGAGGTGCTCAATGTTTCGAGACTGTCAGCTAACCTCCTCTTTGTTTCCTCTCTCGTTTTCCAAGGCCTACAGGTCCGCTTTGAGAATGGTGGGTGCACCATCTCAACACATGCGGGCCAGGTGCTTGCAAAGGCGCACAACAACGGTGGCCTCTACCGTCTGTTTTTCGCATGGGAGAAAGGAGATGCCGTAGCAGTAGATGCAAGAGTGGGAGACAACTACATCGGCCTCTGGCATCGCCGGCTTGGACACCTCAGCTTTGGCGCAATCATCTCCATCCAGCAGATTGTGTGCAACCTGCAACTAAAGGAGGTGAATTAGCCCGGTGCATTGGCCCACAAGAGCTGCATTGAAGGGAAGCAAGCCCGCTCTCCATTGTCTAAGGAAGGGAAGGCCGCAGCTGAGCTTCTCTCTCTTGTGCATTATGACGTGTCTGATCCCATGCCATCACAATGCTTGTCCTGCTAGCTGTAATTTCTCATGTTTATTGATGACAAGTTGCAGCTTATGGGTTTTCCTTCTCGCTGGGAAGGATGAGCGTTTTTTATGAATTCAAGGCACCACATTGAATGAGAGTAGCAGGTGCCTGAAGTTGCTTTGCATCGATGGTGGATAGGAGTACCTCTCCGATGACTTTCGTGACTTCCTCATGAACCGCGGAATCTGACATGAGGTAACACCACCTGCAACAAAACAGCTGAATGGCGTGGCTGATTATGCCAACAGCATGCTCATGGAGCATGTTTGCAACATGCTCAAGGACGCTGAGCTCCCGCCAACATTCTGGGCTGAGGCATTCAACACCGTTGTGTACTTGAAAAACTGGAGACTCACATGTACTGTGCCACAGATGATGCCGGAGGAGGCATTGAAGGGATGCAATGACTGCTCGGCTGCACCCAACTACTCGGCCGCACCCAACTGCTCGGCCGCACCCGACTGCTCGGCCGCACCCGACTGCTCGGCCGCACCCGACTGCTCGACCGCACCCGACTGCTCGGCCGCACCCGACTCCTCGGCCGCACCCGACTGCTCGGCCGCACCCGACTGCTGGGCCCCACCCAACTGCTCGGTCCCACCCGAGTGCTCGGCCCCACCTGACAGCTCAGCCCCACCCGACTGCTCGGTCCCACCCGACTGCTCGGCCCCACCCGACTGCGCGGCCCCACCCGAATGCGCGGCCCCACTCGACTGCGCGGCGCAAGCCGATTGCTCACACAGATCAATCACAATTCTCTCTTTCTGTTTCCTAAAGCCTCCGCTCCTCTGAACCTTGCTGGCCTTTTCTTTGTTCAAGACCCTGTTCCTTTTTGTAACCTTTAGACTAGTTTGTTCAGACTGTTCTTGACCCCCACGGGACGCTGGTTCAGGGGCATGAGTTTCTTGCTGCCTCTTTCCACTTGGTTTTCCCTGCACATGCAAAAGATATAGTGAAAATACGTACAACATAATGTGATGACAAGTTGAGCAAAAGACATGGAAACTTGCCGGTTGGTACCACCGTGCCAGGGACTCCAAAACGGCACCACCTGTGTATGTCTTGTATAACGGCCTGTTTTGCTCATCACATGTGCCAACTTGGATCATAAACTTAGCAAAAGACTTGTCCGTTGCATGTGGATTTAGATTCACCAAATCTTGCTGGAAGAACTGTTTGAGATATAAGGTAAGTTCAGAGTCCTTTGCACGACCGGTTGCACGTGAGCAACAACGGACACGAGATTGAGCTGACCACTCTTGCAGAAGCAGCCACCAAGTTGCACGACACTCACTGGACAAGTGCGCTTTCTTAAAAAAAGACTCAGTGTAGCGCCCGGCATTCAACCACTTTTTCAAGCCAGTTCCAGTCTTCCAGTGTTGTCGGCCGATGCACATATTTTTTTTCCCATTTTCCTCAAACCACTTGACAGCGTTTACATGGAACTTGTCAAGGTCTGCATGACCAGAATTTAGTTGGTTAGTTACTAAAGAAAAAACAGCGTTAAACAAAATACGCAGGAACTTACCAAGCGACGGGTCGATGAAACGGACGTCAATGTAGTCAATACCTACGTCCGCGTCACGAGACTCTGCCGGCGGGGGCCGGGATTGCTGATGCTGAGAACGGCCAGGCTAGAGGCATTCCTGCTGCTGCTGCTGCTGCGGCTGTGAGTTGTCGGCCGGCGCGTTCACTCCAGATGGTTGGTAGAATGAGGCAGGCTGATTTTGCTGCGCTTGATGCTGCAGCACCTCCGACTGCACGAAGTGCACCGTTGCGCCAAATTTTTGGTCCCGCGGTGGTAGCTGATGCGCGTTCAAACACTGCGAAGTGCTGCAGATTTGTGTGTCAAACGTATGGGTGGGGAAGCCTGCGGTTCCTAGGCCATCATGCGGCAAAGCTGAGTTGTAGTAGTTTTCCGGGGGGTGCATGGAGACTCCGGCGCCTACACCGTTGGTAAGGAACGAGGTTGAAGGACCTCCTTCACTATACGCAGGTGCGCAAAGGTCATTTTCGAGGAAACCCAATAAGGTCTCCGCTACGTTTGTCATCAACTAACTGGGAGAGCGCACAACGCTCACCCGGTATGAACTGTCTAATAGTGAACGCACTCGATTAAATGACCATATGCCAAAAGAAGTACCCCGAGCAACCCTAGGGTTCTGACGAGCCAAAGCCAAGTCGCGTCCAGGAAACGAAACACCATATTTGATGTTTTATTCCCCAAAAAATAACAAGGGTTTTGTTTTCTGTGGTCCAGAAGATAGTTGTTGTCTTACGTGAGAAATATGTCCGGCACTTTATGCGTTATGGGAATCTGAAACGCATGTTGAGTGCCATGTTCCTTGAAACAGAAGGCTTTTTTCTGTTTAATGTATCTCAAAAGTCATATGAATCCTGTCGACACGACACGTCAGCATTCTTTCCTTCAGGGACCGAGTCGCGTTTCCTGAATCAAAAACCAATGGTAGTGTTCCGTGTCGAGCACGTCACGATTTTCATGTGTTTTGAGATACGGAACGTATATCGAGCCCCATGTGTCGGAAACAGAATGTTCATCTGCTCTGCTGTATCTCAAAACACATATAACCTCTGGCAACGTGACACGTCAGCATGTTCTCGGTCCGATGGAGAGTCACCTTTTGGGAATCCAAAACGATTGTGGTGTTCCGTGACAAATACGTAGTGGTGTCCATGCGTTCTGTATTTTTGGAACGCATAATGAGCTCCATGTGTTGAGAACAAAACTTTTGTTGCCTTTGCGGTATCTCAAAAGACATATGAACTATCACGATGTGCGACGTCAGCATTTTTTCTGTCCGCTGCCAAGTCGCCTTCTTAGGATCAGAAACAATGGTAGTTCTTCCGTGATCACAGAAGACATCATAGTGGTGTCGATGTCGAACACAAAGTATTGTTGGGTTTCCGATGAAATACGGAAGTCCTTTCATGTCTTTCTGGTGTCACACACAGAGATGGAAATTTGCTGACGTTCCCGGGTCGCAAAGCAGTTCCGGAACACTGCGTTGCGAGTTCAAGGGTGAATAGAGAACATCAATTGGGTTTACGTTGCAGCAACAGAACCTATCAGTGTTGTCTTTGGGATACAAAACTATGATGAAACTGTTTTGTACACATACCGGTACACTGACGTGAAAATTGTAGACGAAATATAACTTGGGTGCTCCGTGACCCCGTAGAAGTAAAGCCTGTGTCAAGCCAAACATTTATGGGATACAGAACATCATCAACACGCTTTTTGGAGTCCCTATGAACCTTTACGTTTCCGTGTCGGAGTTTGCTCATTGTGCTACGGAAAGCATGTTCTCATCTCCGTGTCCCGAAATACATATCATTCAATTCTGTGACACAGAGCATGTTCTCATTTCTGTGAAACTAAAATGACACTATTATGTTTTGTAGCACAAAACGTACTTGTATTTGTTCTCTTTTGGAAGAAGCGTTTCATCTTTGATATCGAGCACCATGTGTTGGAAACAGAACGTTCATCTGCTCTGCTATATCTGAATACACATATGATCTCTGGCGACGTGACACGTCAGCATGTTCTCGGTCCGATGAAGAGTCACCTTTTGGGAATCCAAAACAATTGTGGTGTTCCGTGACGAATACGTAGTGGTGTCCATGCGTTCTGTATTTTTGGAACGCATAACGAGCTCCATGTGTTGAGAACAAAATGTTTGTTGCCTTTGCGGTGTCTCAAAAGACATATGAACTATCACGATGTGCCACGTCAGAATTTTGTCTGTCCGCTGCTGAGTCGCCTTCTTAGTTCTTCCGTGATCACAGAAGACATTATAGTGGTGTCGATGTTGAACACAAAGTATTGTTGGGTTTCTGATAAAAATACGGAAGTCCTTTCATGTCTTTCTGGTGTCACGCACAGAGATGGAAATTTTCTGACGTTGCCGGGTTGCAAAGCTGTTCTGGAACACTGCGTTGCAAATTTGAGGGTGAACAGAGAACATCGACTGGGTTTACGTTGCGGTAACAGAACCTATCGGTGTTGTTTTTGGGATACAAAACTATGATGAAACTGTTTTGTACACATACCGATACACTGACGTGAAATTTGTAGACGAAATATAATTTGGGTGTTCCGTGACCCCGTAGAAGTAAAGCCTGTGTCGAGCCAAACATTTCTGGGATACAGAACATCATCAACACACTTTTGGGACTCTGGAGTCCCTATGAACCTTTACGTTTCCGTGTCGGAGTTTGCTCATTGTGTCACGGAAAGCATGTTCTCATCTCTGTGTCCCAAAAAACATATCATTCAGTTCTGTGGCACAGAGCATGTTCTCATTTATGTGACACGAAAATGACATTATCATCTTTTGAGGTACAAAACGTACTTGTATTTGTTCTGTTTTGGAACAAGCGTTTCATCTTCCTGGACCAGGAGCGCGTTTTTGTTTTATATGACCGTGTCCACAGGAAAATGTCTCGATCATGTGACACGAAGAAGAAGCAGTGCATTTGGGCGTTGCTCCCTAAACGAGGCACAAAATGAAGTGAAGGATGTAAGTGGTAAGCTACATCCTGATTCGGTTAATCCGATTAGACGAATCGACGGTTGGAGGTGTAACGACTTCCGTGCCACACCGCAGTGCGACAAGGAACATTGTCATGCTTTACGTGTAGTCGCCTTTCATGCTTCCAAGAAACGCAACGTTCGGGAGTGTTTCTGGATTGTTGTTTGGGGTAACGTAACGTTTGGAAGATTTGACGGGCCATTTCAATTCAAAATGTCACGCAATTTCCTTCCGTACAGCCTGCGATCCCATCTTTTGTCTCCTACCACAGGGATAGATTCGGCCAGCTTGCCGGATCTGAGCCACGTCAAAAAGTGCTGATCGGATAGCCTCCAACCGCCATCCACGTCAGGTGTGTGGAGGTGCCTAACAATGCTCCCGTTTCCTGTGTCAGGACACCGCACCCATACTCGGGTCGCAATTAGCAGCTCTCCGGCCCCCAAGTAACCCTGTTCCAAAAGATCAATCCAAATGGGACCTTTCCCTGGCGGTCGATTTTTCGAAACATCCGACAATCCGCATGGCCCCTGTTGGCGGGTTGCCTTCCATCAAAACAGCCAGGCATTCTCTCGCAAGCTGCATTTCACAACCGGCAAACTTTGCCCTGCAAAATGGATAGGCCTCCCCAAGGCGCGCCTCTCTCTTTTCTGATGCTCAACCACGCGGAGCGCGATTTGCTCTCGCAGAACAAAAAACGATTTTTTGTCTCCCACCTCACATTCCCCTGTCCCTACTTCTTGAAGCTCCCATATCCTAGCCCCTGCATCCTGCTCCCTGGTACTCGCACTCCATTGATGCACCTATGACTCTCTGCGCTAAGTGTCAGGCAATCCAGGCATAGAGATAGACTCCCGACGGCCACAAGAAAGCAGAAATAGTCACCAGGAGTGAGGAAAAGTTGGATAGCTACGCACGCACACGAATATACACCCGCAGGAGAAACGGACAGAGAGAGGGCGGAATGGGGGGTAGGGAGGGAGGGAAGGGGAGGGAGGAAGGGAGTGGGAGAGAGAGAGTGAGAGAGAGAGGCAGAGGGAGAGAGAGAGGAGAGGAGAGGAGAGAGGGAGAAAGAGAGAGAGAGAGGGAGAGAGAGAGAGAGAGAGGGAGGGAAAGAGAGAGAGAGAGAGAGAGAGAGAGAGAGAGAGAGAGGTAGCAGCCGGGCTCGGGAAGGGTTGAAATTGATAGCCGGTGTTGGATGAGTGGGCGGCTGGTGCTAAAGAAGTGGTTGCAGGAGCAAGTAAACATTATGGAGAGGCATTGAGTGACTGGCTGGTTCACCAGTGATTTGTCTCCCACATGTTCGACTCTCCTCTCAATCTAATCACTCACAAGTGAAGACATCATGCCCATATGTAAGAGGCAAGTATGACATGTGTGAAGTGCATGTTCCCTTTTTGCATCTTTCAAGTGTACTTTCTAGAGAGGAATGAAAGCGTTGTAACATATTTCTTTTGTCAAGAAGAGTTAGATTATGCTTGAAAAGAGGTCGGGATACGACAAAGTGATTCAATGTTTGTGATGTGGCTGAGTGGAAATCTAGGTTTAATTTTGACGTTGTAAACACATTCCTCAGCCCATACTCGCACGTGTCCGTTGCTACGTATGATTAAGTATGGGAAAGCATGGGAGCGAGTGGGGGGGAGCTATCATTCTGTTGAAACATACACAGAATGCAATCTCAGATGTGTAGCTTGTTGGATAGTTTTTTGCCAGTTTCTCCTAGATTCTTGCTAAGTATATGTGTTTTTTAGTGCATGTGTCTGAACGTGCATGCATGCATGTGTGCGTGGGTGCGTGTGTGGGTGTGTGCGTGTGTGGGTGCGTGCATGCGTGTACATGTGTGTGCGTGCCTGTGTGAGTCCTTCATGCGTGCGTCAGTACATGCTTACACGTGCCCCAACGTGCGTGCCTCTGTGCGTACCTACGTATGTGCGTGGTTTTGTGCACGGTCATGTTTGTTGCATGAGGGGAAGGATTTACCTGAATCTGTGTGCATTTGCAAGTGCAACTATGTGTTATTCTTATCATGGATTGAAATTCATCATGGAGGAAAAACCCATTTGCCGTGGGGCAGTTGACGGTGCACGAATTTTGATTCCGATTGAAGCTCTAGAAAGGTGTCGGCTCTTCTCTTCTGATGGGAGGGAGATACTAGATTCAGAAACAAAGCAGACCACCCTCTTAGCTCTTGACCTTTCTACTTTCCAGAAGGTTCAAGAGGAGGTTTTTTTGCAGAATGGGGCTGACGGTGATGACCTTCGTGAGATCTTTGATGAGGATCTTAACGACAACAAAGAAGAGGAAGTGCAGACGGGTGAGAGAGGTTGAAGGCATGCCTATTTTTAGTGGGAGGGTCTCTGCGGAGATGCGAGAAGCACTGCTCAATGACGTCATCACAAGCATGGCGCGTAGGACAAGGGAGTCATATAAAAAGCAGGATCACATTTTCATCAATTGGTGCAAACAATTTAGTCTCCATCCGATCCCTCACACTGTGCGTGTTGTTCAATTCATACAGTACTGGACTTCAGACGACGCCTCACTGGGATCCACGGTATAAAAACTTATGACAATGAACACTGTTGAGGTTGTACGAGCTGCCATCCAGAACGCAAACGAGTGTCTTGAGCAAAAGTACCACTGGGATTTGGGGGGGGGGGGATTTGCACCTTCGCAGAAAAATCAGGTGAATCACGAAGGTGACTCAAAGGAAGGAGCCGAGCGCTAGGAGAGCCAAAGGATACAATCCCCAAAAGAACACAATCGCGTATGTTCTAACACAAGAGGAGTACGCCAAGTCCATCAAGGTGGTCCAAGAGAAGGGTTATTTTGAGCCCTCTCTTTGATGTTCTTCCCTCTTTCAAGTTCTACAACAAGGTCTCTATCGCGGTGATGACACACGTAGTGCCGTGTTGAGTGAACTCTTCTTGATGAAGTTACCACAAACTACTGTTGGTCCGAGTGAGTGCACTGTTGTGTGCATTCTCTCTCGTCAAGGGAAAGCAAACCAGTTGGGAAGAAGTGAATACTCCTTCCTCTTCCGTGGGCGTGAACCTGAGCTCTGTGCAATTAGGGCCCTTGCTTAGTGGATTTTCTATCGGTTTCATGCAATGAGTGAGCCCCATCCTGACTTCACAAAGGATGGATGGTGAGTTTCTCTCTGTTTGTCTTTATCACACCATGTTAGAAATTGCATGCGTAGGTTGACCTCATCATTCATGTCATAACTCAACCATTTTTTTATAAATTCATGGAGCGGATTCTCCTATGGCAAAAGAGCACTAGTCGAAGGGAAGAGGAGATTACAGACCAAGCTCAACGCGAGTACATCCGTGTCTTTCAAGCAGTGGGAGTACGCACCATGAAGGCTATGCACGCATTCCGCCCGT
>SZWC01001258.1:250575-277047 GCA_023375785.1 Penium margaritaceum | reverse complement strand
GTCGTGTCGTGTCGTGTCGTGTCGTGTCGTGTCGTGTCGTGTCGTTCCGTGTCGTGTTTATCGTGTCATGTCGTGTTGTGTCCTGTTGTGTTGTGCCATATCGTGTTGTGTCTTGTCGTATCGTGTTGTGTCATGTCGTGTCATGTCGTGTCGTGTCATGTCGTGTTGTTTTGTGTCGTGCCGTGTAGTGTCGTCTCGTGTCGTGTTGTGTCGTGTCGTGTCATGTCGTGTCGTGTCGTGTCATGTCGTGTCGTTTTGTGTCGTGACGTTTCATGTTGTTTAGCATTGTGACGCATCCTGTCGCATTGCGTCTCATTGCATCGTGTCGCATCGTGTCATTCCGTGTCGTGTCGTGTCATGTCGTTTTGTGCTGTGTCGTGTTGTGTTGTGTCTTGTCATGTCGTGTCGTGTCGTGTCGTGTTGTGTCGTGTCAAGCCGTGTCGTGTCATGTCGTATCGTGTGAAGTCGTGTTGTATTCTGTCAAGTCTTGTCGTGTCATGTTGGCCGTATCATGTTGTGTTGTGTCGTGTCGTGTCGTTTGGCGTCGTGTGGTGTGGTGTGGTGTGGTGTCGTGTTGTCTTGTGTCAGGTCCCGTTTTGTCGTGTCATGTCGTGTTGTGTCGTGTTGTATTCTGTCGTGTCATGTCGTTTCATGTCGTGTCATGTCCTTTTGTGACGTGTCGTGTCGTCTCGTACCGTCTCATGTCGCGTCGCGTCACGTCGTGTGGTATCGTGTCGTGTCGTGTCCTCTCGTGTCGCGTCGTGTCGTGTCGTGTTGTGTCGTGTCATATTGTATCATGTAGTGTAGTGTTGTGTCGTGTCATGTCGTGTCGTGTCATGTCGTGTCATGTCGTGTCGTGTTGTGTCGTGTCGTGTCGTGTCGTGTTGTGTCATATCGTACCGTGTCAAGTAATGTTCCATTGTGTCAAGTCCTGTTGTGTCGTCGCGTGATGTGTTGTGGCGTGTCATGTTGTGTCACATCACGTCGTTTTGTGTTATGCCGTATCGTCTCGTGTCGTGATGTGTTGTGTCATGTCTTGTCATGTCTTGTTGTGTCGTCTCGTGGTGTGTCAGGTCGTATCATGTCGTGTCATGTCACATTGTGTGAATTCATATCGTGTCTTGTCGTGTCATGTCATGCTGTGTTGTGTGGTGTCGTGTCATGTTATGTTTAGTCTTGTCGTGTGATGTAATATCATTTTGTGTTACGTCGTAACGTGCTGTGTCATGTTGCGTTGTTTTGTTTCCTGTCATATCGGGTCATGCCATGTTTTTTCGTGTTGCATCATATGATTTTGTGTCATTTTGTGCACCGTCATGTTGCCTCGCATCGTGGCGTGTAATGTCATGTCATGTTTTTTCATGGTGCGTCGTGTAAAAACTGTACTCTACTACCACACCTTACTTATACAATAGTCTTTCATGTATCTCATTTGATAAAATGAACGAAGTTTTCATGATAACTCTTTTACCATCTCATAAAATGCATGATTCATAGCCATAAACTTCCACCTCTTTGTCTTTCTTGTGCTCATCCAAGCCCTCAAACTCATAAGAATTGCACAATTCAGAAACGACCATGTAAAAGGTAATGATCCAATACTAGAAGTTTTTAAAATCTCAAAAATGGCATAAGAGCTGCATTTGCGCTATTGTGCATCCTAAAAACCTCATCAAAGTGACATTTTGCATGGAACATGCAAAACATATTCCTATGAAAGTGACATTTTACATTTTGTTATGCAGTTTACACTACTTGGAGTATATTTATTTTATGTTTTAAACATCTATTATGATACATTTACCTACATAAACATGAAACAGATGGTTAACACCTCATGAAACACATTATTTGTAGCCGGTAACATCAACTTCAGTATTTTAGTGGTGTCCCTGATTTTCCTACTAGCTTCCAAGTCTACACCCCCCCCCCCAAGAAATTGCGCTACAGGACAAAATAGCGACGGGCAGCGAGGCAACCACAATGAGGTTACTATGTAACCCAGAAAATTCCCTCACCGTCGGGTCGACTGGCTGCTTTCCAGCTTCAAACTCACAGCCGGAAAGCAACTTTCCCATCGGCCTCTTGCCGGTAGGAGGACGGCCGGTTGTGAGCCGCCCGTCTCCAGGCCAGCGTGGCCCAGGAGTTGGCCGTCGGGGACTCTAGCCCGAGTCCCTAACGACCGGGGCTTCAGCGGGCTGGAGTCCTCCGGCCCGTCAGCCCCTTTGTGTTGGGAGTCCTCCGGTCCCCCGTTTTGGGGAGCAGAGGACTCCTGAAACCTTGGAGAACACTGAATGACTTCGGAAGACTACTCCCAAAGTCGAAAGAGGTTCCCCCAGGAAGCAGCACACATGCCGGTGTCACACCGAACAAACTCAACTTACTGAGGGAAGTCGCGGTGAGCTGAGTTTGTAGGGCCGATCAACTAGTTTGTCGCAAACCGCGTCAAACGTGCTTGATCGACTCGATGGCACACACTTTTCCGCGTTTAAGTTCATTCAGGAGCAATGTGACACCATCTGATAGCAAGTAGCATGCATGTTTTAATGTTTGTTTTTTTCATTCTCGTCAAAGTGGAGGGACATCGTGCATGCAATAACGTGTCTTGCTTTGATGACGGCACAATCCAAGTGAATAAAAGTGAATTGAGTCAGTGGTGGTTTGACTGACACCTTTTTCTCCGCAAATTTCGACCCCAGAGGGTTGCGAGGAGTTGATACACCTCGGGGAGTGTAGCAACTTTCTAGCAACTTGTCGACGGCGCCCAATTTTTTGCGCATTTATCGAGTTATGCGACTCAACATCATGAGTCAACTCTAACAGTCTCCCCTCAGAAAAGTTCCGAAACTTTCTGTCAGTGCCAGTTGCCAAGGCCAGTTGCTACGGCCACCAGTGTAATTGCAAATGCCCAACGATGACCTCCGACTCACTGCTTTATAAGGAGAGGGAACTCAGGATGCGGCTCGGAGTTGCTCCGGGGTGGTGTGACACCGGCCACATTTGCCCACTCGTTTGTGCCGAGTTCTCTTGCTCGGAAGTTAGAAGTTGGAAGTCGATGTACAGACGAAAAATCTAGGGCCTTGAACCGACGCTCTGATTTCGATTTTGATTCTATGTGTCGGGGGAGGGATGCGGCACGACAAAGTTGTCCACAAGAGCCTGCAACCGTTGTCAAATCCGCCAACAGGAGTGGCGAACAAAAACCAAGAATCATATGAGACCCGTCAATTTCTTATGTTTTGGAGGGGATTTTATCCCATGTGGCATCGTTCCCACAATCTGGGTAACGTCCTATCGGCGGATATAACTAGAATTATACAAAATGCCTTTGATATTGATTCTTATCACAAAGGTGATTTAGAATAGAATTTTACAAAATATGAAGCAAAATCTAAGGTCAAACCAGCTCTCTCTTCTTGCCGACGGCACACAAAAAATTGCTGGCTGCGTATGGGCCGCTAGGTGTGCGAGTCGGCCGCCAAAGTCGACGCACCCTTGGGGACTGGCGCTAGATCCCACCTTAGGATGACCTCCAAAGAATGAGCAAGTGTGTCCATCAAACTCGGACAGCGAGACCCGCGAGTTAGGAGGAGTCCTACTTCATCTCCTGCTGATTCGAACCAATTCCCTCCAGGTAAGAAAATCATAAAAAAATCAGAGTTCGGGAGGGAAACGCGGAAACCCTAGAGTCAAAATCAAAAAGAGAGCATCGGTTCAAGGCCTAGGAACGGTTGGTGACTTCCGAGGTTGACATTGGGGATTTCAACGACGCTCCTTTGAGGAGCAGCCGGCATTTTGTCGAGGTTTCCTTTGAAGTGACTTCTTTCAAAAGTATCTGAGCACGATGTGTCATTTGAATCCAAAGAAGTCGCTTCGAGAAGCCAAAAACAGTGCAGATGCTCTACTTGGCCTCAGAAGTCAACCTGAATTCGAAACTGACACGTCAATATCTCACTTTTCCTTGCCGAGCGTCTTGTCAAAGCATACGTTCGCATTGACTAGTGTCCCGTCAGCATGCCGAACCAAATTTCTGACTTCTAACTTCTAAGTTCTGACCAGGAGAACTCGGCATTATACGGCCACTATGTTGAAGTCATGTCATTCCTAGCCGTTGCGGATTCGACGCCTGGACCAGTCGGTCTGCGACGGATAGATGCAAGAGTGGTGCATGCACGCGTCCTAAGTTCTCACAAACACGTAGGTGAGTACCCTACTGTGTGATGAATTTGTTATTAGAAAATTCATTCTTTTTCGAATTCAAGTATTTGAGTGCGTGTAGAAATTTATAAAAGTTTCTCCAATACGCTTTAATATTTCATTTTGTTGAGTGTGCTGTTTTTTTTAGTTGAACTCGTCCAATAATTGTGTTCACTATTCTGAATGTGTGTTTGAGTTCAAATTGGAGTGATCCATGATTTTGTTACAAACGGGCTGCGAGCGTGTTATGGAATGTCACGACAACGCAAGACAAGAGCGTGGCATTCAGCAGTCAAGAGCAGTTAAAGACAAGTCGTGAGCGATAGAAAGAGATGTGGAAAGGGAGAGATATTGATACGGGCATGGGATGAAAACATTATTCAGAGACATTACATGGATCAGCCTACGGCCAGATCCTCCTCCTCATACCCCTGCTAGTCAGACTAAGTGACATAGGTCAGCACCTCCTTGGATGAATCACGCTGGAAATCCACATCTTAGCATTTTTCCCATCCACCCTGGGGCCATGTGCTTTGGACAACATGTTGGTTCTTACCCAGGTGACCCCATCCCTGCAACATCCAACCGACCGCGGCATCTTCGATGTGACGCATGCCGAGGTCAACATGCGTTGCATCCTTGAGCTACTCCCCTACCCAGGACGAGTAGCCCTTGCTGACTTCCCCCTTCAATGGATTTTGCTGGCTGATGTCAATGAGCTGTAGCTTTGCAGTACAAACCGGGATGTACAGCAGCTACACAAAGGGACAACGCTCACACACCCAAGCACGGAAGCTGTCCGATGCTTAGGGGCGCCATGCGTCGAGGATGAGGAGCAGCTTGTTCTTCGCATGGTCCAGGTTGTACTCATGAAAATTGCGAATGAAAAACGTTCAAGCACCATGCAAAACCATTCTTTTGTTTTTTTAACGCTTTCCCAGTGGTTGGGCGTGTGCAAAAAATGCCACTTGGAGGTCTTGATGGCCACGTCAGAGTTGGGGTCGCATGGGTGGCAGGCCTTGGTCTTCCCTATCCAGATGACCTGGAAGGGAAGAAACTCGCCATCCATCACCAAGGCTGTTGGAGTGAGAAAAAACTGCGCTGAACGACAGCTTTGACATGGCGTAGTTGGATCGACAATAGGAGATCTCTACATAAAGTTATGGATTTTTACCTGTAAATACTCAGGTGCAGCTCGGCCGGGAATTTCTGGTGTACACGCCAGATTCAGTTCTGACAGCCAGGTCCAACGGGGGAAAGGAGCCTTGATATTTGAGTGCTGCATGCACAGCAATGCTGTGCATGCCTGCTGGCCCAGCTTGGTCTGTAGCTGCGCAGTGCAAGCAAGCACTGCTGGGTACATAACCCAGACCATTCAGGGTGGTGCTACACCTGAATTGAGTGATGGAACCACTTCCATCAGCACATGCAAGCAAAGCTCTGGAGCAGGGACCACTCTGCATCAGGTGGTGCATGCACAACTCAACATTGCATCAACTACCACATGCAGGACTCAGCAGCTGCATCAGCTACTACATGCACGACTCAACAACTACATGCGAAACTAGGAGTGGAGACCATCCTGCGTCAGCGGAAACATGTACAACTCAGCAGCTGGGACCACGATCAAGTCGCCACCATTTAGGAAGTCTCCTTGAGGAGGAAGCTACATACCTTGAACCAGGAAGATTCACTGAGGAGGAAGCTACGACCTTGAAGCAGGAAGTTTCCTCTAGGCACAGGGAAGCTGGTTAACTTGCCAGGATCCTTGTACAAAAAGGAGACTAGACTCAGTCGGTCCAGTAACTCAGCAAAAAACTCTAGTAGTAACTCAGCAACAACTCCATCAGAAACTCCAACAAAGCAGCAAGCAAATCCAACAGTAAGACCAGTATTCCATCTCTGTCAGACAATGCCTCAGACCAAGACTCCGCAGTCGCTCTCATCTCAAGACCCCAGTAATCCTGGCAGCAGTCTGCCAGCCTCGGCAGGAGGACGCCCCTGACTACATGAAGGCCTGGCTACCTTGTTGTGGTGGCCACACTTCTTGCAAGACTCCAACTGCCTTGCTTGAGTTGTCTTGCTTGACGTTGCCCATCTATGGGCGAGGAGTTATGTCTAGGCGTGAGAGCCTAGAGTTAGTTTCTGACCTTAGCTATACTTTACAAAGCTGATTCTGTCTGGACAGTCGGACTGTGTTGGAGTCTCTCTTTGTGAACTCAGTGTGCTTGGCATTGCTCTGTCAGCCTGGTTAGGAGGATCTACAAAGCAAGAAACTCCAACAAATCCAAGCTATGTATCTTGTTGGAGTTCCCCTCTGTCAACCCAGTAGGCCTGGTAGCACTCTGCCAGCTTCGCTATGAGGGTCAGAAGTCCTCTTGCGACCAAGTAAGTCTGTCAGTGGCTGCCAACATGGAGAGGAGACTGCCCTGACAACCCGAAGGCCATTTTACCTGAAAGTACGGTGATCGTGCTAGGACCATTACAACAACAGCCTTGGCAACCTAGCAACGTCTTGCACCCTTAGGTGGGGCAGGTTGTGTCTGAGCGTTGAGCTGAGCTGTGTTTTGCCGGTGAATCTCTGTACCATAGATGTACTTGATAGTCTTTTCAATTACAAGTTTTAGTCCAAGTCTTCCGCTTCCGCACATTGGAGTACATGGTTTGCTTGCTTGCTATAGAGATCATAGACAACAGCAAGACCCCCTTGCTGCATGAGAGCACGCGGTGACTTCATCACAATAGGCTCCAAAAAACTCAACATGGTATCAGAGTTCAAGGACGTCTGGACATGCTCATCATGCAATTAGAACAGCAGACCTGTGCCACTAGCAAGAAGCAGTAGCTACAGCTCAAGCTTCAAAGGATCACAACGACTGTCATCACTCACCATTGGTAGGGTGAGTGCGTGATGTGGCGACCCTTCACACATGGAGTCATTGAGGAAGCTTTCAGAGACCTCAACATAGAGAGCCCATGCACAGACTCTCAACAGTTGAGTGGCCCCTTAGTGCCAAGCTTGTGCATGGACCAAGGATACTGTCCAAGGAGAGAGCAAGCAGTAGCTGAGGAGGCCATGCGCTTAATAGAGGAGGCGCTTTTGACAAATGCATGCCGAGACAAAGTGCATGCAAATGAAGTCTTACGACAACAATCAATTGACAAGTGTCTTGTGCTCTTACATTTGAAAGAGGAACGCACGAGTTTTGAAGTTGAACGTCCACAGATTGAGCAGGAGTTATCCAAGATTCAACAGCAGGTGCATCTTCAACATTAGCTTCAACTGGCACAACGACCATCGTCATCATCTATATGAGTCTCGCAAGTCGATGTGGCACTGTTCATACCACAAGCTTTCATGCCAATACAAATGCCAGTGATACGATCTGCAATGTCAGGCATGATACATCGTTACGTGGTTCAGCCACAGCACACTACAATGGAGGTGCCATCTATGGCACTCGTACCACCATTGCTTGATACAGGTCAGCATGAGACATTTAGGAAGCCAGCTTTCAAGCATGTTTGCATAGAGAAACAGCATTAGACTGGCAAGAAGTAGCTCCTTTGCCGACAAGAGCGGCACACCTGTGAGCTGCTAGTTACCAAGGCAGCTTAACTTGAAGGCAAGGTGACGCAAATCCTACTACAAAATGAGGCCTTACTGCTGAATAGGGCTTCATCAGCGTCACATAAGCCATCTACACAACTTCCATAGCTCAGTTCTCCTCCAGAAATGCTAGAGCGTGTCTTTCCTAAGGAGAAAAACTCACCTTCATCTGCTCATGGGGGAAGCATGTGGACACTTGTAGAGTTCCTTGAAGCATCCACAACCGCACAATTGTAACAGTCAGAACATGCAGTAGTGCCACCAGGCTTTCAAACGACACAAGTAGCAGCAAACAATAAGCAGCGGTACTTTGCAAACACCCACGTGATGATGTCACGAGGTTTGACATCACTCCATGCACTGCTTTGTGAGTCGCAAGCAGGGAAGCTATCAACAACAACCCAGGTTGCCAGAGAGCCAATGCAAGTAGCCATCTTGAAGGAGCTGATGGAGGGTGGAGTGGTGACCAAGGAACCAGACTGCCATCAGCAGCCTGGAAACGGCAAGCAGTAGTCATGATAATAGTGCCTACTTGAGAGAAAAGTGTCGCCACTAGTGGTCACAGGGTTGGACGCGTCACCAAACGTCCACAAGCTAACCAAGAAAGCAGACAGGGGCTCCGCATCCCAGACGGAGCTCTCATGCTTCATCCAAGAGAAGACAACCCAGCAACTAAATGCTGATGGTGCAGCAGAGCAGCTGAGGTGGACGTGTCTTCAGCAACAAACAGAGGTCCACATGAGCCTCAAAGCGCGTGACTCTTCATTTGCTTGTACAGAGCCTACGCGACAGTAGCATACACAGTCAATGCTTAAGGAGGCCAAGCAAAAGCCAGCCTACGACCTGTAAGAGTAGTAGTGATGTAGCAAGTTCTCATGTATGGAGCCATGAGCATCTGGGAGCTCACATAGTGAGCCTATAGGCTGCAAGTGTATCAAGACAATATTGATACAAGAAGAAGCAACATGGTGGCAGCTCCGGGACAGCTCACCACCATCAGTGCACTAGTGACAAGCACATCAAGGTTGGGTCATTCGTCAGCAACTCCTCATTTGATTCTCAGTATCACAAATCCTCCTCCATGACAAGAACCAGCCAGCACCAGAAGAAGAAGAGAAAAAAGAAAGGGGGGATCCTATAAAAAAGGGTCAAGAGCCTGACGCAGCAGTTGGTTATAATGACATCAGCTTCAACAGGAGCAGTCGTGACATCTTCAGCAACACATTCTGCCTACAGCAGCTCACTTTGCTTGAGGAACAATAAAGGAAATCTCGGAGTGAAGGCGGAGTGAAGTCATTTGGTCAAGCCTTAAAGCGACTCGCAATGCAGCGAGTTGAGAAGCAGACAAAATCCTGTCGGAGCGACACGTGGATGCAATAAGATGACCTGGTGTCAGGTGGCATGCACATACAGAGCAGTTGAGCTCCATCTCAAATTCCTACTGGGGTGGCAAGTAGATGTAGTAAACCCATGTAATGTCAAGTGGTGTGCACAAACGAAGCAATTGTGCTCCGTGGCACAATCCCGCCAGGGCAGCAGGTGGACGCCGTAAGACCACCTATTATTAGATGGCATGCACAAATGGAGCAGTTACGCTCCATGAAAAAAATCCTGCCAGAGTGGCAGGTGGAAGGAGTTAGCCCGTCTTGACAAAGGCGGCATGCATAAATACTGGCGACATGTGCAATCTGCTCAAAGCTACTCAACATTCAATTGTGTAGCCAATTAAAATTCGTGACAGAGACGTCGGACCTCTGGAGCAGTCGAGGACCTCGTCCTTGGATTTCCACCTCAAGGCAGAAGTTGGTGGATGGGCAAGTTTGCTCCTCACGGCCGCAAGTCACACTCTACAAACAGTGTGCTCAGTAGCAACTGATCCCACAATAGGAGCTGAAGTAGTAGTGCAGTAGTTGGAGAAGTTGTTGGAGTGAAGGCGAGGAGTCCGAGGTCCAGGAACGACCTTGGAGGAGCTCGTCATGATCACAAGCTACGAGGATAAGCCCGTCCGTCCAGCGGATCGAAGCTGTAAGGCCATCCATTGTCTGTTGCCTTCTAGAAGGTAGAAGCAACAACAAAAAGTAGCACCAGATTAGTATCAAAACAAAACGGGAGATGTCCCGTGTCTACTAGAGGCTGCGTGGTGGTTTAAAAAAAAGTGTCAAAACACAGAATCTGGTTTTGGCAGCGGTCAAAACCCAGTTTTGGATTTCCTTTCCTCCAGAAAAGGATCTGAGGGTGCGTTTACTCCCCTTTGTCATGGATCCTCCTTTGTCAGCAGTCGGTGCAGCGGCGAAGCAGTTGCAGCAGCTGGAGAAGCAACGACCACCAGCAATAGGCAACTGTTATAGTCCTGAGCATTCGCTCTTATTTCAATTAATACAAAGTGGACCTCACCACTTTTGTCGGCAAAACGAGATTATCATCTTCTCCGGTGACCTCAAAGAGCTACCTGTAGGCTGAGAGCAGTGCTTTAAGAAAAAGGGGGCGCTAGAGAGCAGAAATCGGCCGCAGCACTGCAGTTGTGGAACGATGCAGCAGGAGGACCAGCAGATCGCGTGAGTTGCATGACCGGAACAGCCAGCCAAAAAAAAGGTGAAAGCTCGCAGTAGCGAGCGAAGCAGGGGCTGAAGGGGGAGGGGAGCGCAGAGCAAGGGGGAGTGCAGTGACGTCCACATTGTACATCGCACCAGCTCGCCCCGATGGGGAGCTGGGCCAAAGGCCTGCCGATACGGCAGGCACCGGCAAGGCAAGGCTCGGCCGTGACAGCAAGCCAGCGCAAAGCCACCTGCCGTGACAGTAGGGTGGCTGGCCTGAGGTTAGCGAGCAAGCGAACCATCCGCTCGTGATGACAAACAAAAAAAAAGTGGCGGATTGCCACGCGTAAGCAGCGACAGCCATGGTTGTGGCCATGGCTGGTGGAAGGGGCGAGCGAGCAAAGAGCTCGGCTTGACGCAGCTAATTGGCTATGAGAGACAAAGAAAGAAAAGAAAAGGCGAGAGGCCAGGAGCAACGGTCGGAAGTAGCAAGGGCCCAAATTGGGCAGCCCAAACAAGGCGACCCACCTCATCAACAAATCCAGCCACAACAACGACACGCACCAAGAAATGGTATTCCAGCTGCGAGGATGCCATGGGAGTGCAACAAGGAAGTTTTAGGTCTGAAAATTGACCAAGAACGGACGTGGGGGAACGACGGCTGCCTCAGCCATGGCGGAGTCAAGCCAAAGCAGCTGATTTTTGGTGAATTAAGTGGTGGAAGTAGCTGAAGTGGATTCGTCAAAGCAGGTGGCTGAAGCGACAGAGGGAGCAGGCTACAGGGTGAGAAAAGAAAGATTGGTGGCCAGTTTTAACACTCGCAGGCCAGGGGTGGTTGTAGCAGGTTGACGGTCCAAGCAGGCGGTCCAAAGCAACGGTCCCGCCTCGCAAGCGCCACGTCAGTGGAAGCTTGTGTATCCTTCTACTACACAGCCAAGCACGTGCATGGCAAGCACAGTGGCTTGCGATGTAGGAGATTGCTTCTGCATGAAGAAACCTCACTGGGGAGAAGGGTGACAAACCTGACCTCACTCAAATTATTTCTTCTGCTCTAACTGACCACCTCCAACCAGACAACGGCCCCAAAAAAACCCAAGGATGCTAAACAAGCATTTTGAGGGTGATACTCGACCGATTCGGCCCCGGATTTTTCAAAAACTCCAATGGCTGGAGCACACCCAGCTGGAGAGCAACCCGGAAGACTCTTCTGACAACAGATTTCTTCTCAGGCAACTGAAACATCCACCAATCACTCGTTTATTCACTGAAATAAATGTGACTGTCTCTGCATTCATCAGCGCACCTATTGAAGGGGTAGTGTTGGAGTAAATGATAACTGCACTGAGCGAAAGCTTTGACATGGCACAATCAGGTCGACAATCAGAGGTCAGTGCATAAAGTTACAGATTTTTATCCATAAATACTCGTGTGCGGCTCGGCCAGGAATTTCAAATGTACAGGCCAGATTTAACTCTGGCATCCAGGTCCAAGGGGGTAAAGGAGCCTGGATCTTTGAGTGCTGCATGTACAGCAAGGCTGTGCATGCCTGCTGGCCCAGCTTGGTCAGCAGCTGCACAGTGGAAGCAAGCACTCCTGTATACTTGGCCCAGACTAGTCAGGGAGGGGCTACACCTGACTTGACTGCTGGGACCGCTTGCATTAGCACATGCAAGCAAAGCTCTAGAGCAGGGACCACTCTGCATCAGGTGGTGCATGCACGACTTAGCATTGCATCAACTAATACATGCACGAATCAACAGTTGCATCAGCTACTACATGCACGACTCAGCAGGTGCGTGCAAAACTAGGAGTGTCGACCGTTCTGCGTCAGCGGAAACATGCACGACTCAGCACCTAGGACCACGGCCAAGTTGCCAGCATTGAGGAAGCTTCCTTGAGGAGGAAGATACGTGCCTTGGACCGGGAAGATTCCTTGAGGAGGAAGCTACAACCTTGAAGCAGGACATTTCCTCTAGGCACAGGGCAGCTGGTCAACTTGCCAGGATTCCAGTATAAAAGCAGATTAGACTCAGTCTGTCCAGTATCTCAGCAAGAGAGACTATAGCAGTAACTCAGCAACAGCCCCAGCAACAACTCCAAAAACTCAGCAAGAAACTCTAGCAGTAAGATCAGCAGTCCATCTTTGCTAGGCAACGCCTCAGACCAAGACTCTGCAGTCGCTCTCATCTCAAGACCCAAGTAAGCCTGGCAGCAGTATGCCAGCCTAGACAAGAGGACGCCCCTGACTACGTGAAGGCCTGAGTACTTCATTGTGGTAGCCAGACCACTTGCAAGACTCAAGCTGCCTAGCTTGAGCTTTTCTCGCTTGACGTTGCCCATCTGTGGGCCAAGAGTTGTGTCTAGGAGTGAGAGTCTACAGTTAGTTTCTGACCTCAGCTCTACTTTAAAGAGTTGATTCTGTTTGGACAGTTGGACTGTGTTGGAGTCTCCCTCTATAGACCTTGTGTGTTTGGGAGTGCTCTGTCAGCCTGGTTGGGAGGATCTAAAAATCAAGAAACTCCAACAAATCCAAGCTGGGTATCGCGCTAGAGTTCCCCTCTATTGACCAAGTAAGCCTGGTAGTACTCTGCGGGCTTGGCTAGGCGGGTCAGAAGTTCTCTGACAACTGAGGAAGTCTGGCAGTGGCTGCTAGCATGGAGATGAGGCTGCCTTGACAACCTGAAGGCCATTTCATCTGAAAGCACGGTGACCATACTGAGACCCTTGCAACAACAGCCTTGACAGCCTAGCAAGGTGTTGCGCCCTTGGATGGGGCAGGTTGTGTCACAGCATTGAGCTTAGCTGTGTTTTGTCGCTGAATCTCTGTACCATGCTTGTACTTGATAGTCGTTTCAATTACAAGTTTCAATCCAATTCTTCCACTTCTGCACATTGGATTGTATGGTGTGCTTGCTAGGCACATAGATCTCGAATAGTAGCAAGACCCCCTTGCTGCATTGGAGCATGCAGTGTCTTCGTCACTACAAGATCCAAACAACTAAACAGAGGCCACTAGCACCATGACATGTTGTTTGTCCTCTTTCCTTCAGACCTTCACCTTCTCTGTACCTTTTGGCGCATAGGTGTAGTGTGGCGCGGATACAAGGTGCATGCCCGTGTGGTTGGCATTCACCACCAGGTAGGCAGGGATCTTGTACATCTCAAAGTAGAAGGTGGCGTGTCTGTGCATGGCGAGTGCACGGAGCTCCCAGTTGGTGGGGTGCTTCTGTGATGTTGTTGTGCCGCAGCGCCATGCCCAGTTCAGCTCTTTGCAGACAAATGTTTGGCACCAGACTCGGCTGAAAATCTCGTTGACTGGCTTTTCACCCAGCTCCTCAACCCTGTGCTCCTGCAAGATGCCGTGCACCTTCTCCTTAATGATGGTGCTGCTCAGTGGGACCCCCTTTTCTCCCAACGCCTCCAATGCATGAAGCACCTCACCCTTTAATGCCAGGTGTTTGTGGAAGTAGGATCTCCTTCCATGGCTGCCGTGCACATGTGGCTTGCTGTGCTGAGACATCCTTTGGCTGCACACCGCCAGCGATGAGAGCCGGAGCATAGTGAGGCTTCAAATTCTTCCCGCATGGCTCATACCACCCCTTCACGGTGCTATAGGCGAGTCATTCGTAGATGGATGGAGAAGATGGGGTGCAGTAGGTGTGTCAGAGGAAGGTGATGGCATTGTGGATTGACTCGCCATACCTCAGCACAGCTACGTGGATGGTCAAGACATGTCCTAGCCCGAACCAGTCCATGTATGAGCCGTGTTATCTTGTGCATGCGGTGAAAGAGGACGATGACGAGAGCGGTGTAGAAAGGGGCATGGAGTTTGCCTCTACATCATCAGTAGCTGCTTTGTCATCAGCGTGCACTTCATCAGCCTCCAGCTCCACCAGTAGTGTTGTGACAATCTGTTTTTGTCATTCTTTATGCGCAGACAACTCCTGTGTAGAGACAACAGCTAGTATGGGTGGCGTCGAGGTGGTCGTTGACGACTGCATGCTGATCTTCATTGGAGAAGACTGTGTCACCCTTGCTTGCCTTGTTTGTCATGTTGCTATTCTCCTGGACCGCTTGCGCTCCGACGTCAACGCGAGGGGGTTCTTTGTTGTCGGAGTCGTCGAACAGGACCACGCGCTGGTGCTTCTTTGGGAGTCTCTTGTGGATAGAAGTACCTGCGGAAACATTTTTAGTCGTACAACCCAGTGGTACGGTGCCCGTCACTGGTGTCACAGACGTCGGAAGGACAACAGACGGCGTCTTCCGCGGATGGCGCAGGCCACGGCGGGATGGGACCACCAGCTTAGGTGCAGCGAGGGATCGTGGGATGCTCTACTGATGCTCCTTGTAAGACACCTTGGTGAAGAATCTGGTTAGGCGAGACATCGTGACTAGGTTGGTTGCAAATGACTAGGTTGCTGACCACATGGGCAACCTATTGATGGGTTACAGGGTAGGGCAACTCCATGCGGCGAACCCATGACCATTGAATTTCGTGTTGTGACACGATGCCGATTTTGCCAAGCCATGGACCACCAACCAAAAAAATCAAGACTACGCGCAAAGACCGTTCACAATCATCATTCGTGCCATTCACCAGTCCAAACATAAGTCATGGGAAAAAATCCGTGAAGAGTTGTTCCACACACAGGGAAAATAGGCAGAGCCAATAAAATCATACTTACACATGTGCCCTGTTTTGTTGTAATTGAGTGCAAAGAAAATATTATTTTTCAAAAAAAACTCGGTTACAACCCTAAAAACACTTTGGACAATGAATTTATCAAGCAGTAGGGTAGGGATTCCAATGGCCAACACCAATGCGACTCGTCCTCACACATGTGGGAAAAATGACTCCGGACGTCAGCAATTTGGAGGCAAATCAAGAAAAACGGTGAGAATATTCTAGGATGAATTGACAAAATTATCCTGGTTGAAGCTATTTCCTCATTCAAGGTTTCGTGTTCCTTTTCACTTCCAAAATCCGAGCCTACCTTGTTTTTGGCCTACCGGAGACGCAAACCTGGCTGCGGAGGTTGAAGTTGTATGCCGACCTCAACGGCTGAACAGGTTGCTTTGACGCCCCGATGATCTGGGCCGTCAGCGCTTGAGAAAACATCAAAATCTTTGTTTTGGCGTGACTGGCCTTGCTGGCCTGCAATAGTGACAGTTTTTTGAGCTTATGATTCATTTTGTATTGCACGATCAATGGTAACAATCCAACGTGAACATCATGTAAAGAAATGTGAGAAAACAATGTATTTAGAATTTCCAGGCCGCTTGCAAGGTCGCCGAAAGGGCGGCCTACACCGTGTGGCTTTCACGTCAAGTCAGATTAATCTAATAACCAGATGGACTGTTGGATGAAACCGGCGATCATTGCTGGCTTTCACATATCTTGTTAGTCGTTTTTTTAACAGGAGTTTCCCAAGCATACCCGTCCTTGACGTTGCCAAATGTTGTGGCGGCCAGTCAGGTCGTCGCCTTGCACAAGTTTGCACTATGTTATTCCTGGAGTGATATCCTAACTGAATCCGTTCTCTGCTTCTTTTGCCACTTTGGTAGCCAATAATTTTTGGACGGAAACGTGACAAGCATGCATTTGTTTTTTTGTACGAGTCAAATTGGAGTGACGTCGTGTAAGCGATGATGTGGCTCGCTTTGATGACATCACAATCAAAGCAAGGACAAGCACATTGAGTCAGCTGCTGTTTGGCTAGCAAAGTTTTGTCCAAAAAATGATGTGACCATGGAGAGTTGCAAGGAGTTGCTACACCTCAAGGGGTGTAGCAACTTTCTAGCAACTTTTCAATGGCACCCAACAGTTTGCACGTTCATTATGGGGTGTGACTTGATAAGATGGATCAAAGCTGACAGTCTCGCGACAGAAAATTTCAGAAGCTTTCTGTCAGTACCATCTCGCCGAGGGAAGTTGCTACGGCCTCCGGTGTGACCGTAGATGTCCAAAGACGACCTCCACCTTGCCTTTTTCTCAGTGAGGTTGTACAAAACGAGTGAACAAAGACCTATGGGGCTGTGTGACACTGGCCTGATTGCCCACTGATTTCATATGCGCAACCACCCAGAAATTCCTACGTGGCATGCATCATGTTGTGAGTCTAGCAAACCTATAAGATATGACATTTGAAACTGTGAGGTTAGTTCCCCTTAGCATGTATATCTTTTTGTTCTTCATTTCTGGTGACATGTAGTGCAGCTCCACACCAGCAATTCACACTAGAATGTTTCTTGGGGACAGATCCAAACAAGTATACGTACACACAATGGGTGGGCTGGGGACGTTGCGTGGCCTGAAGTGAGCGAGGCCGGGCAGTATAGGAGGCTCATCAAGTAGGTGTGGGACCGGAGATATGTACCATATCCTTGCTACTGGTTGAATGCCAAAGCTCCAACCCCTAAAGTAATGTGTTGGGTGACCAGAAACCGAATGCCTTTGCCCCTGCCTAATAATTCTCCAAACCTTTGGGAACGATGGAAGTCCCGAGAGCTATTTGTGGACAAAGTCATGATGCTTCTTGGAAGGTTGTCGCAAGATTCTACATGGATCATTATTGGCGTTGGTCTAGCTTTTGATGTTCTCGATCACTTTTCCTAATGGCCTAAGATTCATACATTTTCCAAATGTGGTATGGCATGCTTTTAAGGAGAAACTCATAAATGAAATGAAAAACGGTCTTGTTAATGATGAAATGCCTAAAGACGTATGAAATTCACATTATGTCCACTTAGCAAGTGTGTAACCTGATGAAGGTACACCTTTATGGTTTAGGGTGTATTGTTATTTATGAAATGTACCGCAAAACCAAATACCTAGCGTCATTGCGTAATCCCATTTGCTACGCAAACACACAATTTAGGAATTTAAGTACAATCTATGTAGTTAAGGTAATGATATCTACTCTCACATGTCTAGTTACACTACAATGTCAGGGATTAAGGAATTTGGACGTCCGCTGACCAACCAGTTCTGGACAGACGGAGGCAAAGAGGAGATCCATGACATGATCACACAGGCTGCACTCACATTGCCAATGACACAATAGTAATCCGTGTAGTAGTGAAAATATACATCATCATTGTCTGAGACACAGAAGTGTCTTCTGGTCTCAGATGTGGCTGTCGGTCATAGATGATGATGCTGGTCACACAAGTGGTTACATGCCAGATTTTTGCATGATATGCAGAACAAGGAAGAACGGGTGACGGTTTTAGTAAGAAATCAATAACGTGTTGGGACTGCAAAAATGTAAAACAATGAAGATGAATGGTATGCAGCTTGCATTTAAAAAGATCTTGGGGTCATCGTCCTACTCCTCTGCGCATTCCTCCCACCCATCCATGACGCAAGTCTATTGCTGCATGCGGACACTATGTGCATCCCACTCCCTTTTCTGGTGTGGGTCATTGTAGAGGTATTCTTCGTCCCTTTCCTCCTCTTTTGCATGAGAAAAGATGTGCCTCTCTGGATCATGTATCTCTTCCAGTGCCGAGTCATAGTCTACAACCCCAGGGTGATACTCAGCATCCTCATTAACAGTTTGCATCATTCCTGTTCCTGTTGCCATTCCTTTTGTGACTGCTGAGGTTGTAGCTAAATCTAGTGTTAAAGCTGCACTTGTGCTGCAACTACGTGCATGCCTTGCCTATCCCCAACCTACACCAATGGCAAGAACACTGGTCCTAGGACCTTGTGGGCTATCTTTCGAAAGGAGAACAATGTTGTCCATAGGTGTACTTCTTGTAGCTAAAGCTGTTGCAGGTGGAAGGGACATTCCAGTGGCAACTACAGCAATCTGAACTGCTTCTACAGTGGCCTGCCTGGGTCGCACTCCAAGGCTAGCGTCCAGCGCAGGCCTCTGCCTTGACAGCGTCTTCTGTGTGTTGCAGGCGACGGCAAAGAGCATTGGCAACTGCCTCTACAACTGGAGCCACAACAGGTTTGTTGGTACACTGTTTTTTGTGTGTGGCCCTTTTGGTCATAGCTAGGGTAGATGAAGGTCTTCCAACTCTTATCTTCGCAGTCCTAGCGAGCGCTCTTAGGGCAACCTGCACCAAGTTCTAGGCCCAGCCGCTACCACAACACTCCATCCTTGAATTTCAGTGATGTGCGGTTGACGCCAGGCATGTGATATCTGCCAAGCCATGCAAGTATGTCCAACGTCGCGTAGGGGCTCTGCTTGCTCCCCACGGCTTGTGACAAGTATGCATTCACAAGCACAGGGTTGGCCCTACTCCTTCCACACAGTGCACGTGCACATGCGTTCCATCACGTTTACAATGCTTGTTCTGTTGCTTGACCCGGTCCACTGGCCAAGTGTGGTCCTTCCTCCATGACTTCGTGCTCGTGGCTTGTGACCACACTATTTAGGAGCCGCTTTGCAGGAGTGGGCACCACTTGTCCTCTGCATTCTTTGATCAATTTGTGATGATATGTAAGCAAGCATTGCAACCATGTGTACAAGGAGACAAAATAGTATAAAGGGAAGAGCTTCAAGCACTCCACAATATGTGTGATCAATGACTCCGTTGAGTTCAACATAGTGTCCTCCATGGCCAAGAGGACAGTACAGTCTCGCCCACTACTCTGTATAAACTTCCTTGACTCCATCCACTCCAAGAAGGTAAGCTGTCGCTCTGGAGTTGACTGCTCATAGTTGTTCCTCATACCCCTGCCACTTAGGAACCATGAGCATGTGGGCCAGGCACAAACGCCAATAGCTTGTTTGCTTGCCAAAGTTCGTTCTGATGTTTTGCCTCAGGTGGAAGCAGTTGTACGTGTGATGTGCCTAGGAAAACGTTTTCTCCACTGCATTGAGTAACCCTGTTTTGTGATAAGAAATGATCACAGTACCTTGTTGTGCCGTCGTAGGATACGCTGTTGCCAACTGGTCACAGAACCACTCCCAACTGTCCTTGTTCTCTCCTTGCACCATTGTCCATGCCATCAAGAGGACATTGTTGTTGGCATCCAAGAATTGGCTGATTAGAAAAACCTCCTTATGACCGTTCTTGAGGTGGGTGTCTTCCATGGTGAGGATATGTTGGGCGTGCTTGAAACCCAAAACTGTGGAACCTAGTGCCACGAAAGCTTGGATGAA
The DNA here is from genome assembly GCA_023375785.1 of Penium margaritaceum. Lineage (NCBI taxonomy): Eukaryota > Viridiplantae > Streptophyta > Zygnematophyceae > Desmidiales > Peniaceae > Penium > Penium margaritaceum. The sequence goes on along the minus strand of SZWC01001258.1, from coordinate 257,587 downwards.
CATGCCCTGATTAGTCACCTTGGAAACAGCATGTGTGTTGCACTCGACACGCTTTAGTTGCAGAGGAGGAGGAAACCCATGTAAGGAGCACGTAAAGAAAATGGCCGGGGTAGCATGAGAGGCTGTGAAAAAACGAGAGATGTTGACCTACCTCCTTTTAGACCAAGGAAGTGGCTCCAAGATAGAGCTTTCAGGCCAAGGAGATTTTCCTGCGCCTTCCTATTTGATCGATACAAGGTGTTCTTCTCCACCTGCTTGCCTGTTGCCACCCTCATCACTACCGGCAACTTTATTTACGTCAGCAGTCGGAACCTGCTTCAGCGTCAAAGCTACTTGCCACGTTTCCAATTTCACAGTATCCATAGGATCCTTACGACTGACTCCAAGGACACAATTGTGGTTGTAGACAAACTCAACCACGACAACGGATGCTCTGGTTGGAATGATGTGCACATGAAGAAGCCACAGAAAAATCTTGTCCTTGAACCGCCCACAATGTGCTGTGAAGCATGTCTTCTTGCTGCACAACCACTGGATTGCCATGTAGTTGGTGATTGTGTAGTCATCCACGGCTGCACGTGCCTTCACCATGTTTTGGAAGGCGGTTCAAGCAAGAAAAGCCGTCTTGGCCTTCTTGTGTTTTGCGGCCCCACCCGGCACCTCATTGTTAGAGGAAACTGAAAAATGTCACATGGCAGAAAAAAATTAGGATAGGGTGTCATGAATAGTACATGACATACAAACTTGACGAGACACTAATCTTACAAGCAGTATGACTCAGGAGAGAAATCTTGAGGGTTTCTCTTGCTAGCTCTGGTGAATTTAGGAGCACTTGAGAACGTTACTCATCCTCAAAGTCCTCATCATACAAAACGTTTTGGGTGGATAGGGTTTGAGACACGAGATTAGGATCATTTAGATGTGGCGGTGTCAGTCCACACGAAAGAGAGACCACGGGATTGTCGGATGTTCTACGCCTACGCAAGATTTCCGACTGTAACTTGGCAGCCGTCTTATGTGAGATGGGTAAATTGATCATAGAATTGAAATCAAATAGCCAAGTCCTCCATGCTCACCGGGATCATAGGTTTTGGCATCGTCTTCCATTGCACACAAAAACCTATCACAATGGGTGTCTTACAACCATGATGCACATTGGACCCTAATGTGGACACTGGTAGACAACAACAAGAGACTCGAGACCCCGATGCACCGTGGAGAGGACAACCTAAGGTGACAGGATTTCCGCCGGCCGTTCACATGAAGGGTGCATGCATTGGAAAACAGACTTTTTTGCACGTGTACGTGCGGGTTTTCTGGGCCGCCACATGTCAACCAAAGACATATACAACCTTGTACGTCCACGCAAGTGATGGGACAAGTCATCGATTGATCAAACGTTATGTAAGTGATGAAATTGTCATCATTGAAAGGAAAGAATTACATGAGGTTGAAATGCTGTTAGATACTGAAAATTACAGCCAACGTGTCAACGATGGACACTGCTCTCTATAGTGCAATTTCTGAATTGAAGGATGTTTTTCATCTAAAAGTATGACGGACAACATGAATACCGATCATATGTTACGGCAATCCTTTGGTCTTCTACACAAAGAAACTTAAACCCAACTTGTTTTAAAGCCTTTCAGTAAAGGGAAAAATAATGTTGCACACTGAGTGAAAAGCTATTGGACTGAGAGATTTGAGGTCGCATACATGTCGTCCTTCCGGCGACATCCGTAATAGCTCCACATATACTCATACTTAAAACAGGACGTAAGAAGTGTTCCTAACTAAAACTTTAGTGACGTCATAGCCACTTGCGACAAATACATATGCCATACCTGTATGGCATACAAATTGTCTTCATACTGGATATGGCACACTAATCAAAACATGGTGTGGATATGTAGGTATTATACTTCAAAGTTCTATAGATGACAGACATAAAACTCCGCTCGTGGATATGGGATGCTCAACCCTTTGGGCGCGTGGATATTCTGGCTATTTCGCCCTTCCACAAGTTATATTGCAGAATCAAAATGAATCTCCATAATCACAACCTCGCAAAACGTTGTGATACAAAATCTGGTTTCACACTAATACAACTGTCATCTACGGTAACCAAATACCACCGTGTAGTGGATGAAAATTCCAACATCAACCATCCAATCGATTTCTACTCGAGTTGCAAGCAGCCGCCGCAAGTCCTTATGAAGGAGATCGGGAATTTTCACCTTCGACGCTTTCCAAAAAATCAGGAAATCCATCCCATTTTAGATGGAGAAGAAACCCTACAAACACCAGGGAGAGGAATCGAACTTCCCGCTGATTCTTATACAAGACCTCACTGGCACGGCATCAGCCATGAATCATGGATTATTGAAAAATATGTAGGACTTGTGCTCCTCACCATGGCAAGAGTGACTCCAAAGAGGAACACCAAGAACACAAGCCCAAGTGGCCCAGTGGTTAATGGTGTCTACCTCTAGAGGCAAGGGCCCGGGGTTTGAGTCCTGTCATTTGAATTTCTTACCTGGCTTAAGGGAGATGGAAAATAGGTGGCAGGAAGCTAGATCAACTTCTAGAAATCCTTTCTAAAGTTTCTAAAAAGCTAGGGTAAGATCCAAGAAGGTGGCACACCTTCCAAAAGGGGTATCTTGGTCCACAAGGCATCTAGAGGTTGTCTGGTCTTCTGGATAACTTCCCACCTACTAGAACCAAGCTGAAGAATCTAGGAAGGGGCAGAATCTTCTAGAGGAGGAATGGGCTGCCTTTCCAGGTGGGAAAAAGAATAGCCTACCAAGGGACACTCTAGAAACCATAGAATCTGTCAGGAAGCTTCAAATTTGGCATGCCTTGATGTTCTGAAAAGCTTATATCAGTGACTTAAAACGTCACTGCTTGTAAGCCTAAACCAATACTTCATTCCCAGTTAATACAGGCCAAAACATTTACCGCTCTTTGTGACCAGTTTCTGCCATCCTTGGAGCCAGTTGCCTTCAGAGCTTCAGTCTCTCCTAAAATCATCGGTAGTGTGAACTAGCCACTGCTAAGGATCCTCCATGGTGCACACTCACCATCAGGCCAACAAATGGTTATGGGCCCACGCCTTTATGGGGTCCCAAGTCAGCTTGTATTCACGCTTCCAGTATTAAGGCATGTCCATCAACAAAGAAGTGAGCAGCCGCACTCTCTTCAAGTTTAATGGGACAGGCTTCGCCTTATGGAGGTGGCAGTTTGAGGTACTCCTCAATGACAAGGGACTGCTTGAGCTCGCGAAGGGTGATGAGACTGCTCCGTTGGAGACTGCAATGGTCGAGGTGAAGGAGGCATACAAGAAGTGCAACAAAATGGCGTTGGCGCTCCTTGTATCTCCGTTATACCATCCACAACTCGGTCACATCCAAGGATGCAACCTGGCCACAGAATTATGGTCAAAACTCTGCTCCATCTACCAATCAAACAACATTACCAGTGAGCACTTCATCTTCAAACGGCTTGTCACTCTTCGATCCAACAAAGAGGACAGCGTCATAGAGATCATGCAGTAGATTGAGTCACTAGCAGCGCAGTGCGTGGCCAGTGGTTGGGAGGTCGACTCTCATCTGTAAGCTATGATCCTCCTCCTGGCCTTGCCGGACAGTTGGAGTCCCATGATCATAGTCCTTGGTGGCTGGCCTTCCGGTGAGCGCAAGAACCCAAGGGATTTTGAGTATGCCTGCATTGAGTGGCTGCGGCATGGTCGTCCAGAGATTGCAGCAACATCACATTTTGCTGACAGGATTCATACTCATAGTGGAGGCCAAGGGGACAAGTGGAAGGGTTCCAAGCAGGACACCAAGAAGGGTGACAAGAAGGGAGAGTGCTTCAACTGTGGCAATGAGGGCAAATATGTGTCCAACTGTCCCAAGAAGAAACCAGACCAGTGGCAATGGGGCGGGAAGACGGATAAACAGACCCTCATGGCATACAACTCCACCGACTTGAAGGATCCGGTAGCTGTTGTCCTGAACTCTGGATCAGGCCACCACACTCAATGCAACAAGGTGGAATGTGGAAAAGTCAGAGAGGCCTCTGATTTGAAGACCCCACACCACGTCCCTCATTGCCATATCCTTCACTGTTGTAGGAGAAATGTGGAAAAGTCAGCGATGCCATAGGTCAAGGTCAGTCCGTATGCGAGCAATGTGTTGTCGGCAAAGCAAATCAGCAACCGTTTGTGGCCAAAGAGACGCGTGCATTGGCAAATTTGGCAGTGATTCACACAAATGTGTGTGAAATACTTGAGAGCTCCATTGGTGGAGCTTGCTAATTCCTCACCTTCATTGACAACCAGAGCTGCAAAATCTACCTTTGCCCCATGAAAAGAAAGAGCAAGGTCCTCACATGCATGCAAGATTTTTTGGAACATGTGGAGCATCAATCAGAGTTGAAGATGAAGGCATTCCGGAGTGACAACAGCGGTGAATATGTAGGCTGCCTTGGGTGGATGAGGAGCAAGGGGATTGAGTGGAAAAAAACAACCCTACCTTCCTTGTAGCAAAACGATGTTGCAAGGAGAGCAAATCGAACAATTCTCAACATGGTGCGATCCATGTTGAGCGATGCTAGCATTGCACAATGGTATTGGGTGGAGCCGACACGGACAGTGTCCTACATCATGAATCTTACACCAACCAAGCCATTGAAGGACGAGGAGAGCAAGGCGTGGAAGACGCTACAGAAGGTGTGGAGCAGGAGGAAGATGGCGGTGGGTCACCTCCACACATTTGTGTTGCACATGCGGTGGTGTAGGCACAAGAATGGCAGAGCAAGCTGGACCCGCATTCCCGCCAATGCATCTTCCATGGGCATGAGAGCGAAAGCAAGGCGCACAAACTATTTCACCTAAGAAGGCATCAGATTGTGCAAAGTCGTGATGTCACGTTGGACGAGAGAAGCTGTTGGAAAGACAAGAAGGAAGGTCTCTTCAAGAGAGGGGAGTGGATGCCACTCCTTGAGAGGAAGACACTGGAGGACGTGAATCAGGGCGACGTCGTCACCGCAGCTTGAACCAGAAAGGATCGTCCAAGGGATGGGGGAGCAGCATATCTGACTTTGGCAAGCTCGGATGAGGAGTCCAAAGCACTGGAGCTAGACCAAGAGGCGGGGAGCCATCCAGTGTCTCCAAGATCTCCAAGAGAGGGGGAGCAGGCACTTGGAGAGGATGGCAACAAGAGGGGATAGCAAAAACAACTGCCTCAACAGACCCAAGAAAGCAGCCATGTGCGGAGAAGAGCCAAGAGGTACGATGCCGACAAGGGAATTTGGACTGGGTTTGCAAAAGCCTTCTTCACGCAAGAGGAACCCAAATCTGTGAAGGAGGCACTGTAGCAGAAGGATAGGGCTGAGTTAGAAGGAGTAGTAAAATGTGAGCATACCTCTTGCGAGAAGAATTGCATGTGGGAGCTATTTGATCAGCCGGAGGGCGAGAATATCATGGACTCCAAGTGGGTCTTACGGAAGCAGGATTTTGTTGTGTTGTTCAGCACAGAGGCAAAGTATATCGCGCTCACGGAGGCCGCAAAGGAGGCGACATGGCTGCAAAAATTACTCAAGGAGATTGGGGTGCCGCAACAGAAGCCAACAACGCTCCAGGTTGACAACATGAGCACCATCAGCCTGACAAAGAACCCTCTGCTACACTAGAGAGCCAAGAAAAAAAGATCAGGTATCACTTTGCACGTAACCTTGTTGCAAAGGGTGTTGTGGTGCTTGTGCACTTCAGCACAAAGCACATGTTTGCTGATGCCATGAAGAAGGTGCAACCCAAGGACATGCATGATGCTACCTGCATGGAACTTGGTCTTTTCCAAGCCTCTTGATCTACAGGTTCAGCATGGGCAGCTGCCATGGGTGATGCGCAAAGGGGACATTGTTGGAGTTGTGCTCCTCACCATGGCAGGTATGACTCCAAAAAAGGAACACCTGAAAGACAAGCCCAAGTGGCTTAGTGGTTCATGGTGTCTACTCTAGAGGCAAGGGCGAATGTTCAATTCCTTCAATTTGAATTTCTTCCCTGCTACAAGGGAGGTGGAAAGTAGGTGCCAGGAAGCTAGCTCAACTTCTAGAGATGCTCTCTAACGTTTCTAGAAGGCTAGGGGAAGGTCCAGGAAGGTGGCAGATCTTCTAGAATGGGTACTTTGGTCCATAAGGCATCTAGAGGTTGCCTGGTCTTTTGGATACCTTCCCACTTACTAGAACCAAGCTAAGGAATCTAGGAAGGGGCAGAATGTTCTAGAGGAGGGAAAGGTTGCCTTCCTAGGTGCGGAAAAGGATAGCATACCAAGGGACACTTTAGAAGCCATAGAATATTCCAGGAAGCTTAAATTCCGGCATGCCTTTGTGTTATGGAAATCCTAGATCAGTGGCTACAAAAGGCCACTTCTTATGAGCCTAAACCAAAAGTTTATTCCCAGTTAATACAGGCCAAAACCATTGGTACTCTTTTTGACTAGTTTTCTGCCATCCTTGGAACCAGTTGCCTCCAGAGTTTTAGTCTCTCCAGAAATAGTGGGTAGTGTGAACCAGCCACTGCTAGGGATCCTCCATGTACACTCACCCTTAGGCCAACAAAACTAAGTGGGGAGATATGGGACCCATAGAATCCCTAGAAGTAACAAGGCATGCGTTCATGGCCTATAGTTGGGCTGACAGCCATCGAAGTACCCTAAATGTTTTTAATCATTTAAAATCCTCCCCTGATTCAGGATGGGGAGGTTAGTTGAAATATGGACCCAAAGTGATAAGGAAAGCAGAAAGTGGATGTTATGCCACACGGCATGTAGTGTTACAGAAAGCAAAACATGGATGGTTAGCAGGGATGAGGTGCAGAATAGTAGATGCTTCAAGGAACTGGGACAAATGGATAACTTTATTATTGTTCAATTTAAGCAGTAATTGTACTTCAATGACAAGTGTGGAACAAGTCAAGCGGGTGCGGGTGCGGGTGCGGGTGCAGGTGCGGGTG
>SZWC01001258.1:218006-233425 GCA_023375785.1 Penium margaritaceum | reverse complement strand
ATGATGGCTATTCAGATTGTCAATCTGACCGTACCGATGGAAAGAGCAGGTGTCAAACTGTCAGCTGTCCAAGTTTCGGGCTGATCCAACGGTCGGATTGGAAGATGCAAGATGTGCCTTGGATCAGGGGATGTCTTCCCTGATTGAGGGGATGACCTCCTTAATTTAAGGAGTGACATCGGCCGAGGCGCGCGCGCTTCGGGTTAGCCGAGGCGCGTGCGCTTCGGCTGCCAAAGGCACTCCTTAGCTATTTATGCCTTGTACTTGCCATTGTCTCAACTACTCCTTCACTTGATGTCTCTTGTTTGAGCTGTGCGCTTGAGACTGAGCTTGATATGAACTGCTAAGGTGGTTGTAATCTTGCTCGTGTGAGAGTGCTGACTTAATTTGTTGGGCTCTCACACCAAGGAAGAAGAATGCTTAGAGGGCGGGAGCCCCTAAGACCTTGAGCGAAAGCACCTGGGTAGCTAGGTCTCACCAGAGGCATAGTTAATTCCTTGGGGGTGATCGTGATCCTTGGGTAAAATTCCCTTGGACAGTCGGCAGTTGCCATTGTGTCGGCGCTGTTTTCTAGACCGGAGCCTCAGGCCACGTGACTCAGGAATAACAACAAGTGCGGGAGCAAGCAGAACTGCCGACATAGGGCTCCAAGTCCAGCCCTTCACTTCCTCTTGGAAGACCACGTCACGGCTGTGGATGATCTTGCGTGCGGCGAGGTTGTAGAGGCAGTATCCCATGGTGTTGTAGCCAAGGAAGGTGGCCTTCACCGACTTTGCGTCCAGCTTGTTACGGCTGCCGGTAGGCACGTGCACATATGCGCCACACCCGAAGACTTTCAGGTGTGTCACTGTTGGCTTGCGTCCTGCCCACGTCTACTCCGGTGTCATCAGCGGCACGACGCGCGTAGGGCTTCTGTTTTGTCAGGTACACGGCGGTATTGACCGCTTCTGCCCAAAAGGTTGGCGGGAGCCCCGCGTTTTGGAGCATTCTGCGAACACGCTCCATGAGCATGCGGTTCGGGGCGTTCAGCCCAACCATTCAGCTGCAGTGTTCCAGGTGGGGTGACCTCGTGCTTGACCCCGTAAAGCTTGAGGAAGGAGCAGAAGTCGTTGGAGAGGTACTCTCCTCCACCGTTGGTACAAAGCACCTTCAACTTCCTACCACTATCATTCTATGCAGCAGCAATCAAAACCTTGAAAGCATCAGAGCACTCACCCTTTCTAGCTAGGAACAACACCCACATCTTCTTTGACTAGTCATCAATGAACGTGACAAAGTACAACTTGCCGGACAAGGATTGTGATGGCATGGGACCGCACCAATCAGAGTGAACAAGTGAGAGAAGCTCAGCCGCCCCCTTCCCCTCCATCGTGAAAAGAGCGCGGGCTCGCTTCCCTTCAATGCAGCTCTCACAAACCGATGCACTAGGCTGCTTCACCCCCTTGAGCTCCAGGCCATGGACCATCTGCTGCATGGAGATGATGGCGCCAAAGCCGAGGTGACTGAGCCGACGGTGCCTCAGGCCGATGTCTTGTTTTCCCTCTCTCACCGCCAACGCTGAGTCGGCTTCCTTCTCCAACGCCACGTAGAGGCGGTAAAGACCATCCTCCTTGTTCGTTTTGGCAAGCACACGACCTGCACGGGCAGAGTTGGTGCAACCACCATTGTCAAAGCAAACTTGCATGCCTTTGGATATGAGAGATGAGACAGATAGGAGGTTATCTGCCAGCCCCAGAACATAGAGTACACCCTTCACACGACGTTCCATGTGCTTACCCTCAACGGAAGCAGAAAACACAATCTCACCCTCCCCAACCGCCATTTGCACATGGTTGTCCCCAATGTACACCCGACGAGGCTCAATGACGGTGTAGACAACAAACCAGTCCCAGGAACACGTCATGTGCTGCGTGGCTCCCGAGTCGATCATCCAAAACAGGGCAGTGTTGTCGGAGACGTGCAGGACCCGGATGGTTGTCACAAATCCACTCTCCCAATCTGTGGCATTTGCGGAAGCGTCGAACTGTTTTCCCGCTACCACTCCAGCCATAATGTCCGCCTTCTTCTTCCGGCGTTTGCGCACCCAATAGCCTGGCTTCTTGCAGTTGTGGCAGTTCCCCTTCTTCTTCCCTCCTCCGCCGTTGCACCTGGTTGATGTAGCACCGCCCCCATGACCAAAGTTGGTGATGAGAGCGATGTCCAGTCCGCTTCTGCCCTCCTCTCCCTTGCGCTACTCCTCCTCAAACAGCAGGCTCTCCTCCACATCATTGAGGGAGAGCTTGTCGCAATGATGGTCCAGGGCAACAACAAAAGGAGTGTAGCTGCTACAAAGGCTAGAGAGGATGGTTAGCATGAGTACACGCTCTTTGACAGGGTCCTCAATCGCAACAAGCTGGTCAGAGAGAGAATTCACCATGGTGATGTAGTCAATCATGGATCCGGACTCATCCATCTTCACAGTGTGAAAGCGACAATGCAGCTGCATGTTCATGAGGATTGACTTGGAAGCATAAGTGGACTGAAGCTTTTTCCAAACCTCCTTTGGCCTGAGGATGCCACGGACGAGGAGTTGCTTCTGTTCGGCAAGGTGGAGGTAGATGGTTACGAGGGCGCGGGCACGCTTCTCGCGGTAGGTATGGGCCTCGACAGGGGATAGGGAGCTTTCTTCTGGCTCCTTCTCCTTCTCATCCACCTGGCTCCAGAGACCCTTCTCCATTAGCACCATCTTCATGTTGTTGCTCCAGTTGAAGAATTTCTTGCCTTCAAACTTGGCAATGTTGACGTCGGCCACCACAGAAGCGAATGTCGCCATGGTAGTGCAACGTTCAGCCCACAAATGGCTCTCTCACACAACATGGTGCAAGGAATGCCTCAAGGATGAGACAAAGCCTTGTTCTAGCTCTGATAGCACTGATGGAAACTGGGGCAGCCCTCAGGAAGGTGATCAGGCTCACTAAGAGCCGCCTAGGCAGGACCAACTGTTTGTGAGAGGGGGTTGCAAGTTGCACAGACAGAAATTACGGAAGCAAATGTAGGTTTGCAGAGGATGCATATGTCTGAATCAACTCTTAAGTGAAATGGTAAAATTTCACAGCTTTCTAACAAGCCCTTATATGCCTCATTTGGCCTAGGGAGCACTGAGATACACTCTGTCAAAGTCTACCCTCTAGCACACTCTCCCAGCCTAGCGGGATGAGCGATAGTCACCTTGTCACACAAGAGAATTATGTCTCACACCACTTGGACGACCAACAATCGTGGTCTGCACCTTCCTTGAAGGCCGCTCTCAGCCATCCTGGCCATTAATCCTGCCGCCTTTTGAGCTCAAAGTGCTCAAGTCGTCACTTGAACCGGACCCATGATCTCCAAACTTTGGAAATCCAGATGTCACTCAAACGGACTCCGTATCGAGTTCTGTAAAGTGCGTTGGAACCTATGAAACATCACTTATGCAACTATCATGATAGATGATTTATATCGAGCAACCTATTTTTGTCACTTTCTGGCACTCTCATATCCACCAGGAACAGCCGGCAGACCCGCGGTTCCTCGGATCGGATCTGAGGATGGATCCAGATCCGCAGATCGATCCGAGATCCGAGATCCTCGGGTTGGATCTGCGAATTCGTGGATTCTGTGTGCACCCTTACTTTGAGAGCTCATAAGGTACATGTTTTCAGAATGTACCTCAATTCTCACAAGGCAGAAACCAGGTCTTCCCACCCTCCTGTATGGGACCCAGACTGGTCCGGAATCTGCCGACAGGAAATCAAGGAAATATCCAGCTCTGATTGTGAACAACACCTCGCAGCCTCGGTCATCACCGGTGAGCTCCACCAACCATGGAATGGTTTGCGCCAACCACAACAGCCTATCGACCGCCAATTACACCTCAACGGCCCGCACAAACTATTTAACGGCTGCCCCGGGTCTCCAACAAAATGCATTCAGCGGTCACATAGTAACCAACCGTCCGCGGTCCGATCCTCACTACACGCCAACCGTGTTGGAGTGATGCTCATCACCATGGCAGGAATGACTCCAAAAAGGAACACCAAAGACAAGCCTTAGTGTCTTAGTGGTTAATGGTGTCCACCTCTAGAGGCAAGGGTCCGCTTCAAGTCCCACAAGATGAATTTTTGTCCTGCCTCAAGGGAGGTGGAAAATAGATGCCACGAAGCTAGCTCAACCTATAGAGTTCCTCTTTACGTTTCTAGAAGGCCAGGAGAGGGTCCAGGAAGGTGGCACACCTTCTAGAAGGAGTGACTTGTCCTACAAGGTATCTAGAAGTGTCTAAGTCTTTTGGACACCTTCCCTCCTACTAGAAGCAACCTGAGGAATCTAGGAAGGGGCAAAAGCTTCTAGAGGAAGGAAGGGATGCCTTCCTAGGTGGGAAAAAGACAGCCTACCAAGGGCCACTCTAAAAGCCATAGAATCTGCTAGGAAGCTCCAAATTTGGCATGCCTTGGTGTTCTGGAAAGCTTAGATCAGTGGCTATAGAATTCTACTACTTGTGGGCCTTGATCAAAGTGTTTATTCCCAGTCCATTGAGGCCAAAACTGTTGCCTCACTCTCTGACCAGTTTTCTTCCATCCTTGGAACCAGTTGCCTCCACAGTTTCAGTCTCTCCAAAAACAGTTGGTGGTGTGAATCAGCCACTACTAGGGACCCTCCAAGGTGCACGCTCACCCTCAGGCCAACAAAGAGTTATGGGCCCACGCCTCTAAGGGGTCCAAGCCACCTTGAATTCACGCTTCCAATAGCAAGACATGGCGACCAGTGAGCAAGAGAGCAGCCGTACTGTCCTTAAGTTTGATGGGACAGGCTTTGCCTTCTGGAGGTGGCAGTTTGAGGTCTTCCTCGACGACAAGGGACTGCTTGAGCTTGTAAAGGGTGATGAGACTGCTCCGCCGGAGACTGCAACGGCTAAGGAGAAGGAGGCATACAAGAAGTGCAACAAAAAGGCGTTGGCGCTTCTTGTGTCCACGTTATGCCCATCACAACTTAGGCACATCCAAGGATGCACCCTGGCCGCAGAAGCATGGTCAAAACTATGCTCCATCTACCAGTCAAGCAACCTTGCCAATCAGCTCTTCATCTTCAAAAGGCTCGTCACCCTCCGAGCCAATGAAGGCAACAACGCCATGGAGATCATGGAGCAGATTGAGTCCCTCGCAGCGGAGTGCGTGGCCACGGGTTGGGAGGTCGACTCTCACTTGCAAGCTATGATCCTCCTTTTGGCCTTGCTGGACAATTGGAGTCCCATGATCATAATCCTTGGTGGTTGGCCTTCCAACAAGCTGAAGTACCCGAAGGTTGCTGAGTACGTGCGTAATGAGTGGATGCGACGTGGCGGTCGAGAGAGTGCACCGGCATCAAGTTCAGCTTACACGGTTCATCCTCAAAGTGGAGGCCAAGGCGACAAGTGGAAGGGTGCCAAACACGGCACCAAAAAGGGTGACAAGAAGGGGGAGTGCTTCAACTGCGGCAAGGAGGGCCACTACGCGCGCAACTCTCCCAAGAAGAAAACGGATCGGTCGCACCGGGGCGGGAAGAAAGATGAGCACGCCCTTATGGCGTACAACTCCACCAACTTGAAGGAGGAGTTGCCATCATTGACTCCGGATCAGGCCGTCACACGCAATGGAACAGGGCGGCATTTTTCACCTACGATGCCTTGGAGAGACGCATGACGGTGGCCAATGGAAAAACAGAGGTCGCCGCTGCCAAGGGTAACGTCTGTATTGAGTCAATTGTGGATGGCAAACCTGTCACAAGCACAATCCACGATGTGCTTCATATGCCCAACTTTGGAGCAAACCTGCTCTCCGTGAGCCGCCATACAAACAAGGGACTTGAGGTGCTCTTCACAAAGAAGGAGGCCGTCATTCGTAAGGAGGGTAAAGGTGAGGTGATTGCACGTGCCAAGAGGGAGGACGACTTGTACCTGCTACGCACAAATCTCCTCAGCAGCCGGGCGGGGTCCAATGCCGCCAATCTTGCAATGAAGGATGGAGGAGACCTGGACCTATGGCACCGCCAACTCTACCACATTTCTCCATCAACAGTGAAGGAGATGGCTAAGAGGGAAGTGGTGCGGGGTCTCCAAATCAGCGGCCTTGATGGAACCAATGAGACCGTGTGTGAGCCATGCATCATTGGAAAATCAACGCGGCAGCCGTTTGTGGCCAAGGGGACGCCCTACTGGCAAAACTGGTCGTGCTACACACAGATGTGTGTAGACCTCTCGAGAGCTCCATCGGTGTAGCTCGCTACTTCCTCACCTTCATTGACGACCAAAGCCGGAAACTCTACCTCTATCCAATGAAGCGGAAGAGCGAGGTCCTTGCATGCATGCAGAAGTTTGTGGCAGATGTGGAGCGGCAAACAGAGTTGAAGGTGAAGGCGTTCCAGAGTGGCAATGGTGGTGAATATGTGGGCTGCCTTGGGTGGATGAAGAGCAAGGGGATTGGGTGGAAACAATCAACTCCACACTCTCCACAACCGAATGGCTTCGCAGAGAGAGCAAATTGCACAATCCTTGACATGGTGCGATCCATGTTGAGCGACGCCAGGCTTACACAACGATATTGGGTGGAGGCGGCAAGGACAGCGTACATCATGAATCTCATTCCAAACAAGCCGCTGAAGGACAAGGAGAGCAAAGCATGGAAGACGCCACAAGAGGTGTGGAGCGGGAGGATGGGGTCAACGTGGCTGCAGCAAACGTTCTAGCATGCCAACCCAGCAGCAACTCTGCTGGGTCGTATGACGATTTTGCAGTAGATTGTTGCCGCTGCCGTCGCGTACGGCGCGCGCATCAAGAACCTGTTGTAAGAGATAACTTCAGCCATCGGTTTCACCACAGACGGGTGGAAAGGGGAGAACCGGATGAAGTATTTGGGGGTGATAACGCAGTGGATGGAGAATTGGTGCATCAAAACAATTGCTCTGTTGTTTCGCTTAGTACCCAAGAGTCCAACTGCAGTGAACGTCTTTGAAGTGTTCTCATGTGCTCTGAAATCCTTGGGGTTGTGGGACAAAGTGTTTTGCCTCACCGTTGACAATGAAAGCACAAACGACAGCATGATCGATAACCACATCATACCATCTGTCTGTTCCATGGAGAAGGGAGGACACATCCGTTGTGTGGGGCATATCATGAACCTTGCCGTGCATGATTTGCTCAAAATTCTGGCTGTCACTGTGATCATCGGCAAGGTCAGAGCCATTGCCGTCTTTGCCACGCGCTCCACCCCCCGCGAGCACAGCCTGATAAATGGTGCAGGAGCTGTAGGTGTGTCTTTCCAGATGCTGCACCTTGACACGGAGACGCGTTGGAACAGTACCCTGGACATGATGGCCAGGGTGCTACACCTCAAGAATGTGCTGCCCACTTGTTTGGATGGCTATGGGATGGACGGCAAGGTGCTGAAGCTGAAAACTGATGAGTGGAACCTCATCGCCCTGCTGACCCTGATCCTGAAGCTATTCAAGGCTTACACGGATGATGTTAGTGGGAGCAAGTATCCAACTCTGAGTCTTGTCATCCCATTTTTTGAGAGCATGTTGGCGAAGCTGAATGGGTGGCAGGTGAAAGCACTGGCACCAAAGGAGAAGTCAAAGAGGAGGGGTGCAGCAGGGCTGCTGAACCCAAAGGAGCAGTTGCTCCTGGACATCCACCTCGGCCTAGTGGATGCAGAGACAAAGCTGAAGAAGCATGCCCGCTTGTTGTCTGTTTGTCACGCACTTGTCACAGCTCTGGACCCTCGTATTCGCATGAGGTACCATGATCGCACGCATTGGCTGATGGGGATCAACAGTGCAGCAGAGCTCTTACTGAAGGTGATGAAACTGCTCCGCCCATACCACGAGAAGCTGGAGGCGCAGAGGGCTGCAGCACAAGCAGCAGAGGCGGTGGGAGGAGTCCAGAGCAGCTAGTCTACACAAGAGAGCTCTACGCCTGCAGCAGCTTCATCATCCAACGTGACTGCTGTGTCACCTGCTATGCCTGCTGCTCTCCGCCAGCTGCGTCCACGACCTGAGCGGCAGCGTGCGGACGACGACGCACTGTTGGAGGCAACACTTGCAGATCCAATGGCTGATATGTTTGAAGTGCCCAAGGTTCCTGCTGCTGCTACTGCTCCATCATCCTCCCTGGAGGAGGAGGTGGTGCAGTGGAACAAACTCCCAAAGAAGTCTCCACGCTGCCACATTTTGAAACAACTCAGGAAGCTTGGGAAGAAATTCCCAACGTTGTCCCTTGCGGCTGCTGACGTGTTTGCTATTCTTGGCACATCCACACCATCTTAGCACCTTTTCTCTCTTGGCAGGCACGTGATAACTGACTTCAGGCACTCGCTGGCCCATCTTACAGTGGAGATTTTACTTACTATGAAGTCCTGTATCAATGAGCCCTCCCTCTTGGATTTCCCAGTCAGCCGACATGAGATGGAGGCTAAGGAATTCACGGATGAGGAGGAGCGCGTCAGGGAGCTGAGGAGGCAAGCAAAGCAAGAAAACCTGGTCAGTGCAGCAGCAGAGGAGTTAGAGGGTCACAGTATCTTTATGAGCAACGAGGATGAGGAGGAGGAGGCAGAGGGTGAAGGAGGAGGGGAAGGTTGTGATGATGATGTGATGGAGATGACACGAGACATTGTTTTCAATCAAGTGGAATCCCTCTGCTATTTCCTTTACCAATCTGTTGTGCATTACTCTTGGCTTCTGTTCATGCTTCATGATCTCCCACAAAATGTTAATGGTGAAAGGGAAATCTGGATAATCTACATGGTGTATTGTGGATGGTGCAAGTTTAGCTGATACTGTGTGACATGATGCACTGATCGGTGCATTATGTAAGTGGTGCATAATGTAGATGGTGTATGGTGAATGGTTCAATGAGGAGGTTTAGCAGACAAATGTTCACCATGAGGCCTTGATTGGTCCAGTTTCTAAGTGGTGCATGGCATCTGGTTAGTGGTGCATATTGTAGATAGTTCAGTCACTAAATTTACCACATAGTGTTACAAAAAAACATGGTTCCACTTCAGTGTAAAGGAAGTGTGCACTTCGATGGTGTAAATCATGAAATTAGGAGTACGATGTTTTTTAATGTATAATGGTGTTCAATGCAAAGCACACAATGTCAGACTATGTAGATCCGGGACGATCCACGGATCAACAAGGATCCGCAGATCCAGGTCCGGATCCGCGGATCCGGATCCATCATCCAATCCGGACCTGGGATTCTGGATCCATCCTATGATCCGCGGATCTGATCCATTGTGCACCCTTATCTCAAAGGTATCCCAAGCTAGGAAGCAAATGATGTCTATGCAAGGTGACCCCTTCCACTTTGGATGAGACGCGTCGACTATGCAATGGACTGTGCATTCAGTACTGGAACATCTGAGAGCTCCAAGTGTGCCACCCACCTGCTGATGTGTGTGTGAGGGAAGAGTCAGGAGGTCAATAACGTGTTAACCCATGAGGACTCTCCTCCATGACCTGCAGAAAAATATCCCACATGCATGAGAGAGGGATATGAACAGTATTGTACACGCCACCCAGGGGCAAGTGTGC
Organism: Penium margaritaceum; assembly: GCA_023375785.1. Taxonomy (NCBI): domain Eukaryota; kingdom Viridiplantae; phylum Streptophyta; class Zygnematophyceae; order Desmidiales; family Peniaceae; genus Penium; species Penium margaritaceum. The sequence continues at coordinate 223,843 of SZWC01001258.1, read as the reverse complement.
AAGAGAAAGGTAAAACAATATCACAAACGGGTGCATGCAGGACATGAATCAGGTGCATCACGAGCACGTAGCAGGCCAATAGCTTGTGCCTGAGACACGTATGTGAAGAGTTTTTTGGTGAGAGAGTGTGGACAGTCTTGATGTGGGTTGACCCAGATGACCTAGAATTTGCAAGTGCAATGTGCTTGCGCAAGAATTGATGCTTAATGTTGATGTTCTTTGTGCGTGAATGGTACATGTTGCCATGCTCAGTGAATACACCTATGCTTTGTTTGATGTAGCACAGACGGCGTGTGTTGGTGTCATGTGCCCAGTCGCAAGCGGTAAACTTGTCAACAACAACTAAGGGTTACACATGATCGCACAATCAGATACATCCTAGGAAAAGCGCATTGCAAATGATATGCTGGGTGGCCTTGACGTGCTGCTCTTGAGGCTACCATGAGAACTGAGCCGAGAATTATACTGCAAAGGCCACGTCTGCTTGTGTTGCGGTAGCGACATACATAAGAGAACCAATCACGCAGAAGTAATTGGTGACATCCACCGTCTCCCATAACATCGATAGATCAAAGGTTTTAAGCAGGCACCAACCTGCTGGCGCTGTCGACGTTGATGTGATGAGAACCTTCACCAAAAGAGAGGCAACGTGATCCCCAAGGCTGTAAACATATGAATGCTGCTGCACGTGCAGCATGTAACGTTGACCATTGCCCAAGCGGGGTCCAAGTCCTTTACGTATTTCATGTGGACTACAGGAGCTTCTTAAGGGACTAGACAGCGACAGGGCTAGGTGAAGCGATGAGAATTTTGCTGTTGAAATGGAAGAGAATGACCACAAAGGGCTCAGACAAGGTGCTAAGAAAAAACATTGGATTGATTGCAGCATGGTGATAACCACCTCTATCCAGGGTGGAGGACATGTCCAGATTCGAACATTGCAGTGATTGTTTTATGTCGTATGCACTCGCCAAACCTTCTTCATAGAATCGGTGAATCCTGGCATCTTGATCACGTACGTTTCCTTGTCAATATTTCCATGCAAGAATTCATTGTTGAAACTCATCCAGTTTGAAACTCTTCCAGTTTCAAGTCATGATGTGCGGCTAGAAAACAAAATGCATTTGCAGTGGTGTATCACAAAGCTGGGGAATAAAACTGATCAAAGGCAACGATAGGTATCCGTGGGAGTCCTTTTATCATCAGACATGCCTTGTACCAGTCAACCTTGTTCTTTGACTTCAGCTTGTGTTGCAAGATCAAGCAGACTGACATGGCCTTACAACCATTTAGCAGGTCAACAAGATCATAGATGTCATTCTCTGTGAGAGTGTTTGACTCCTCTTGCATGGCCTTTCCTTAAAGGTCAGCATCATCTGCTACTCGAACATGCCAAACTTTGTTGGCTCGGATTGGAGTGTGGAAAGGCCACTGGCAGCAAAGCTGGCATCAACATAGCCTGATACAGAAACATCAAGCGAATTGTGAAACTTATGTGAAACAAGGACGTACCCTAATACAGAGTTGAAATGGACCACACTGGTCGTAGGTCCAAGTGATTCAAGACCAGTGGGTTGAGCAGAAAGCTCTCCACTAGAGAACCATGCAGTAGAACAAGTGTGTCGTTGTGAGGACTGGACGCTCGACTCATAAGGAAGAGAGAACCATCCCCCCCACACTCACCTGGCTCTATACCAACTACTGGGGCTGTGGTCTGTGACTCATGAGATGAATCCAGACCATCAACAGGTGCCGTGTTCTGGGACGTATTACAAGGTCAAAATGCTGGAGTAGAGACAGATGACAAGATCAATACAACAGCAGTGAACACAGAATCTAAGGAGACAAAGCTAGTTCCCGGAGTCATGGAGATGGGGGATAACCCAAGGGGATCCCGGTGGCAAATGAGTCGGGGATGGGATGGACTGAGTGCCTACAGAAGGCAAACTCAGAGACTGAGATTGAGAAGTATCAGAGGAGGAGGTCACTAGTGGTTCCTGAGCTGAAGGAATAGGAGTGACGATAGGACCGGACGCAAGGTCCAAGATATCAGAGATTGAGACAGACCCATCATCCCAAGAGAGGAAAGAGAAGAGGGAGGAGCCATGCGGGAAAAGTCACATTGAACACGTCTCCAAAGAAAAGAGCATTACCGGACTCAGTAACGTGAGACTGTTCAATGTCTCAAAGTCGGCACGCCTTGGACAAGACAGAGACACCAAGGAACGTGTAGATACAAGCAGAGGATAAGATTTCTCCAGTGAAGATATCATCATGGAACCTGACAAGGCCGAGACAACCCTAGATGTGAGTAAGATACAATTCAGCCTAATTGCCAAACCAAATCAAACCAGTGTTCAAAGGGAGTGACATGATAAGGGAGGGTACTGTGAGGGACACGGTTCCACACTCATGTCATGGCCTCAAAAGAGAAGAGGAGAAGAAGGCAAGGAGTATAGAGAAGGCTATGGACACCTTCAGCAAAGGTGTAATTTCAACGTTCACACGCTCCATTTGATTTGGATGTGCAAAGAGAGAATCGCTCAAAACACACTCCTTGAGAATAAAGGAACTGAGCTGTCGGCCCCATGAAGTTGCTCCCATTGTTAGAGAAAATGTGCAATGGCAGCCATGGGAAAGCTCAGCTTGTGGCAGCAAAGACTCAAGACGAAAACAGGCATTACATTTTTGGCAAAGTGGAAAAACCCACCATGTGTGGAAAAAAGTCATTTGTGATGTAGAAGGCTTACCAACCTAGACCTAGGATGGCTGCAATGGAGAGGGTAGGGGTAGGTTCTGCGAGGGAGTGTGTGAAAGGCAATCTAGGATGTCATGAGCCAAGGGATCCATTGTGTTTGCATATAGAAGTTCAACAGGGTGAGAGGCACAAGAGTTAGATGTGGAGAAAGGTGAGCGATGTGTTTTTCCTTAAGCACAGTCCAGACAATCAACATAACTGGAAGCAGGAACATCAAGGTATCTATACCAGTTGCGGGTTTGTATGTGCAGCAAGCATTGATTCATAGCGGCGGCACCTTGGGCAAGGAAGTGGTGAAGTAGCTGTGCATGTACAGGATTGAGAGAGCGGGCAAGGAGAAGGCCAGCAGTCACAAATGTAGGAAAAAAATTGGAGAATAAAGACAAGCTTTCATAGCTTGTGTTGCGCAACAAAACACGACCAGTGGTGCAATGTGAGAGACAAGCAACGCCATGACTGGAGGAGAAGTTTGTGCCCTGGTCATCAACTTTCCTGACCGAAAGCATGCTTATCTTGAGAGTAGGCCCATACAACACACTGAGACAAAACAATCTCCCTCCCAGGAGAAACAGAATCGACAGCTGCAATATCATGAACAAGAAGGAGCTGATTGAACGCGGTCCGCACAAAGTACACGGAGCCAACACTACTAAGGGAGATGATCAATGCACGACAAGATGTCATGTGGTGGATAACCTTATATACCAGCATCTTGAAGCCACCAAAGACATAGATAGTGAGTGGGACACAACCCACTGCAATTGTGGCAAAGGGGGGAGGGGGGAACCTGCTGATCCTTTTTCCTTCCCTTGAGTAACCAATGAGGAGGAAGACAACGAAGAGGATGTGGAGGAGATAGAGGCAGAAGTAGGGGACACAATACAAGTAGTCATAGCAACAGCAATACAATGAATGCATTTGTTCTGCAATACGCTCCACCTGTTAGTGAGGCATTGTGCGTTCAACTCCTAAAGTATATAAACGTCAGGCGGGGACTTGTCAGAGACAGGCTTGACAGCAAGGCACTCAAACTCCGAGGGCTTGACCTCACAAAAGATGTTGGAGATTTCTAGAATGAACCTGCTCATAATGGAAAGAACAGTGTGGAACAGACCAGGTGCTGTGGGTCCGAGGTCATGTAGCAGCCTATAACTGTGCGCCGAGTAGGCACCGGCGGTCTCGTCAGCATGCATGATAACCTGGTTGAACTGAAGTGTGAGGTGCTCTGAGGAGCATGTCCAGTCACAGTTTTGAGGTGCTTGAAAAGCGTGTAGGTACCAATAGGGACGGCGACTTTATGACCCATGGTGTTAGTATTGTACATGCTGATGTCACCATTGAGATTGATAGGTTTTGCACTAATGAAAACAGAGACATCAGGAGCAGAATCAGATGTGAAAGGGACACATAAAGACACAACAGAGGGATTTTGGGTATGACAGTACTCTTAGAGCTGCTCACCTTGAGCCCAAGCATTGAAGCAAATCTCCGAGGAAGAGAAGGAGATAAGGGGACTGAAGTGCTAGGCTGGAGTGTTGACATGGATGTGCAAGGGCTTTGGTAGCTGCGGCACCAGCTACAACTGCTATTGCAATGAAAACACACTGAGTGGGGAGAGAGCCAAAGGTTCATTACGTAGAAGTTAAGATGGTAGCAAAGGCAGTAGTAATACCAACAGTAGCGGAATCAACAGGAAGAGAGCACAGGATGGGCTGGAGGCGAGACATGACAAGATTTGAAATGTGATCCATGAGCGTGTCCTGGTCTCGTTGCTTGCTCTGCAAGCAATTCTCAGCAGTGTGCTGAGCTTTTACTATCTCTTTAGGAGTAGCATGCTCACGTTGTAGCTCCTCTTGGAGTGTAGCATAATGCTCATTGCAAACAGGAATGGTGAGGGCCTGTCACTCAATCGAGATTTTTTTTTGCAGATTTCTCCTTACTCTAGTGGGTATAAGAAAATGGGAAGATGGAGGAGTTCACCTTGGTGTTCTGCTGAAAATCCACCCAACCTGATGCACAAAATCCCATACAAAAATGAGGAGAGGGTGAATGTATGGGTAGCATAAGAAATCAAGTAGAGAAGTGGCTTATCCAACCTAGCAGAAAAGATAGAATAGAGGTGGAAGATCTGCTCCAGAGGGCAGCAGTTGGAGAGGACCACTAGACTCACAGGTGAACGATGTGACCACCCTGGGATAGGGAGGAGGAGAAGAGTTAGGAATTGACGCAGGGAGTGGCGGGGATGCAAAAGCAACCACTATTGACTTGCAGAAAGGCAAATCATGGGGAGGAGAAGAGGTACAGTCACCACAGAAGTACACACAGATGTAGGGGAGGCCGCAGGTACAGACACAGCGAAGGCCGCAGGCTCAGATCTAGTAATAGATGCAGGGGAGGCTACAGGCGCAGATGCAAGAGTAAACATAGGAAAAAGTACAAGTGAGGAATAGGCGCTTGTGTAACCAGGGGGAGTTAAAATGCCACTGGTCCAATCACCAAAACAGCGGGATCATCATTGGCTGGTTGCATAATGACAAGTGAGGATCCCTAGAAAGATCCATGCACCATCCTAAGCCCCGTATTTAATGAGAATCAACACCGGTGGGAGCATGCTAGGAAGCCAGAGAGAGGATGCTGGAGAGGTCATGTTGTGAGTACTGGAAAGTATGAGGCATCTCAGAACGCAACGACGCATTGATGAGCATGATCCCATAATTGTCAAGGTTTCAATACCACAGAACAATACAAAAAAAGGCACACATGCGATCCCGTAGCAAGAGCTTAGAGCCCTGCTGGTTGTCAGTGTACTATAGACAAGCAAGGAAGCCCTAGTCACACGCAAACCAAAAGTTAGCATGATGGCCAAACCAGAGCTTGTACAGTGTGGTATGGTCCAGCAGAGGACCATGCGCGAGGCGGTTCTAGACCCAAGTCATGAATGACTTTGTGAGACCTTGCTCAATCCACATGGTGTGGATCACATCCTCCATTGTGCAGTTCTAATGCTCGGAATCATCGTTGCGGTTGGATGTGGCCGGGGTGAAAAGCTTGTGAAAGAAATCATTATCTGTAAAGGACA
>SZWC01001258.1:201498-216118 GCA_023375785.1 Penium margaritaceum | reverse complement strand
TACATGTACATATACATATACATATACATATACATAAACATATACATATACATATACATATACATATACATATACATATACATATACATATACATATACATATACATATACATATACATATACATAAACATATACATATACATATACATATACATATACAGGTACAGATACATATACATATACAGATACATTTGCATGTAGATTTACATATACACAAGCTATTGAGCATTCGGTAGTCTGCACACATGCGTGAACCACTATCCTTTCTGTTCAGAAATAGGATTGGCACACAGTACGGTGAGCTACTTGGTTTGATTCACCGTTTTGCAAGGTATTTTTTCATTTATCATTCTGGTCTTAATGGAAGAGGCGCATCGATGTGCCTTTTGGGTGAAAGCCAAGTTTGTGGGTCTTTGATTACGTCTGTGATGCCCACAAAGAGGTTTTTTAAAGTCTTATTGTGTTTCTTCTTTTAACTCATTCTACATTTTCTAAGGTGAGACACAAAAATACAGACATCTCTATCATATTTGTTCGTCAACTTGTGTTGCAAAGACGCGGAGGTGAATGTTATGTCAATTTGGCAACACTCACGTACTCAACGTTAGGCTAAAGAAGCCCTGTCCCTTGTGGAGGATAAGGAACTTTGATTCAAAATACAACAAAGCCTTGTTCTCTCGGAGCCATTGGTATCATAGAGCCATATCAAACAGGTCAAGAAGTTTCTAAGAACCTTCAATACAGCGCTATGTGTGTATCAATTAATATACAAAATACAACTTTGTGAAAAAAGCAAGTTTCCACTTTACAGGTGCTTACCATGAAGTTATGGATAATCACTCTAATTTTCTACACAATGCAATGTAAGAATAGTATACCTGTAACATCTTTGCTCCCTAGAATTCTCCTTGTGTGTATGCACTTGTCAGATCAGCAGATTCTCATTGAACATACACGACTGCTATAGATTCTGCCTTCTAAAACAGTTTACAATCCGAAACCTTGATTACTTGTGGAGTTTAATTATTTTCTTGTAGTATGATTCAGCAAAAGAAGGGTTATTTTCATGCTCAACGCTTACAATTTCTGGAGTGGATGCCAACCCAACAACGGAAAGTGAGAGATTGCTTGACTGGTGGAGGTCACATGACTGTAGTTTTGATTTTTTCTGGCAGTTGAGGGCCGAATATGGCTGGGAAAATTCACAAAAGGATACGTCTTATGTTGGATGTTTTGTAATGTAGCCAAATTATTGGACTCATTTTCCTCTGATAAATGTTTTACATCATAGCAAAAAAGTACGGTAATGTATGGTAATGTATTTTGTAGTTCAGGATAAATCAGTATATTTTATCAAATTGTATCCATTGATTCCATATTGAATTAATAATGAAAGCAATGTTCTCCAGATAATTCATTTATGTCCCTCAAAGTTTCTATGCTATACTTGGAATTCACAGCATTTGTTGTAAATTTTGTTGAAGAAGAAATATGTATTTTCATGATTCAATAGGATATTTGATGACTTTGCTTTACGTTGAGAGGAGACGTACACATGGCTTGCTCAAAGTTTATATCCCCCTCAAAAACTAAATGTATCTAGAGAGGGTGTTGGGGAATGTGTCGTGGAGATGCAAAACATGTGCACTAAACTATTTTCTAACATTGCCTCCCTCCTTCCTAAATACCAGAAGTCTATCGGAGGAGTGTGTCGGGGGATTGTATCGTGGAAGTGAGTCAGGGTGTATATTGTAGATTTATATCAAAACATAGAAAAATGTGTATATGCACCTGTGTATAAAATCAATCCCATTCCAGATAAACTACCCAATAAGCCCCCACAATACACTATTGAATTCATAGGGGACTGCAGGGGGAGAAGATGTGTCCCTCCTCCCAAAATGTAAAAATTTATCTGAAAAGTGTATTGGTGGACACATTTGGTTCTTCAAAATGAACAAACAAAGCACTTACTTGCACGCATAGTGCTCCATGGGCACCTTCAGAACAAAAACAAAATCATCCCAATTACATGTTCACACCCCCCCCCCTCCCTCAAACAAAAAACTATGGGTTGATTGACAATTGCATCATACATTTGTACACAAATATGAACAAATTGAATACATACGTATTCAAATTGCCCCTTTCTAGATACCTTAATCCATACATCCCCACAGTACACCTTTTTTATTCCTCAACGGGAGGGGGACAAATAGCCACCCCCTCCAAATGTAAAAGTATATCCGAGGAGTTGATCAACAAGTGGAGCTGGTTGAAAATAACTGGAATGCAATTACTCAATTCGTTTTTAGAACAGTGATATCTGACCAAATACTTCCATTGGAGTAGACCAATGGTGATATAAAAACAAAGGCAACTTACTCCAATACACTTTCAACTTGGGAGGAGGTGAGGGAGGTTGGGGCAATGATGAGTGTATAAAGAATTATAGCTAATAGAAATCAAGCATGATACTCGAGTAAACATTTGCATAAACGTTCTGAATCACTTCCGGTCATTGACGCATGCATTAACATCCTACAAAGAGTGAAGAAAAAGGAAAGTTTTCACAAAAATCAAAGCAACTCCAATGAACCACCAGAAGAAAAATAATGACAACAACACAACAATAAGCCAAAGGTTTAAGAAAGAATCTCCCACAACACAAGGCGGCATTGAAAAAAGAGTGACTGTTGCACGAGTGACAGTCAAGCTACAACTTTTGTGACCTGTAAACTGCAGCTCGAGTGTTGAGATTACTCCATAGATAACAGGAATATTCTGCATTATGCCCCGGCAGGTACATGTTTACTTTGGTGGAGGTTATAAAATTTCAACAGAAAATAAAATAACTGAAGAAACTCCCAGGTACCACCCTTTCCGGAGCCACCTGCTGCACCATCTCCATGCGGTATGGCAGCTGCAGCCAATGCTGCGGTGTTTTGTCCGCCACCAGCGGCATGGGGTCAGTCAGCCCTAAAATGAGTGAGCTGCATGTATTGGGGGAGTGTATGAAGAGTGTATTGGATGTACGTGTGGAAATGCACACAAATGCATTCTGAAGAAAACCTTGTTGTGCTCGTGTGTACTTTCTCTCTACCCCATGCATAAGTGCAATCATGTTCTTATCCCTATAATGCATGGCCAGATGTATCCTTCCGGCATTATTTCCATTCCTCCCAGATGTTGATAGTGTATTATGTGAATGTACATGGTTGCGTATCTGGTGGATATCCTGACCTGTGTGTCAATGTATTTTTGATAATGTACCCTAAACACGGTCCGATCCTCGCACTCTATCTCCTCCTCCTATCCCAACACTGAAATCGTATACGGAAATTGTATCAGAAAGTGAATTGGATGGACAGGAGGAAATGTACACAATTGTATTTGTGGAAAAAACTATGTTCCTTTTTGTGTAGTTTCTCTCTTCCTTCTACACTCAAGATCAAAATCCTTGTTTCCCTCTTCCAAGACCTGTGGAATGTAGAGGGGCTGGAAGCTTACATTCCATACAACTGAGTGTAACTGGTTTACCACCACCAGGCAATGAACCTGTGGGAGCAGGGCTCACGCCTTGAAGACTAGCCTGAGTACCATAGAAAGGCCTAGAAGTTTCATCACGGGCCGAACATTGTTCATGTAGCTCAGGTTCAAGAAGTCCCAAACTTGCTCCTGGAGCCCGTGTTCTCTTGAAGAGTCCTTGAAGGAAGGCAAGCCCACTTGGTTTCCTGGGTACATCACCTCATCTTGTCTCAGTGGCAGTCCCATGAGTGAATGCGGCAGTTGCTCCTCCAATATTCGTGTGACTGTGCAGTAGCGGCGCTGCACAGATCATCGTATCATCCAAGAAGTCCCCTGTATTTCCTCTTTGCTCTCCATCCGCCATAGAGAGCATCCAAAAATTGGCGCCAGGTCCATGTGAAAGAGGACCGCTGACAAGGGGCAATTCCTGGTGATCCCCAATACCGCCGGTGTAGTGATCCAAGATATGGGGACCTGAACCAGACAGAAACAGGATTTCATGAGGAAGGAGATTCAAGCTGCCAAGCCACTGTCTTTCACCGCCTGGAGGGCCAGCGGAATCTTACTTTGATGAAAAGAATTCTGGATGTCAATACAGAAGAACCAGAAACAATATTCTGTTATGAGGATGGTCTTCAATCCCTTGGCCAAAAGCACAGTGTGGTAATCGGAATGCCTCAATTTGGCTTTGTCCCTGAGAAGCAGGTCTGCACAATCCCTTAGCTTGTCCTCTCTCTAATGTAATAGCTCATGTGAATCGAGGAAGATTTCCCTCCCAAGTGTAGCACTATCTCATGCATCACTTGGTAACACCAAGAGAACGTTGTCTGACAAATTGCATCATCTTTTTCTTTCCCTCAAATTCTGTTCGCATCCTCATATAATGATGTAGCAAACACATCATTCAAATGTGTCAAAATGGTCTTGAAGTATGTATTGTGCACTTTGGGGACTTGAGGCTCTTGTTTCAAGGAGCTAGAGTCTCAAAAAACACATAATGACTAGAGTCTAGTTTGAATCTAGATTATAAAACACCCCTTGGATGGATTTGAGGAACGGAGTGTAGCGATAAAAAATTCCATCATGTCACTCATCTACTCCTACATTGGTGCTTGATTCCTGTTTCCACGAGGCCACATCATGTGGAACGATAGGAATTCAGGATAAGCATAAAGAACCATGCTTGATGAGGACTCCGTACATTTTTCACGCGGTTCATCGCAGCCAAAATGATTGGGGCCACCATTTGTGCCCCCTCCTTCAACAACTTGCCCACAGAAATTGCTGTTACATTGGCATCAGAGCCGGCTTCCACAGAGATATTCAATTGATTTTTCATGGTGTTCATTCAATATGTTTGATGGATGACGTCGTCCATCGATCCTCCTCACTATGATGAGAGGAAGCAATTTACGTACTAAGTAAAATGCGGTCCACTTCTGATGCAACCCAGTCAGTGGCAAGATCAACCATAACAAAAAACAAGGAGCTCTGACAGAGCTTTGGGAGTAAGCAAAAAAAAATAGACGTGCCACAGTGGTCCGATGACAAAAAAATGGCCGACCGGATAAGTTACCCGAAATTTAACAGCTCATTCTTTTCCATCAATCCAATTTCTCTATGGGGAGGGAAGCCTTTTTTCCTTGTGTTAGAAATTTGACAACAGGGCAAGGGAACGTAATCCTCCTCCCTCACCAAGAAGGTGGCCCACAATCTCATGAGAAGAGAGGGAGGGGTGTTCCTCCTCTTATCGCTCATTGAATGGGGCCGAAGGTTCAAAAGAGGGAGGAGGGGGAGCTCCCCTCTCCTCTCTTTTCAATGTTGACTGGGCTGACGAATCCAAAGGAGAGAGAGACGAACGTCCCTTGTCCCTCTCTTCATAGTTAAAGGGAGATACAAAAAGAGGACAAGACGTTTCCCACTCCCTCGGAGGAGGAGGAGGAGGCCGATGACCCTAGCGGAGAGGGAGAGGAAGTTCCCCCATCCCCTCCTCGTGCAACCGGCAAGATTATGAGGTACCCCGCCTATCTCTTCCACATATACCTTATGCCTTGCATCAGAAATCTGCATCAGGATATGTCTCAGCTTGTACAAGTACGTCACCATCAACCTAGTGTTAAAAAAGTGGGTCAAAATGCACCATGTATTGAAGTTGTCCCTTCATGTATCCTGCATTGAACTCCTCCCTTCCCTATATACCCCTTGAAGTTCAGATTCATGTCTGCTCCTCAGTTCCAATGTTTTGTTTCAGTGTTAACACGATTGAAGAAATGCCATTTTGCTTCATATCTTGTAAATTCATGTATATGTATGTGTTTTGAAGTGAACGGATACTAAAATGGACATTTGTCAATTCCGTTCAATTTGATGGAGGATGATTGCGATGCATCAAAAAATGGACAACATAAATGTACAGTCATCGTAGACATGACATGGACACAACAAAAGTTTTGGAAATGACATGCAATGTGTTTGCTAGTTTATCAAGACACAATGACCTATAACAAGATATACAAAAGAGTAATCACTTCTCATGTACCCCCGGGACATTTGTGAATGTCCCATTCATTCCACTTACAAAGGGAAGATCAGACAATATCTTCTACCGCCGATGGGGTGGATTATGTATTTAGAGATAAAGAATGGGACATTTAGTAAGGTTAATGCAAAGTATGATGTACATCGGAAAGTACTCCCCGATGGCGGGGTGATTGGTGATCCGATCACACAATGGAGGGTGGTACACACTAATGCCGATGATGTATGGAGTACCTAGGGATTTTTCTGCCCGCAAAAAGGGAGGACAGCCCCTAAGAATGAGGGAGGGAAGTTGTCCTCCCTCTCCCTTGCAGAAAGGGCCAACAAACCCAGAGGAAGAGGGACGTTGCATTCCCTCTCTCCCTCGCTGAGGATACCAACGGTCCCAAAGGAGAGGAAGGGACATCCTTGCTCCCTCTCTCCCTCATGGAAGGGGCCGACGGCACCACAAGAAGGAGGGATGTTGCCCCTCCTCTCTCGCTGGTGGAAGGAGCCAACGGTCCCAGAGGAAGAGGGAGAGGAATTGCCCCCCCCGCTCTCCCTCACTGAGGAGGCCAATGGCCCCAGAGGAAAGGGGGGGATGTCCCTCCTCCTCCCATCTCTCGTGGGTGGGATTGATGACCTTCCGGGAAGAGGAGGGATGTGCTCCATTCCTCTCTCCATCGCTTAATTGAAAGCAATCCCAGAGGAGGAGAGGAAGGGTGCGCGTCCTTTCCCCCCCTTATCCATCGTTTGTGTAATAGAGGATGATGGGAGGAGGGGAGCAAACTATCTTCCTCCTTCCACTCACCTTCAGAATCAAAAACATGATCAGAGTTCAATTTCTGACTAAGTTTCTGCCTTTCTCCAATCTACGTGTGCATGCAATGCAGTTCGTGTGGCACTTTCTTGAGTTCTGAAAGGTTGTGGGTTTGAAAAAACGGAACAACAAACTTGTTCTTTCTTCTGGGTACTTCAAGACTCTCCTGCAAAAGCAAAGACGATGTCTTGGTTTGAACCCGTTTTGACTGCCAAAAAAGAAAAAGTTGTATGGAGCTCACTTCCAGGATGTTTTTTATTAATCATACAATACTGCTAAAAACACATCTCTCCAAAAACAGGAAGTAACAGGACTTCATTGTTTCCTAAATTGTAACCAGGTGTTGTTGATGGAGGAAAGATTTCTGGTTTTTCTGAATGAAGAAATTCCCTTGTTTAAAAAGTGTCCCTTTGGGTTTATGTGCACACCAATTACATGGGTGTAAAGCACATAGGAAACACAAGTGTCAATTACAATTTTAATGCTTGTGCCGACTGCATGAGTGACGTGCGACTATACCCTTCACTCAAAAGGGGATCACAAAATCAACCCATTTCATTGAGAACCAGTGTCAATTGCACGATTGATGCGAGTACTGGTTATACCTTTGTCATGAGTTACAAGTAAACAATCAATGCCGATTTCAATTCCATCTCTGTTGTGGGATGGTATGTACTGTTGACACAAAGGCCAACCACTTCACCAAAACTAGTACTCGTTGCACTTATTTGGTGGGTGCACAAGGTACCTGTGAGAAAAGTGTCGATTGCACTTTGTTCATGGNGTCAATTGCACGATTGATGCGAGTACTGGTTATACCTTTGTCATGAGTTACAAGTAAACAATCAATGCCGATTTCAATTCCATCTCTGTTGTGGGATGGTATGTACTGTTGACACAAAGGCCAACCACTTCACCAAAACTAGTACTCGTTGCACTTATTTGGTGGGTGCACAAGGTACCTGTGAGAAAAGTGTCGATTGCACTTTGTTCATGGAAGCCAGGTGTACCAGTGGCACTGGTGCCGAATACACTACTGAATGTGAATTGGCTATGTTGCTGATGCATGTGGTAAGTGCACATTGAATTCAGTGTCAATTATAATACGGGTGCCAATGCTGATGACACCATTATCAAGGGTTTCTTAAGAACAGATTCTACGGATGCCGATGGCACTGGTGGAACAACTTTCCATCACAGAAGAAGAATTAGTGTCAACAGTATCGTTAAGACAAGTTTCAGTTGCACTGAGAACAGAAATTTCAACTTGACAATTTTACGAGGGCTTACAACATTGTAGGATAGTGCTGATTGCACTAATGGTATAAGTGCTGGTAGCACACTTCAGGTGAGTGCTGATTGCACTGATCCAGCGGGTGATAATAGCACTTTACGTGAGTCTCTGTTACACCATATGGATATACAAATTATGAGCATGGTTTCTGTGTGGATCGACAGATGACATTCATGCCAATTGCAAAAACAGCATGATTGCTCACTACACTGATGAACAAGCGTCAATGTTCAATGGGAAAGGTTTCCTCTATTACCAATCAAGCGGTGTATAGTGTGGTAAATCATACTTATCTGTCATGTGACCCCACAAAGAAGAAGAAAGCATATGGTCAATGGTCGGATTTGCTTCTATGCGCAAGTGTCCTGTTGACATTACACAATGTGCCAAGAACGTAATCCTTAATGTTTTAGGGAAATCTTGCTGAATTCAAGGAGTGTTGTGCAATCAAACTCCTTAAGGAGTTTGATTGTACAACCCAAACATGACCAACATGGCAAAGCATCTTCTTGGGCTGGCCGTTCAAAAAATCAACAAAACCATTACCGTTTAGCATCCCTGTTGATAGCAGTACAACACAAATACCCCGTAAAATTTCTTTGACATGGTTTACAAATGGCTAGACATATCTCCAAGAAGGTTGAATGTTTCAGACTTGAATTCAATGACACCGAAAAATGATGTGTCATGGCCGATACTCGCATGCAAACGACATTTGATTGACATAACATTTGTTGAATTGAAATACATACCAAGGTGTTGTGACTATTCATGACACTCACACCCCTCTTGTTATGCTTGACGTGACAATGAAACGTTTCGAAAACATGTACCACCACCGTGAAGAGTTCTTGGTCATTATTCATGTATCATGTCGCAATAGTAATGAGGCTTTGGCTCTAATAGGCAAGTGGATGCGTGTTATGCATAACTATTGCACTCAGTCCTACCACTGACTCATCACATTGTGTCTCCCATGGTTTTGATGAGTATAGAAGAGCCAAGACAAGAGCATGGGATAGAAACCATTTCTATTTGAGAAAAGGTTTCAAAAAATCAAGTTTGCATTTTCCTCATATTTCTTTTTACATGAGCGTGCTTGGAGGTCTTCTTTGAGTCAAATAGTCCTGCATAAACTACCAAAGTAGTTTGCAAGGCCAAGAAAAGACTGGACTTGCCTCAATTTTTATAGATGTTAGCAGTCTACTAGAACTTAGACTTCTCTTTAGTAGAAGCCGATACCGTTTCTTGTTGAGTATATTCACAACATATTCGAGATTGTCTTGTGTGAGGTTGTACTTGCTCACAATCACAAATAACATTCACTCCCAAAGGATACAGAGGACTTCTCGTAAAGTTTCCATGTGCTCTACCATTAATTCTAAAAATTTCAGGATTTCATCAAGGTAAACCAGGACAAATTGACCAAGTTACTTGGGAAATGTTTGCTGGGTGTTTTACAACCCAAAATTCTAGCTAAAAGAATTGAGTACAACATGTGCATCTGGAATTTCAGTTCGGGAACATCATCTTTTGATACGCAAATTTGATAAATTACCTGAGATAAGTAAAAGGAACAATATGATATTTCTTCCAAGAATTGATCAGAGTGGTCTTCGATCCTCTGGATGGGGTACCAAATCTTAAGCATTGGTTGTTCAGAACTTGTTAGTCTGCACACATGTATGAAACATTATCCTTTCTGTTCACAAATAGGATTGGCACACAGTACAATGAGCCACCTGGATTCATTAACCCTCTTGCAAGGTGTTTTGTGATTTAGCATTCGGGTCTTAATGGAAGAGCCGAATCCATGTGCCTTTCTGGTGAAAGCCAGGTTAGTGGGTCTTGGAATGCGTTTGTGATGCTTACCAAGAGATCTTTGATCTCTTCTTGTGTTTCTTCTTTTAACTTACTCTACAATTTCTAAGGTGAGACAAACAAAAATTAGACATGCCTGTTAAACATGTTTGTTAACTTGTGTTGCAAACAAGTGGACATGCACATTATGTCAACTTGGCAACACTCACGTACTCAACGTTAGGCTAAAGAAGCCCTGTCCCTTATGGAGGATCAAGCACTTTGATTCAAAGTACACCAAAGCCTTGTTCTCTCAGAGCCATTGGTCTCATAGAACCATGTCAAACATGTCAAGACGTAGCCGAGAACCTTCAATACAATGCTATGTGTGTATAAATTAATATAAAAAAACACCTTTTTGAAAAACGTTTCCACTTTACAGGTACCGAACATGAAGTTATGGATAATCAATCTAGTTTTCTAAACAATGAAGTATAAGAATAATATGCCTGTAACATCTTCGCTTCCTAGAATTATCCTTGTGTGTATGCACTTGTCAGATCACCAGGTTTTCATTAAACATACACTACTGTCATAGATTTTGCCTTCTAAAATAATTTACAACCCGCAACCTTGATTAGTTTTGGGGTTTAGTTATCTTCCTGTTTTATGATTCAGCAAAAAAACTTCTTAACATTTTCTAGCATTGTAGATGAAGGGTTGTTTTCATTTTCAGCACTTGGTATGAGTGCTGGTAGCACACTTAAGGTGAGTGCTGATTGCACTAATCGTGCGAGTGCTAATAGCACTAAACGTGAGTGTCTATTACACCATATGGGTATAACAGTTATGAGCATGGTTTGTGTGTGGATCGACAGATGAAGTTCATGAATGTTACACAAATGGCATGATTTTTCACTACACCAATGAATGAATGCCAATGTACAATGGGAAAGGTTTCCTCTGTTACCAATTAAGTGGTGTATTGTGTGGTGAGTCGTACTTACCTGTCATTTGACCCCACCAAATCAAAGAATATGGTCTATTGTCGGATTTGCTTCTATGCGCAAGTGGCCTGTTGACATTACACAAAGCTCCATGAACGCAATTCTTAATGTTTCAGGGACATCTCGCTGAATTCAAGGAGGGTTGTGCAGAATCCTTGTTGAACGAGTTTGATTGTACAACCCAAATGTGACCAACATGGCAAAGCATCTTGTTAGGCCGGCCGTTCGCACAATCAACAAAACCTTTACTGTGTAACATCCCTGTTGATAGCAGTACAAAACAAATACCCCGTAAAATGTCTTTGAGAAGGTTTGCAAACGGCTGGACATAGTTCCAAGAAGGTTCAGATTTGAATTCACTGAACAGACGATCTCCATCGTACCTGTTCCTTGTATGTGCTTACAAAACTAGGTCAGTTCCACACTAGGATTCGGAACATGCAGAGCCTGCATGGATGGGGAAAAACCTTGATGGGTATGATCCAAACCCTAACGTTTTCATCACCAACATGATGGTGGAGATTTAGGCACAACTTGCCTAATGCGAGGCGACACCGGATGTGTCCACTAGAAATTTTTGAGACCTCTAGCAACACCATCAACCAGATGTCAAAGACGCCAAAATCAACGGTGTTGGACAAAGTGTCCCACATGTTGCACGTGAAGACTTTTTATGAGTTTGTATCAGCATCTGTGTTCAAAGGGTGATTCTCTCTATCTCCCATAAGAAAACCTCCAAAAGTGATTTTGAATACGTCAATCAGGAGGAAGGGCTCCTCTATTTTTCTTTGTTGATTTGAGACACCGAAGTGCGGTGGTCGAAGACATCATTTGACAAATTCGTGTGTTTCATGCGATCGACCGAATTTTGGACATTAAAAAAATCTGAGCGCGGAATTTCCAGAACATAATCACTCGACAGGGAAACATGTCATGGGCATCAATAGAAAAAATTGGATGAATTGATGCCGGTGACATGAATTCAACCAATGTTCTGAAAAAGAGCGACACCTTTTTTCCACTCTTGGGTTTTCAGGGTACTATGACAATCTTATGGCTTTCCATAAACCAACCACGACATTGTTGGGATCAGGACACAGTCTAGGGGTCACGCCCAAAGCTTAGGACCTGAAGATGAAATGTAATCCAGTAGCTTCAAACCAACTGAATGTTGGCAGCCATATCTTGGTGCTCTGCTTGACCGTAAAATGGTTCATATCCAACTTTGTGACCAACCAGAAATGGCGAGCGTGTTTTCCCAACAAATGATGAACAAAAATGCAATTAGAAGCCTTGAGGAACAAAACTCCTCAATAGAATCTATGGAAAGAAATGATTAACTTCATAACTTCAGACAATGGTCACACACTACATTTCTAATATGTGTTGGAATCCCAATGAGACATGCAGATGGATTGAAAACATTCTAAAAAATGGCATGTCACCAAACGTGTCATGATCAGCCAATAGAGATTACAACCAATTTTGCTGGAGGGAAATCGATCTCAGATAGAGATCACAAAAACAAATCCTCTAGGGTACGATTGACTGTCTTCATAAGATGATTTTTAATCCCTGGATAGATTCCCCATTTGACTCCGGTGTGCTTGAACCAAATTCTGTTGACCTGGGAGGTCGTGAGGGGGTATCTAAACTCCCTTCATTTTGGGGATGGTTTAATGATTGTAACTTTTCAATGCAAGAACAATGACCTTCTATATGTCAATGCCATGGCATCAAGTGCAATTCTTCTTAAATCTCTTTGATAAGGGTGATACCCTCTACAAGTGCTCAACGTAAGGCGCATGACAATACTGTGTTGAGTGGGAGTACAAAATGTAGGTAGTAGAGAAAACATGGAAGGAACACAATGTGTCATGACTTAGCAACATATCTTAAGATACAGGCTTGTTACTCATTCTCCTACGTGATATTGATGATAAAGGGGTGTGTTTTTCTTATCTATGAGTGGAAATCAAAACTTCCCAAGAAGAATTTGCAAGTAGGAAAATCTATCAACAACTTTCTTGATGGAATCCTAGTGTGTGATTACAGGTAAGGAGAAACTTTTTGGCACTGGTTGTTCCATTCGTGGGATCCCTTGATGTCATTCGCAAGTGCTATGACACAAGTACATGAAAAAAGAACACAAACAGCGTTCTTCCAACTTATAACTCATAGATTGTGACTATTCTTTACCCGTTTGGTGAATATAACTATATGAACACTCTGTTCATGGATGAGATCCACAGAAATTGTGATTTGTTATCTTGTTTAGCCTACTTTAAAGCCACGTAGTTTTGATAAGGACGTGAGGGGCAACCTACGGTACCTATTTTGTATAGATGTAAGGGACTGATGGCCAGGAAAAATATCATATACGACGGAGATGTGCCGTTCACAATGACAGATGTTAACTGCAATGGAGCGTGCCAGACGACCAATATTGACTCCTTCAAAGATTAGAGCAATGATTGAAATGGATGCCAAGTGTGCTCAGGAACCATGTCATAGGGCCTTGGTGCTTTCCAAATCCAGGGAGAAGCTAGCATGCGAGTTGCATGGGCTTTGAGGAGGAGCTTGGTTGAGTTTAGCCAACCAACCCACAGATGTAAAAAGTGGTATGTTAGACCTTCACGTTGTCCTGAAGAGGCTGTCATTCGAGAGGAACATTGTCCATATTTTGAAATGAAGATGTTGAAAATGTTGTGAGGATGTACCACCTCGTTAACAATCTCTTTTTCCGGGATCATCTCATAATGAAATGCGTATGTGTTGTGTAAACATGGACGGTTTTTGCAAGGATGCCCAGATAGCTGGTCATAAGGATGCTACATACAAAGGAGGAGGTGTCACCACAACCAACCGAGTATTGAGTGCGTACCACATACATAGAGGGAAAAACAATTCTCCACCCTCTTCAAATCTAGTGAGATGTTGTCATAATATACATCCTAACAGGCATCAACTATGCGGTTGGTTCACATGTGTGATGGTTCTTTGGTGATGTTCACACTAACACTCACAAATAACCTATATAGGCGTTAGGATTGTCCAAAAACATGCATGGAGGCTAGAGTGTAGTTCTACCAAAGCCTGGAAAACACCCCTTCGCCAGATTTGACACCAATAGGGTGCCGTGATGGGAAGTCCATCACATCACTTCCCGTCCTCTCCTAATTTGGCGTTAGGATTGTGTTCACGTATTTCTACCACGTGGAAAGATGAGGTTTCAGGATACATGGTGGGAGACTTCGTGGAATTCAGTTCAATCTATGCTTGAAATGTTATCTCTTTCTTCCTTCAGTATGAAAACGGAGGTTTTGGGTCTTTGCTTAGAGCCGTAAGGCTTGTTTGGTTCTGATGTGGCCATTACCCATATCCCCCCTCACCCACCTTTCCTTTTGTGGCCCCTCTTTTTTATCAGGGAGTGAAAGAAGGTATGTTTTATCTACCCTTGTTGTAAAAACACATTGGATCCGGGTTCATTCCTGAGCTGCAGTGGCCTCCGTGCCTCAAGTGGTTATTACCATGGCCAAATACAAAAGGATACAATTGCGGCCCGACTGCATAGTGCCTAGTTCAAACCTACCTTTGACACACAGTCCCGACTGCATCTTATTGCCTATCCGCAATGTTGTGATAGATGCTCAT
>SZWC01001258.1:165479-184231 GCA_023375785.1 Penium margaritaceum | reverse complement strand
TCGCAAGAGCAGGTTGAAATGTTAGGGAAAATAGCAGACTTCGACAAGGCAAACATCCTGAGGCCTTGAGCACGAGGGCAACAAACCAATATGTGAGAGAAGTAAAACTATGGTGCGCGGGGGGAAGTGGAGCGGGGGGGTGGGGGGAAGGGGGGGAGGTGCTTCTCAGGCCAGTACGTCTGCATCGCACAGACTGGGGAGGTGCACAGACCCTCATCCCTGTACAGTTTCAGTTGAGGACTGCCGACTAGGACCGACCCTACCGACTGAGCTGACTTGTTGTTGTGGGCAAGAGAACGGGAGAGGAGATTGCGTTCAGGGCCAAAGGATGGCAGGGTGGTGGGCAGAGAGGGAAGGAGTGGCAGAGGAAGAGAAGACACCAAGTTGAAGTGATGACAGGGTAGTAAGGCGATGGGGCGAGAGGATGAGGATGACGGGGGTGAAGGGGCAAGGGAAAGAGAGCTTGAGAGGATGCAAGTGAGCACGAGAGAGGGAGAACACAAAACTGGTGAGAGCACAAGAGAGTGATAGGGAAAAAGGAGCAATAGAGCCACAAGATCACTTAGCGCGAGGGCGGGTGGGCGATAGAGAGAGGTTGCGTGAGACAAGCAGGACGGAAGGTAAGTAGGGAAAGCCAGAAGCAGGGGAGAAATGCAGCCGAGCAGTCCCCCGTCTCTGGAAGGTCTCCAGTCCCCCGTCAGAATTACGTGGCGAAAAATGCGGCACGTAGACGTAGCCGTACACTACCCCCGGATGCGATAATGTTGATGAAACCCATACCGGAGGCCCCAAGAGCGCGGCGGCAGCTGTCAGCGCAGCCACGCACACAGTGAACGCGTACTGTCCTGGCGCATCAATTCCGTCCTCGCAAACGGCCCGTTAGAATTGCGTGGCGTAAAATGCGGCGCTTAGACGTAGCCGTACACTTCCCCCGGGTCCGATAATCTCGATGAAACCCACACCGGAGGCCCTGAGAGCGCGCCGGCAGATGTGAGCGCAGCCACCTACCTAGTGATTGCGTACAGTCCCGGCGCAACCATTCCCTCATCACAAATGGCTCGTCAAAATTGCGTGGCAAGAAACGCGGCACGTAGACGTAGCCGCACACTACCCTCGGGTGCAATTATCTCGATGAAACCCACACCAGAGGCCCGGAGAGCGCGTCGGCAGCTGTGAGCGCAGCCACGCACCCAATGAACGCGTAATCCCCCGGCGCAACAATTCTATCCATGCAAATGGCTCGTCAGAATTACGTGGCGTAAAACACGGTGCATAGACTTAGCCGTACACTACCCTCGGGTGCGACAATCTTACTGAAACCACACCGGAGGCCCCAAGAGCGCGCCGGCAGCTGTGAGCGCAGCCACGCACCAAGTGAACACGTACCACCCCGGCGCAACATTTCCGTCCATGCAAATGGCCCGTCAGAATTGCGTGGCGTAAAACACAGTGCATAGACGTAGCCGTACACTACCCTCGGGTGCAATAATCTTGATGAAACCCACACCGGAGGCCCCAAGAGCGCGCCGGCAGCTGTGAGCATAGCCACGCACACAGTAAACACGTTCCGCCCCGGCACAACAATTTCGTCCTCGCAAATGGCCCGTCAGAATTGCGTGGCGTAAAACGCAGCGCATAGACGTAGCCTTACACTACACCCAGCTGTGATTATCTTGATGAAACCCACACTGGAGGCCCTGAGAGTGCGCCGCCAGCTCTGAGCGCAGCCACACACCCAGAGAACGCGTACCGCCCCGGCGCAACAATTTGATCCTCGCAAATGGCCCGTCAGAATTGCGTGGCGTAAATCATGGCGCGTAGACGTAGCCGTACACTACCCCCTGGTGTGATAATCTTGATGAAACCCACACCGGAGGCCCCGAGAGCATGCCGACAGCTGTGAGTGCAGCTACGCACCCAGTGAATGCGTACCGCCCCCGCGCAACAATTCCGTCCTCGCAAATGGCCCATCAGAATTGCGTGGCGTAAAACACGGCACGTAGACGTAGCCGTACACTACCCCCGGGTAATATAATCTCGATGAAACCCACACCGGAGGCCCCGAGAGTGCACCGGCAGCTGTGAGCGTAGCCACACACCCAGTGAACGCATACCGCCCTGGCGCAACAGTTCTGTCCTTGCAAATGGCCGGTCAAAATTACGTTGCGTAAAACACGGCACGTAGACGTAGCCGTACACTACCCCCGGGTAATATAATCTCGATGAAACCCTTACCAGAGGCCCCGAGAGCGCACCGGCAGCCTTGAACGCAGCCACGCACCCAGTGAATGCGTACCGCCCCAGAGCAACAATTTCATCCTCTCGAATAGCCCGTCAGAATTGCGTGGTGTAAAACGTGGTGCGTAGACGTAGCTCTACACTACCCCCGAGTGCGATAATCTCGATGAAACCCATACCGGAGGCCCCGAGAGCACGACGGCAGCTGTGAGCGCATCCACACACCCACTGAACGAGTATCGCCCCGGCGCAACAATTCCATCCTCACAAATGGCCCGTCAGAATTGCGTGTCGTAAAACGCGGCACGTAGACGTAGCCGTACACTACCCGCGGGTGCGATAATCATAATAAAACCCACACCGGAGGCCCCGAGAGCGCGCCGGCAGCTATGAGCGGAGCCACGCACCCAAAGAATGCGTACCACTGTGGCGCAACAGTTCCGTTCTCGCAAATGGCCCGTCAGAATTGTGTGGCGTAAAACGAGGCGCGTAGACGTAGCCGTACACTACCCCCGGGTCCGATAATCTTGATGAAATCCACCCCTGAGGCCAAGAGAGCGCGCTGGCAGTTGTGAGCGCAGCCACGTACCCACTGAACGCGTACCGCCCCGGCGCAACCATTCCCTCATCGCAAATGGCCAGTCAGATTTGCTTGGCATGAAACGTGGCACCTAGATGTAGCCGTACACTACCCCCGGGTGCAATAATCTTGATGAAACCCACACCAGAGGCCCCGAGAGCACAGGGGCAGCTGTGAGCATAGCCACAAACCCAGTGAGCGTGTACCGCCCCGGCGCAACAATTTTGTCCATGCAAATGGCCTGTCAGAATTGCGTGGCGCAAAACATTGTGCATAGATATAGCCGTACACTACCCTTGGGTGCGATAATCTGAATGAAACCCACACAGGAGGCCCCGAGAGCGCGCCGGCAGCTGTGAGCGCAGCCACGCACCCAGTGAACGCGTACCGCCCCAGCGCAACAATTCTGTCCATGCAAATGGTCCGTCAAAATTGCGTGGCGTAAAACACGGTGCATAGACATAGCTGTACAGTACCCTGGGGTGCAATAATCTCGATGAAACCCACACCGGAGGCCCCGAGAGCGCACCGGCAGCTGTGAGCTAAGCCATGCACCCAGAGAGCGCGTACCACCCCGGCGCAACAATTTCGTTCTCGCAAATGGCCCGTCAGAATTGCGTGGCGTAAAACGCGGCACGTAGACGTAGCCGTAAACTACCCCCGGGTGCGATAATCTTGATGACACCCACACCAACGGCCCCGAGAGCGCGACGGTAGTTGTGGGTGCAGCCACGCACCCAGTGATCGCGTACCGCCCCCGCGCAACAATTCCGTCCTTGCAAATGGCCCGTCAGAATTGCGTGGTGTAAAACACGGTCCGTAGACGTAGCCGTACACTACTCCCGGGTGCGATAATCTTGATGAAACTCACACAGGAGGCCACGAGAGTGCACCGGCAGCTGTGAGCGCAGCCACACACCCAGTGAATGCATACGGCCCCGGCGCAACAGTTCCTTCCTTGCAAATGGCCCGTCAGAATTGCGTGGCGTAAAACGCGGCGCGTAGAAGTAGCCGTACACTACCCCCGGGAAATAGAATCTCGATGAAATCCACACCAGAGGCCTCTAGAGCACGCCGGCAGCTGTGAGCGCAACCACGCACCCAGTGAATGCGTACCGCCCCAGCGCAACAATTGTGTCCTCGCAAATGGCCCGTTAGAATTGCATAGCGTAAAACGCGACGCGTAGATGTAGCCGTACAGTACCCTCGGGTCCGATAATCTTCATGAAACCCACACCGGAGGCCCAGAGAGCGCGCCGGCAGCTGTGAGAGCAGCCATGCACCCAGGGATCGTGTACCGCCCCGGCGCAACGATTCGATCCTCGCAAATGGCCCGTCAGAATTGCGTGGCGTATGACGCGGCGCGTAGACGTAGCCGTACACTACCCTCGGGTGCCATAATCTCGATGAAACCCACACCGGAGGCCACGAGAGCGCACCGGCAGCTGTGAGTGTAACCACGCACCCACAGAACGCGTACCGCCCCCGCGCAACAATTCCTTCCTCGCAAATGGCCCGTCAAAATTGTGTGGCGTAAAACGCGGCGCATAGATGTAGCCGTACACTACCTCTGGATGCGATAATCTCGATGAAACCCACACCGGAGGCCCGGAGAGCGCGCCGGCAGCTATGAGTGCAGCCACGCACCCAGTGAACGCGTACCGCCCCGCCGCAACGATTCTGTCCTCGCAAATGGCCTGTCAGAATTGTGTGGCGTAAAATTAAGCGCGTAGACGTAGCCGTACACTACCCCTGGGTCCGATAATCTTGATGAAACCCACACTGGAGGCCAAGAGAGCACGCCGGCAGCTGTGAGCGCAGCCATGTACCCAGTGAACGCGTACCGCCCCGGCGGAACCATTCCCTCATCGCAAATGGCCCGTCGGACTTGCGTGGCATGGAACGCGACACGTAGACATAGCCGTACACTACCCACGGGTGCAATAATCTTGATAAAACCAACAACGGAGGCTCCGAGAGCACGAGGGCAGCTGTGAGCGCAGCCACTCACCCAGTGAACGCGTACCGCCCCGGCGCAATAATTCCATCCATGCAAATGGCCCGTCAGAATTGCATGGCGTAAAACACGGTGCATAGACGTAGAATTACACTACCCGCAAGTGCGATAATCTCAATGAAACGCACACCGGAGGCCCCGAGAGCGCACCGGCAGCTGTGAGCGCAGCCACGCACCTTGTGAATACGTACCGCCCCAGCGCAAAAATTCTGTCCATGCAAATGGCCCGTCAGAATTACGTGGTGTAAAACACGGTGCATAAATGTAGCCGTACAGTACCGTCGGGTGCAATTATCTTGATGAAACCCAAACCGGATGCCCCGAGAGCGCGCCGGCAGCTGTGAGCGCAGCCATGCACCCAGTGAGCGCGTACCGTCCCGGCGCGACAATTTTTTCCTCGCAAATGGCCCATCAGAATTGCGTAGCTTAAAACGCGGCGCGTAGACGTAGCCATAAACTACCCCAAGGTGCGATAATCTCGATGACATCCACACCGGAGGCCCCAAGAGCGCGCCGGCAGTTGTGAGTGCAGCCACACACCCAGTGAACGCATACCGCCCCCGTGCAACAATCCCGTCCTCACAAATGGCCCGTCAGAATCGTGTGGCGTAAAACACAGCGCGTAGACATAGTCGTACACTACCCCCGGATGCGATAATCTTGATGAAACCCACACCGGAGGCCACGAGAGTGCGCCGACAGCTGTGAGCGCAGCCACACATTTAGTAAACGCATACTTCCCCAGCGCGACAGTTCCATCCTTGCAGATGGCCCGTCACAATTGCGTGGCGTAAAATGCGGCGCGTAGACGTAGCCGTACACTACCCCCGGGTAATAGAATCTCGATGAAACCCACACCAGAGGCCCCGAGAGCGCGCCGGCAGCTATGAGCGCAGCCACGCACCTAATTAATGCGTACCGTCCCAGCGCAACAATTCCGTCCTCATAAATGGTACATCAAAATTGCGTAGCGTAAAATGTGGTGCGTAGAGGTAGCCGTACACTACCCCTGGATGCGATAATCTCAATGAAACCCACACCGAAGGCCCCGAAAGCGCGCCGGCAGCTGTGAGCGCATGCACGCAACCACAGAACGCGTATCGCCCCAGCCCAACAATTGCGTCCTCACAAATGGCCTGTTAGAATTGCTTGGCGTAAAACGCGACGCGTAGACGTAGCCGTACGGTACCCCTGGGTCCGATAATCTCAATGAAACCCACCCCGGAGGCCTAGAGAGCGCGCCGACAGCTGTGAGCGCAGCCACGCACCCAGGGAGCGCGTAGCGGCCCAGCGCAACAATTTCATCCTCGCAAATGGCTTGTCAGAATTGCGTGGCGTAAAATGCGGCGCATAAACGTAGCAATACACTATCAGCGGGTGCAATAATCTCAATGAAACTGACACTGGAGGCCCCGAGAGCGGACTGGCAGCTGTGAGCGCAGCCACGCACCCAAGGAACGCGAACCGCCCCGGCGCAAAAATTGGATCCTCGCAGATGGCCCGTCAGAACTGCGTGGCGTAAAACGCGGCGCGTAGACGTAGCCGTACACTACCCCCGGGTGCCACAATCTCGATGAAACCCACACCGGAGGCCCCGAGAGCGCGCCGGTAGCTGTGAGTGCAGCCACGCACCTAGTGAACGCGTACCGCCACCGCGCAACGATTCTGTCCTCGCAAATGGCCCGTCAGAATTGCGTGGCGTATACGCGGCGCGTAGATGTAGCCTTACACTACCCACGGGTGCAAAAATCTTGATGAAACCCATACCGGAGGCCCCGAGAGTGTGCCGGCAGCTGTGAGCGCAGCCACACACCCACTGAACGCATACCGCCCCGGCGCAACAGTTCCGTCCTTGCAAATGGCCCATCAGAATTGCGTGGTGCAAAACGCGGCACGTAGATGTAGCCGTACACTATCCTCGGGTAATACAATCTCGATGAAACCCACACCCAAAGCCCCGAGATTGCGCCGGAAACTGTGAGCGCAGCCAAGCACCCAGTGAATGCATATCGCCCCAGCGCAACAATTCCGTCCTCGCAAATGGCCCGTCTGAATTGCGTGGCATAAAACATGGTGCGTAGACGTATCTTTACACTACCTCTGGGTGCGATAATCTTGATGAAACCCACACCAGAGGCCCCAAGAGCGCGCCGGTAGCTGTGAGCGCATCCACGCACCCAGTGAATGCGTATCGCCCTGGCGGAACAATTCCGTCCTCATAAATGGCCCGTCAGAATTGCCTGGCGTAAAACGCGGCACGTAGATGTAGCCGCACACTTCCCCCAGGTGCGATAATCTTGATGAAACCCACGCCGGAGGTCCCAAGAGCGCGCCGGCAGCTGTGAGCGCAGCCACGCACCCAGTGAATGCGTACCGCCCCGGCACAACAATTCCGTCCTTGTAAATCACCCGTCAGAATTGCGTGGCGTAAAACGTGGCACGTAGATATAGCCGTACACTACCCCCGGGTGCGATGATCTTGATGAAAACCCAAACCGGAGGCCCCGAGAGCGCGGCAGTAGCTGTGAGCGCACCAACGCACCCAGTGAATACGTACCGCCGGAGCGCAACAGTTCTGTCCTCGCAAATGGCCCATGAGAATTGCATGGCGTAAAACGCGGCGCGTAAACATAGCCGTAGACTACCCGCGGGTGCGATAATCTTGATGAAACCCACAACGGAGGCCCCAGGAGCACGCTGGCACCTGTGAGCGCAGCCACACACCCAGTAAACGCGTACCATCCTGGCGCAACAATTATGTCCTTGGAAATGGCCCATTTGAATTGCGTGGCGTAAAACGGGACGCGTAGACGTAGCCGTACACTACCCCCGGGTCCGATAATCTCGATGAAACCCACACCGGAGGCCCAGAGAGCGCGCCGGCAGCTCTGAGCACAGCCATGTACCCAGTGAACCTGTACCGCCCCGGCGCAACAATTCCCTCATCGCAAATGGCCTGTCAGAATTGCGTAGCATGAGAAGCGGCACGTAGACGTAGCGATACACTACCCCCGGGTGCAATAAACTCGATGAAACCCACACCGGAGGCCCAGAGAGCGCGCCGGCAGCTGTGAGGGCAGCCACGTACCAAGTGAACGCGTACCGCCCTGGCGCAACGATTTCCTCATTGCAAATGGCCCGTCAGAATTGCGTGGCATGAAACGCAGGATGTAGACGTAACCGTACACTACCCCCGGGTGCAATAATCTTGATGAAACCCACACCAGAGGCCCCAAAAGCGCAGAGGTAGCTGTGAGCGCAGCCACGCACCCACTGAACACGTACCGCCCCGGCGCAACAATTTTGTCCATGCAAATGGCCCGTCAGAATTGCGTGGCGTTAAACACCATGCATAGACGTAGCCGTACACTACCCCCGGGTGCGATAGTCTCGATGAAACCCACACCGGAGGCCCCGAGAGCGCGCCGCCAGCTGTGAGCGCAGCAACGCACCCAGTGAACACGTATCGCCCCGGCGCAACAGTTCCATCCTCAAAAATGGCCCGTCAAAAATGCGTGGTGTAAAACACGGCACGTAAATGTAGTCGTACACTACCTGCGGGTGCAATATTCTCAATGAAACCCACACCTGAGGCCCCGAGAGCGCGCCGGCAGCTGTGAGCGCAGCCACGCACCCAGTTAACGCGTACCCCCCTGGCGCAAAAATTGTGTCCTCGCAAATGGCCTGTCAGAGGTGCGTGGCGTAAAACGCGGCGCGTAGACCTAGCTGTACACTACCCCTGGGTAGGATAATCTTGATGAAACCCACACGGGAGGCCCCGTGTGTGCGCCGACAGCTGTGAGCGCAGCCACACTCCCAATGAACGCATACTGTCCCGGCGCAACAGTTCTGTCCTTGCAAATGGCCCGTCAGAATTGTGTGGCCTAAAACGCGGCGCGTAGACG
This sequence comes from Penium margaritaceum, assembly GCA_023375785.1. Taxonomy (NCBI): domain Eukaryota; kingdom Viridiplantae; phylum Streptophyta; class Zygnematophyceae; order Desmidiales; family Peniaceae; genus Penium; species Penium margaritaceum. The sequence goes on along the minus strand of SZWC01001258.1, from coordinate 175,491 downwards.
TAGGCATACACTACCCCCGGGTAATAGAATCTCGATGAAACCCACACCAGAGGCCCCGAGAGCGCGCGGGCAGCTGTGAGCGCAGCCACGCACCTAGTGAATGCATACCGCCCCATCGCAACTATTCCGTCCTCGCAAATGGCCTGTCAGAATTGCGTGGCGTAAAACACGGCGCACAAACATAGCCGTATGCTATTCCCGGGTGGGACAATCTCTTTGAAACCCAACCGGAGGCCCCGAGAGCGCGCAGGAAGCTGTGAGTGCAGCCACGTACCCAGTGAACGCGTACCGCCCCGGCGCAACAATTCGATCCTCGCAAATGGCCCATCATTGCGTGGCGTGAAACGCGACGCGTAGACACAGCCGTACACTACCCCCAGGTGCCATAATCTCGATGAAACCCACACCGGAGGCCCGAAAAGTGCGCCGACAGCTGTGAGTGCAGCCACACACCCAGTGAACGCGTACGGCCCCCGAGCAACAATATCCTTGCAAATGGCTGGTCAGAATTGCGTGGCGTAAAACGCGGCGCATAGACATAGGCGTACACTACCCTCGCATGCGATAATTTTGATGAAACCCACACCAGAGGCCTTGAGAGCGCGCCGGCAGCTGTGAGCGCAGCCACGCATCCAGTGAATGCGTACCGCCCCGGCGCAAGAATTGCGCACTCGCAAATGGCCCGTTAGAATTGCGTGGCCTGAAACACAACTCGTAGACGTAGCCATACACTACCCCCGGGTCCGATAATCTTGATGAAACCCACACCGGAGGCCCAGAGAGCGTGCCGGCAGCTGTGAGCGCAGCCACGCACTCAGTGAGCGCGTAGCGGCCCGGCGCAACAGAATTGTGTGGCGTAAAACGCGGCGCATAAACGTAGCAGTACACTATCAGCGGGTGCAATAATCTCAATGAAACCGACACTGGAGGCCCCGAGAGCGGGCCGGCAGCTGTGAGCGTAGCCACGCACCCAAGGAACGCGAACCGCCCCGGCGCAAAAATTGGATCCTCGTAGATGGCCCGTCAGAACTGTGTGGCGTAAAACGCGGCGCGTAGACGTAGCCGTACACTACCCCCGGGTGCCATAATCTTGATGAAACCCACACCGGATGCCCCGAGAGCGCGCCGGTAGCTGTGAGTGCAGCCACGCACCTAGTGAACGCGTACCGCCACCGCGCAACGATTCCGTCCTCGCAAATGGCCCGTCAGAATTGCGTGGCGTAAAACGCGGCGCGTAGATGTAGCCGTACACTACCCACGGGTGCAAAAATCTTGATGAAACCCACACCGGAGGCCCCGAGAGTGTGCCGGCAGCTGTGAGCGCAGCCACATACCCAGTGAACGCATACCGCCCCGGCGCAACAGTTTTGTCCTTGCAAATGGCCTGTCAGAATTACGTGGCGTAAAACGCGGCACATAGATATAGCCGTACACTACCCTCGGGTAATATAATCTTGAAGAAACCCACACCAGAGGCCGCGAGAGCACGCTGGCAGCTGTGAGCGCACCCACGCACCCATTGAATGTGTACTGCACCAGTGCAACAATTCCGTCCTCGCAAATGGCCCGTCAAAATTGCGTTGCATAAAACGCGACGCGTAGTTGTAGCCGTACACTACCCCTGGGAAGGATAATCTTGATGAAACCCACACCGAATGCCCCGAGAGCACGCCGACAGCTGTGAGCAAAGCCACGCACCTAGTGAATGCGTATCGCCGGAGCGTAACAATTCTCTATGCACATGGCCCATCAGAATTGCGTGGCGTAACAAGCGGCGTGTAAACGTTGCCGTAGACTACCCGCGGGTGTGATAATCTTGATGAAACCCACATCGGAGGCCTCAAGAGCACGCCGGCAGCTGTGAGCGCAGCCAAACACCCAGTGAACGCGTACCCCCCTGGCGTAACAATTGCGTCCTTGCAAATGGCTTGTTAGAATTGCGTGGCGTAAAACGCAACGCGTAGACGTAGCCGTACACTACCCTCGGGTCCGATAATCTAGATGAAACCCACACCGAAGCCCAGAGAGCGCGCCGGCAGCTGTGAGCAAAGCCACGTACTCAGTGAACGCATACCGCCCCGGCGCAACAATTCCCTCATCGCAAATGGCCTGTCAGAACTACGTGGCATGAAACGCGGCACGTAGACGTAGCGGTACACTACTCTCGGGTGCAATAATCTCAATGAAATCCACACCGGAGGCCCCGAGAGCGCACCGGCAGCTGTGAGCGCAGCCACGCACCCAATGAAGGCGTACCGCCCCGGCGCAACAATTCGGTCCATGCAAATGGCCCGTCAGAATTGCGCGGCATAAAACACGGTGCATAGACGTAGCCGTACACTACCCCCGGGTGCAATAATCTTGATGAAACCCACACCGGAGGCCCCGAGAGCGCGCCGCCAGCTGTGAGCGCAGCCACACACCCACTGAACACGTACCGCCCCAGCGCAACAATTTCGTCCTCGCAAATGGCCCATCAGAATTGCGCGGCGTAAAACGCGGCGCGTACATGTAGCCGTACACTACCCGCGGGTGCGATATTCTCGATAAAACCCACACCGGAGGCCCCAAAATAGCGCCGGCAGCTGTGAGCGCAGCCACGTACCCAATAAACATGTACCCCCCCTGGCGCAAAACTTCCGTCCCTGCAAATGGCTTGTCAGAATTACGTGGCGTAAAACGCGGCGCATACACGTAGCCATACACTACCCCCGGATGCGATTATCTTGATGAAACCCACACCGGAGGCCCCGAGAGCGCGCCGGCACCAGTGAGTGCAGCCATGCACCCAGTGAACGCGTACCCCCCCCGCGTAACCATTCCGTCCTCGCAAATGGCCCATCAGAATTGCGTGGCGTAAAACACGGCGCGTAGACGTAGCCGTACACTACCCCCGGGTGCGATAATCTGGATGAAACGCACACCGGAGGCTCTGAGAGCACGCCGGCAGCTGTGAGCGCAGCCACACACCCAGTGAACGTATACTGCCCCGGCGCAACAGTTTTGTCCTTGCAAATGGCAAGTCAGAGTTGCATGGCATAAAACGCGGCACGTAGACGCAGCCGTACACTATCCCCGGGTGCGATAATCTCGATGAAACCCACACCGTAGGCCCCGAGAGCGTGCCGACAGCTCTGAGCGCAGCCACGCACCCAATGAACGCGTACCGCCCCGGCGCAACAATTTCGTCCTCGCACAAGGCCTGTTACAATTGTGTGGATTAAAACACGGTGCGTAGACGTAGTCGTACACTACCCCCGGGTGCAATAATCTTGATGAAACCCACACCAGAGGCCGCGAGAGCGCGCCGGCAACTGTGAGCGGAGCCACGCACCTAGTGAACACATATGGCACCGGCGCAACAATTCTGTTGTCGCAAATAGCCTGTCAGAATTGCGTGGTGTAAAACGCAGCGTGTAGACGTAGCCGTACACTACCCTCGGGTGCGATAATCTTGATGAAACCCACACCGGAGGCCTCGAGAGCGCGTCGGCAGTTGTCAGCGCAGCCACGTACCCAATGAACGCATACCGCCCCGGCGCAATAATTCTGGCCTTGCAAATGGCCCGTCAGAATTGCGTGGCGTAAAACTTGGCGCGTAGACGTAGCCGTACACTACCCCCGGGTGTGATAATCTTCATGAAATCCACACCGGAGGCCACGAGAGCACACCGGCAGTTGTGAGCGCAGCCACGCACCCAATGAACGCGTACCGCCCCGGTGCAACAATTCTGTCCTCGCAAATGGCCCATCAAAATTGCATGGCGTAAAACGCGGCGCGTAAATATAGCCTTACACTACTGCAAGGTGCGATAATCTTCATGAAACCCTCACCGGAGGCCCTGAGAGTGCGTCGGCAACTGTAAGCGCAGCCACGCACCCACTGAACGAATACCGCCCCGGTGCAACACTTTTGCCTCGCAAATGGCCCACAAGAATTGCGTGGCATAAAACGCAGTGCATAGATGTAGCCGTACACTACCGCCGGGTGTGATAATCTTGATGAAACCCACACCAGAGGCCCGGAGAGCGCGCCGGCAGCTGTGAGCGTAACCACGCACCCAGTGAACGTGTACTGCCCCGGCGCAACAATTCCGTCCTCGCAAATGGCATGTTAGAATTGCATGGCGTAAAATGCGGCGCGTAAACGTAGCCGTGCACTACCGTCGGGTGAAATTATTTCGATGAAACCCACACAAGAGGCCCCAACAGCGCGCCGGCAGCTGTGAGCGCAGCCGTTCACCTAGTGAACATGTACCGCCCTGGCGCAACACTTCCGTCCTCGCAAATGACCTGTTACCATTGCGTGGCGTAAAATACGGCACGTAGACCTAGCGGTAGACTACCCCCGGGTGCAATAATCTTGATGAAACCTACACCGGAGGCCCGGAGAGCGCGTCGGCAGCTGTGAGCGCATCCACGCACCTAGTGAACGCGTACTCCCCGGGCACAACAAATCCTTCCTTGCAAATGGCATGTCCGAATTGCGTGGCGTAAAACTCGGCGTCTAGATGTAGCCTACACTACACCCGGGTGCGATAATCTCGATGAAACCAACATCAGAGGCCCCGAGTGCGCGCCAGCAGCTGTGAGCGTAGCCATGCACCCAATGAACGCGTATCGCCCAGGGGCAACTATTCTGTCCTCGCAAATGGCCCGTCAGAATTGCGTGGCGTAAAACGTGGCAGGTAGACGTAGCCGTACACTACCCCTGGATGCGATTACCTTGATGAAACCCACACCTTAGGCCCCGAGAGCGCGCCGGCAGCTGTGAGCGCAGCCACGCACCCAAGGAACGCGAACCGCCCCGGCGCAAAAATTGGATCCTCGCAGATGGCCCGTCAGAATTGCGTGGCGTAAAACGTGGCGCGTAGACGTAGCCGTACACTACCCCGGGGTGCCATAATCTTTATGAAACCCACACCGGAGGCCCCGAGAGCACGCCGGTAGCTGTGAGTGCAGCCACGGACCTAGTGAACGCGTACCGCCACCGCACAATGATTCCGTCCTCGCAATTGGCCCGTCAGAATTGTGTGGCATAAAACGCGGCGCGTAGATGTAGCCGTACACTACCCACGGGTGCAAAAATCTTGATGAAACCCACACCGGAGGCCCCGAGAGTGTGCTGGCAGCTGTGAGCGCAGCCACACACCCAGTGAACCCATACCGCCCCGGCGCAACAGTTTTGTCCTTGCAAATGGTCTGTCAGAATTACGTGGCGTAAAACGCGGCACATAGAAATAGCCTTACACTACCCCTGAGTAATATAATCTTGATGAAACCCACACCAGAGGCCGCGAGAGCGCGCTGGCAGCTGTGAGCGCACCCACGCACCCATTGAATGTGTACTGCACCAGTGCAACAATTCCGTCCTCGCAAATGGCCCGTCAAAATTGTGTTGCATAAAACGCGGCTCGTAGTCGTAGCCGTACACTACCCCCGGGTGTGATAATCTCGATGAAACCCACACCGAATGCCCCGAGAGCACGCCGGCAGCTATGAGCGCAGCCACGCACCCAGTGAATGCGTACCGCCGGAGCGTAACAATTCTCTATGCAAATGGCCTGTCAGAGTTGCATGGCGTAAAACGCGGCGTGTAAACGTAGCCATAGACTACCCCCGGGTGCGATAATCTTGATGAAACCCACATCGGAGGCCTCAAGAGCACGTCGGCAGCTGTGAGCGCAGCCACACACCCAGTGAACGCGTACCGCCCTAGCGCAACAATTGCGTCCTTGCAAATGGCCCGTTAGAATTGCGTGGCGTAAAACGCAACGCGTAGACGTAGCCGTACACTACCCTCGGGTCCGATAGTCTAGATGAAACCCACACCGAAGCCCAGAGAGCGCGCCGGCAGCTGTGAGCGCAGCCACGTACCTAGTGAACGCGTACCGCCCCGGCGCAACAATTCCCTCATCGCAAATGGCCTGTCAGAAATGCGTGGCATGAAATGCGACACGTAGACGTAGCGGTACACTACTCTCGGGTGCAATAATCTCGATGAAATCCACACCGGAGGCCCCGAGAGCGCGCCGGCAGCTGTGAGTGCAGCCACGGACCCAGTGAAGGCGTACCGTCCCGGCGCAACAATTTGGTCCATGCAAATGGCCCGTCAGAATTGCGCTGCATAAAACATGGTGCATTGACGTAGCCGTACACTACCCCCGGGTGCAATAATCTCGACGAAACCCACACCGGAGGCCCCGAGAGCGCGCCGCCAGCTGTGAGCGCAGCCACACACCCACTGAACACGTACCGTCCCAGCGCAACAATTTCGTCCTCGCAAATGGCCCGTCAGAATTGCGCGGCGTAAAGCGCGGCGCGTACACGGAGCCATACACTACCCGCGGGTGCAATATTCTCGATAAAACCCACACCGGAGGCCCCGAGAGCGCGCCGGCAGCTGTGAGGGCAGCCACGTACCCATTAAACACGTACCCCCCCTGGCGCAAAACTTCCGTCCTTGCAAATGCCCTGTCAGAATTGCGTGGCGTAAAACGCGGCGCATACACGTAGCCATACACTACCCCCGGGTGTGATTATCTTGATGAAACTCACACCGGAGGCCCCGAGAGCGCGCCGGCAGCAGTGAGCGCAGCCATGCACCCAGTGAACGCGTACCGCCCCCGCGTAACCATTGCGTCATCGCAAATGGCCCGTCAGAATTGCGTGGCGCAAAACACGGCGCGTAGACGCAGCCGTACACTACCCCCGGAGCAATAATCTGGATGAAACCTACACCGGAGGCCCTGAGAGCACGCCGGCAGCTGTGAGCGCAGCCACACACCCAGTGAATGTATACTGCCCCGGCGCAACAGTTTCGTCCTTGCAAATTGCAAGTCAAAATTGCGTGGCGTAAAATGCGGCGCGTAGACGCAGCCGTACACTATCCCTGGGTGTGATAATCTCGATGAAACCCACACCGTAGGCCCCGAGAGCGTGCCGACAGCTGTGATCGCAGCCACGCACCCGGTGAACGCGTATGGCCCCGGCGCAACAATTCCGTCCTCGCACAAGGCCTGTCACAATTGTGTGGCGTAAAACACGGTGCGTAGACGTAGTCGTACACTACCTCCGGGTGCAATAATCTTGATGAAACCCACACCGGAGGCCGCGAGAGCGCGCCGGCAACTGTGAACGGATCCACGCACCTAGTGAACGCATATGGCACCGGTGCAACAATTCTGTTCTCGCAAATAGCCTGTCAGAATTGCGTGGTGTAAAACGCAGCATGTAGACGTAGCCGTACACTACCCTCGGGTGCAATAATCTTGATGAAACCCACACCGGAGGCCCCGAGAGCGCGCCGGCAATTGTCAGCGCAGCCACCCAATGAATGCATACCGCCCCGGCGCAACAATTCCGGCCTTGCAAATGGCCCGTCAGAATTGCGTGGCGTAGAACGTGGCGCGTAGACATAGCCGTACACTACCCCCGGGTGCAATAATCTTCATGAAATCCACACGGGAGGCCACGAGAGCGCACCGGCAGTTGTGAGCGCAGCCACGCACCCAAATAACGCGTACCGCCCCGGTGCAACACTTCTGTCCTCGCAAATGGCCCATCAAAATTGCATGGCGTAAAACGCGGCGCGTAAATGTAGTTGTACACTACTGCAAGGTGCGATAATCTTCATGAAACCCACATCGGAGGCCCTGAGAGCGCGTCGGCAACTGTAAGCACAGCCACGTACCCAGTGAACGAATACCGCCCCAGTGCAACACTTCCGTCCTCGCAAATGGCCCGCAAGAATTGCGTGGCGTAAAACGCGGCGCATAGATGTAGCCGTACACCACCCCCGGGTGCGATAATCTTGATGAAACCCACACCGGAGGCCCCGAGAGCGCGCCGGCAGTTGTGAGCGCAACCACGCACCCAGTGAACGTGTACTGCCCCGGCGCAACAATTCCGTCCTCGCAAATGGCCCGTTAGAATTGCGTGGCGTAAAACGCGGCGCGTAAATGTAGCCGTACACTACCCTCGGTTGGGATTATTTCGATGAAACCCACACAAGAGGCCCCGAGAGCGCGCCGGCAGCTGTGAGCGCAGCCATTCACCTAGTGAACGTGTACCGCCCTGGCGCAACACTTCCGTCCTCACAAATGGCCCGTTACCATTGCGTGGCGTAATATACGGCACGTAGACCTAGCCGTAGACTACCCCCGGGTGCAATAATCTTGATGAAACCCACACCGGAGGCCCGGAGAGCGCGCCGGCAGCTGTGAGCGCATCCACGCACCTAGTGAACGCGTTCTCCCCGGGCACAACAAATCCTTCCTTGCAAATGGCATGTCCGAATTGCGTGGCCGGAGCCCCTAAGACCTTGAGCAAAAGCACCTGGGTAACTAGGTCTCACCAGAGGCATAGTTAGTTCCTTGGGGGTGATCGTGATCCTTGGGTGAAATTCCTTGGACGGTCGGCAGTTGCAATTGTGTCGGTGCTGTTTTCTAGACCGGGGCCTCAGGCCACGTGACTCAGGAATGACAAGCTCATCCTCAAAACTGTGTACACAAAAGTGTATTGGGAAGTTGAACAGGAAATTGACCATCACACATCGACCAGTTCTATCACACTCAAGATTTCAAACACCAAACCCAAGCTCTACGCATGTCCCCGTCCCAACCACACTCCCAGACCACATCTCGGCACCCATGATTACAATCATTTACAACTAAAAGGGCCCAAGCAGCAAAGGAATCTAAAAAAATCAACACATCTCCTTTCAACCGTCCCAGGTGCAAGCAAATTATTCAACAAAACCACTCACCCACATGGGAGCAATTCATTAAAGCCATACAGAAACAAGTACGTCAGTTCATTGTCAAAGAAAACAAAAGACACATCAAGACAGTCAAATAGACCAAAGAGAACCTACAAAGTTCCAAACAGAAACAATGCTCAAACCCAACTGACTCCAGCCTGCACAACCATTTCAGAAACCTTGAAAATTCACTCTCCAAGTATGCACTCACCTCTCAACTTCATCTTCACTACATAGCTCACCTGAGCTTTGTGGAAGGTTTGACAAAACCATCAAATACCCTCACAAGTTTCATCAAAGCAAGGAAGGAAGCAGTCCCAATCACTGCCTAAAAAACAAAAGACAACGTCATCACAAGTGGCCTGAAATCGATGCAACAGATAGCATCCAACTTCTACTTGACACTCAACACACCTCCACCTAATGCACCTAAGGGACCCTCTCTGCCCAGGCTCCCTCAAGTACCCGCCAACATGCTCCGCTCCCTGACCTCCCCAATCACACTAGTGGAAATTGAAGAAGCAATCAGGACATGGCCAAAAGGAAAATGCCCGGGACCAGATGGGCTCCCAAGAAAATCTTACCAAGCTAACCCTCATGACTTCCTTAACAGACTTCAATGGCTCCTCCAGGAATTCCTTGAAAATCCAGCAAGCCACCCCACCTTTATGGACTCAGTCACATGTCTCCTCTTCAGAAAAGGGGATCTCACAGACATAGCACCCCAGAATAATACACTATCCAAACAGTGAACATAAAAAAACACCATATAAGTAAAGCTTCAACAGAGGTTCCAGGTACTTATCCATGCAGAACACTGACCTTCGTGGAAGCTTCAAGACAATTACTTCAGAACCTTCAGGTTGTTACTTTATGAAGCAGTTTTGAATTTTGAAGCTTCTGGGTGCTTGTACTCTTTTGTACGCTAAAAGGAAATCACTCTTCCTCATCCGTGAAACAAACTTCCAGGAACATTCCACTTCTTCTTGCAAGAAGTTTCCTCCTGGATTCCTCTTCTTGTTTTATACATATCGCATAATATGGAGGGGCCGGGAGAATTGGGAGAGGGGAGACAAAGAGGGAGTGTGCAAGGTGAATGCATTATTCAATGTACCAGAAAAGGTTTGGTCTGAAAAGAAAGGGGAAGGGGGGAAGCATTGAGAGAGTAGGAACATAAGAGTGTACGTATGAACGTATGGTCCCTTGCCATGAAATCAATGAGAAGCCTCCCTCCACCCTATCCTCCTCCCA
>SZWC01001258.1:58299-71624 GCA_023375785.1 Penium margaritaceum | reverse complement strand
CCCCCCCCCCTCCCCCGCAAACCCCCTAGTGTATTGGCGAAGTGTATTGGGGAGTGTATTGGGAGGACGAGGTTTTTTTTGGACTTGTGTAACAACAGGTCCACACCTCCCTCCGAATACACTAGTTAAATAAAGAAGGCTCCCCCAGCTACACTCTCCAATACACCAACCCAATACAATTCTACCTGTTAGAGGGAGGGGGAGTTGGATACAAGGTTCCCCCCCCCCCATGTAGAAGAGTGTATAGCGGTAGTGTAGCTGGGAATGCATGTGGTGGACAAGAAAAGAACAGACTTGTGTACATCGACATTAAAGACTCATAAGCCGTCAGTTACAAGCATCCGACATCTCTCTCTTTGTCTACGTAACCAGGTATAAGGCTGTACACAAACAGTTTAATGTACTTTGACTCTGCCACAATGGGACCCCAAATGAACCCCCTCCCAAACCCCCTACTGGATTGGGAAAGTGTATTGAGGAGTTTATTGGAGGGACGAGGTTTTTTTAGACTGGTGTAACGACAGGTCAGTACCTCTCTCCAAATACACTAGTTAAAAAAAGAAGGCTCCCCCAGCTACACTCTCCAATGCACCACCCCAATACACTTTGAATTGTTGGGGTGGGGGATCTGGAGACAAGGACCCCCCCTCCCCCTCGAAGTGGAAGAGTGTATTGCGGAGTGTAGCTGGGAGTGTATCTGGTAGACAGAAAAAAAAATAGACTTGTGTACATCTACATAAAGTACTCGCAAGCCATTGATTACAAGCATCCCACGTCTCTCTCTCTCTCCCTCCCTCCCTCTCTCTCTCTCTCTCTCTCTCTCTCTCTCTTGCTCTCTCTTTGTCTATGCAACCACCTATAAGTCTGTATACAAACAGTTGAGTGTACTTCAACTCCGCCATAATGGGATCCCAACTGGAATCCCATCCCCCCCCCCTCCCACCCTCCGCAAAACCCCCAAGTGTATTGGGGAAGTGTGTTAGAGAGTGTATTGGGTGAAAGTCGTTTTTTTGGACTTGTGTATAAGCATGTCTACATCTCCCTCTGAATACACAATTACATAGAAGAAGTCTTCTCAAGATACAATCTCCAGTACACCACCCTCATACACTTCTGAGTGGGCAGATAAGAGGGGGGGGGACAGAATTGAGTAGTACCACATTGAAGACAAGCGAGAGACAGTCAGCGGATAGAATATTGACCAGCGCATCAAGTGTCAGACTGTCCCGCACACACGTTAACCTTCCACGTTACGCCTGCGCAGAATTTAGTACAGTATAGGTACAGATACAATACTATAAAATAGCACAAAACATACATTGTGTACAATGTACATGTCATTTGAAGCAAATACATGTTTAAGCTTTAAGAAATTAGATACGTCGAAATATTTTTTGTGAAATTTTCAATCAACCCATATGTGAAGAAACATCGTGGAAATTCAGGTGTTGATGTTGTCAGGATGGAATCCGTGTGGTGCGGTCCCGACGTTTGTCTGATCGCCTCTAGTGGTTCACGTCTACTGTTTTGGGCAAATCTGAGACTAAGCGTGAGCTTTTTGATCGCCTCACGCTATGTGAGCAGGAGTTTAGAGACAGTCATTTTGCGAAGGGAATAACGTCATTTTGCGTTAGTTTTTGAACATGGACATGATCACAACATTTATAGGGCTAGTCATGAGCCTACCAACGCATCAAACCGCACGCAATTCGGCCAAGCATAGCTCAAGTTATGCTTGCCGAAGCGCAGGTCTTACCCACCACATAAGCCTTACGCCGCCACTCGCCGTGGTGCCTTCGTTCACGTGCGAAGCGCCTTTCCCATGGCGCATATCCCACTTTTGGGTCGTGTTTGGTGATGGGGTGTGACGAGGTTCAAAACCTGTCTGCGGACCTGCAGTCAGAATTTTGACTTAAGTCCCCGAGTAACAAAACGTAATTCTGAGTTTCGGACGTCGAGCTAGGATTTTGGCTAAGTCCCTCAGTAACAACCTGCACTACTGGATCCGGTGGATGATCCACCTGATCAGGCGGATCATCCACCGGACGCCTCGGCAGGCCTATCGGAGCATTTTTTCCAGATGGTAATTTTGTTACTCGATCCGGTCGATTATCGACCGGATTTCGAGTCGCAGCCGGCTCCCAGAGCCGCTGCGGACACCCCAACTTTGGAAGGCCATATCTCCCTCGATACTTGTCCGATTCCGGCGAAACAACTTCCACCTGATTCAGCGACTCGTCAACTTTGAGGGGCAATCCTCCATTTGAGGATCCGAGCAATATTTGAGTCACCAGATCCGCCGGAGTGGTGTTTCCACTCTCTGACGGCTCGTCGGCGCCTCCCGGCGCCGTACTTGGGCATGCGGAGGGGCAATTTTTTCAACATTCTCCCCCTTGCACCTGCCATGCCCGCTGCTCCTGCTTGCTCTTACTCATCTTCCGCTGTGCCCTCCAGCCCGTCATAGCTGGTCATCCCAAGTCCGGCCACGCTCATCGCTACCGGTCCGCGGGTTGCGCCTTGGTCAAGCAATCCGCAAGCATGTTGTGCGTGCTGCAGTGCCGCAACATCACCTGCCCCTTCTCGGCCATGTCCCATGCCTAGTGATAACGCACGTCGATGTGCTTCGTCCTCCTGTGCTATGTCGGGTTGTTGGTCAGCGAGATGGAGCCGATGTTGTCCTCTTGCACCATTGTAGGCTCCAGCTGCGGCACGCCCAGCTCCCCCAGTAACCTGCGGAGCCACACCGCCTCCTTGACCGCCTCGGCCAGCCCGATGTACTCTGCTTCCACCGTGGCGGTGGCAACGCAGTCCTGCTTCCTGCTGCACCACGAGACCGCTGCACCAGCGAGGAAGAACACGTATCCGGATGTGGACTTCCGCTTGTCCACATCCCTAGCGTAGTCTGCATCCGTGTAGCAGACCAGACGCAAGGGGTCCGCCCGCCCCTTGCCGTCGAACCTCAGGCGCGCGTGCCGCGTCGCCTGCAGGTAGCGGAGGATGCGCTTGACTGCCTGCCAGTGTAGTGGCCCTGGATCGGCCACGTACCTGCTCACTTGGCCCACCGCGTAGGCCAGGTCCGGTCAGGTCGCCACCATGGCATACATGAAGCTGCCCACCGCCGATTGGTACGGCACCCCTGCCATATCCTCCCGCTCTTCTTTTGTTTGCGGCGCCATTGCCGCACTCAGTTCACAGGTCGTGGAGACAGGACTGCACACTGGTTTGTAATCCTCCATGCCGTATCGCTTCAGCACCTTGGCAACGTATTTGGCCTGCCCCAGCTCAAGCATGCGCGTCCTCCGGTTCCGCGTAATGTTCAGCCCGAGGTAGAACTCCAGCTCCCCCATGTCTGACATCTGGAACCTGCTGCTCAACTGCTCTTTCAACCGCTATAGGCTTGGCAGGTCTGAGGAGCACAAGATCAGATCGTCCACGTAGAGTGTGACAATCTGATGGAGCTTCTTGCTGCGCCGCACGTACACACTGTGATCCGCCTCACAGCGCTTGAAGCCGAGTTGTGCCATGAAGCTGTCCATCTATTGGTACCAGCATCGGGGCGATTGTTTTAGCCCATACAAGGACTTTCGCAGCTTGCACACCTTGCCCTCCGGCGCCTCCACTCCCTCCGGTACCTCCATGTAGATTTCCTTGTCGATGATGCCATTGAGGAAGGCCGTCTTTACGTCCATTTGGTGGAGCTCCATGTCCTTCGCAGCCGCCACCGCAAGGATCGCCTGGATGCTTGTAAACTTGGGGACGGGGGCGAACGTCTCATCGTAGTGCTCGCCCTTACGTTGTGCGTACCCCTTCGCCACGAGCCGCGCCTTGTACTTGTCAACCACTCCTTCCTTTGTGAACTTGGTCTTGAAGACCCACTTGGAGCCGATGACCTTGGCATCTTTCGGCCTGTCAACCAGCTGATACATGTCGTTTTCAGCAATGGACGCCAACTCTGACTTGATGGCGGCGTCCCACTGCTCCCCCTCGGGCTGCACAAGCGCCTCTTGCACGGTCGTTGGTTCCGTTGATGCAGCAAGCATGCACAACGTCATGCCGATCCATCGACCGGGGGCTGCGTCGAAATGCTTCCCCGCTCTCCACTGCCTCCCGCTATGGCGCGGCAGTCTTGGCGGCGTCTCAGTGCTCTGCTGCAATCCTTTTGACTCAGCCCGCTCCGGTGAATCATCGACCGGACGGCTTCCCAAGGATTCCTCCTGCTCCCGTGAACCATCAACCGGACGGGCAGCTCGTCCGGAGGATTTTTGTCCGACACCCGACGCGAACTCAGCCGGGAGTGCGCGCTTCGGCACCCGCGGTGCCTCCTTCAACGGATCATTCTGCCGGATCTTCAGCCCAGCTGCATCGTCATCAAAGTCCTCCGCGTCGGCCGCTGCACCTGCTGCACCGCCGCGCTCCGACGCCGTATCATCGACCTCCGCACCCGCCGGCTCCTCCTTGTAGTCGAGGAACTGGAACCACTCCCCCTGTTCTGGAGTGTTCCCGACGCTCATGTCGTTGCTGCTGCTACTGAAGCTCTGCTGCTCGTCGAACTCGACGTCACGGCTGCGGATTATCTCTTGCGTACGTGGGTCCCAGAGCCGATACGCCTTTTGCGCGCTCTCGTAGCCGAGGAGCAAGCACGGCTTCACCCGTGGTTCCAGCTTGCGGTCACGTCCTTGCGCCGCCTGCACCATCGCGTGCGCCTTGCACCCGAACACCTTCAGGTGACTACGTTTGGCTTGCACCCGCTCCAAACCTCCTGCGGCGTCTTCCAGCCACCCTTACCCTTCAGCACCGCTGTTGGGGTGAGGTTGATGGTGTAGCTTGCTGTACGCACAGCCTCAGCCCAGAACCCTCGCGGCAACCCTGCATCGACAAGCATGGTCCGTACCATGTTGAGCAGCGTCTGGTTTGCCCGCTCCGCCACTCCATTGGACTGTGGCAAATATGGCGTAGTGGGTTCCCACTTGATGCCCTGCTGCTTCATCCACCCGCTGCAACCCACGTACTCTCCGCCATTGTCGCTGCGTAGCGCTCTGACCTTCCGGCCATTCTGCCTCTCTACTGCTACAACGTACTCTTTCAGCCGGTCCAGGACCTCGCCCTTCCGCTTCATGAAGTACACGAAGAGCTTCCTGCTACATTCGTCAGTGAAAGTGACGAATTATCTCAAGCCGTCGTTTGACGGCATTTTGAACGGTCCGCACACGTCACTATGCACGACCTCTAGCAAGTCCTTTGCGCGAGCCTCGTTCTCGTTGAACGGCTTGTGCCACGCCTTGCCCCAAATGCAAGGCTCGCACTTTTTGTGCGCTTCTGCATCTGCTGCCGCGTCTGCACCGTCGATGACGAGGCCACGCACCATGTCGCGCTTCGCCATCTCCTTCACGGTTGCGGGCGCCGAATGCCCCAACCTTTGGTGCAAGAGCTCCAGATCAGCGCTTCCTCCCTTGGCCATGTTGACGATGCGCTCCTGCGAATCTGCTGCATCGGATGCTGCGGGGACCACCTTGGTCTCCACAATGTAGAGACCACCCTCGCGCTTCGCCTCTAGCACGACCTCACCGTCACCGTCGATGAGCACCACTGCGCCTTTCCTGCGGAAGAGCACCTCATACCCCTTGTCGGTCAAGCGGCTAACACTCAAAATTTCAGCCAGGCCGGGGACGTGCTGCACGTCACGGATTGTGCACAGCTCCTTCTTACCGCCCACAACGACTTCCACCTCCACGTCGCCTTGGCCGGCCGCCGGCTCGACTTTGTCGTTCGCGACCACCATTGACTTGGAGGACTTCTCGTAGGCGACGAACCCCACCTTCTCGACTTGGGTGTGCTCCTCGGCCTTGGAATCCAGGCACCGCCTGTTGGCCTTCTTGAGGAAGTGGTTCTTGTTGCCGTTGAGGAGCGACCTGCCCTTGCTGTTTTTGCCGCTGGTCTGCGCCTCCTCCGGGCACTCACGGGCTCAATGGCCCTCTTTGCCGTAGTTACGGCACGCATCTTTCTTGGCGCCCTTCTTGCCGCCGCCCTTTCCGCCACTTCCTCGGCCCCTGCTTCTGCCACCTCGCATTTTGGTGACAAGGGCCGATGAGGAAGACGAGGACTCCCCGCAGCTCCGTTGCTGCACCTCGTTGTGGATGTACTCTGCGACCGCGCCATAGGTGAGCTTGTCCTCCGACCATCCTCCAAGAACGGTGATGAGTGGACCCCAACTGTCAAGTAGGGCCATGAGGAGGGCCATCGCCTGCAGCTGCATGTCGATCTTCCACCCCACATCGTTGCATTGAGAGGCGAGCGACTAGATCTGTTGCATGGCGGAGATGACATCATCTCCATCCTCGATTCTCACCGTGAGGAGCCGCTTCATCGCGAAGATTTTGTTCGCGAGCGACTTCGATTAGTGGATGGCATAGAGTTTTTGCTAAGCTTCGGCTGCTAACTTGCAGCACTGGAAGTAGCCCCACTGCGACTCGGCTGTCCCGGACATCAGGAGCATGAGCGCCTCCGTGTTCTTCTTTTCGAAGGCCTGCTTCTCCGACCCGTAGCAGTCGCCTCTGTGAGCACCTCCTTTCCCAACATGACATCTAGCAGCCCCTTATGCGAGAGGTGCAGCTCAAACTGCCACCTCCATAGCCCGAAGCCCAGGCCGCCCGCATGCTTCTGAATGGGCTGCGTCTCCTTCTGCGCCATGTGTGTAGCTGCTACTCCGCCAAGTTCTCAGAACTTCACGGTGACGTCCAAGATGACGATCCCGTGGGCTGCGGACGACGTGAATGTTGGAGGCGTTCAGACCCGTGGGCCCATAACCCTTTGTCAGGATGGAATCTGTGTGGTGCCGTCCCGATGTTTGTCTGATCACCTCTAGTGGTTCACGTCTACTGTTTTGGGCAAATCTGAGACTAAGCGTGAGCTTTCTGGTCGCCTCACGCTATGTGAGAAGGAATTTAGAAACAGTCAGTTTGTGAAGGGAATAAAGTCGTTTTTCATTAGTGTTTTAACATGGACATGATCACAAAATATATAGGGCTAGTTATGAGCTTTCCAACGCATCAAACCGCGCGCAATTCGGCCAAGCGTAGCTCAAGTTATGCTTGCCGAAACGCACGTCTCACCCACCACAGAAGCCTGACGCTGCCACTCGCCGTGGCGCCTTCGTTCACGTGCGAAGCGCCTTTCCCAAGGCGCATATCCCACTTTTGGGTCGTGTTTGGTGATGGGGTGTGACGAGGTTCAAAACCTGTCCGTGCACCTGCAGTCAGAATTTTGACTAAAGTCCCCGAGTAACAAAACGTACTACTGAGTTTCGGACGTCGAGCCAGGATTTTGGCTAAGTCCCTCGGTAACAACCTGCACTACTGGATCCGGTGGATGATCCACCTGATCAGGCGGATCATCCACCGGACGCCTTAGCAGGCCTATCGGAGCATTTTTTCCAGATGGTAATTTTGTTACTCGATCCGGTCGATTATCGACGGGATTTCGAGTCGCAGCCGGCTCCCAGAGCCGCTGCGCACACCCCAACTTTGGAAGGCCATATCTCCCTCGATACTTGTTCGATTCCGGCGAAACAACTTCCACCGGATTCAGCGACTCATCAACTTTAAGGGGCAATCCTCCATTTTAGGACCCGAGCAACATTTGAGTCGCCAGATCCGCCGGAGTGGCGATTCCACTCTCTGACGGCTCGTCGGCGCCTCCCGGCGCCGTACTTGGGCATGCGGAGGGGCACTTTTTTCAACAGATGTACACCTTGATTGTGTATGAGCTTGACTGTAACAAGCAACTTCCTAAAGCCATTGTCCACATTCTAAGTTTCATTCCTGGAAGGATCCTCACACTAGTTTTATCTCTTATAAACACATTGGCAAATGTATTGATCTGGGGTGATTGGTCATAAATGGTGCTGAAGGGGAAGGGCGGCTGGAAGATGCCGCAGGAGGCGTGGAGTGGGCGCAAACCAAGCATGGCACACCTGAAGGCATTCGGGTGCAAGGTGCACGTGTTGGTCCAGGCCGCACAAATGAAAGACTCCAAAATGGACCCGCATGCAAAGGCGTACGCGTTCTTCGGGTACAAAAGTGCGCTCAAGGCATACCGTCTCGTTGATCCACGGACGCAGGACTTCATCACCAGCCGCGACGTCAGGTTTGATGAGCAGCAGAGCTACTGTAGCAGCAGAAACAACATTGACGTAGCGCACTGTCCAAAGCAGGGGGAGTGGTTCCAACTCCTTGAGCGTGAGGAGGAGCCGGCGGCTACAGAGATCGATGTCGATGCCTTGGATGATGATGGTGCTGGAGCGCAACAGGGAAATGCAACAGGTGTAGGTGCCGCTGGAGCACAAGACGTAGGACCCGACGCGAGGAAGCCCGCGGTCAAAGACAATGTTACAACAGGGCAGCAGCAGGACTAGCAGCCAACGTCATCAAGGTCATCGCGTTGCAGCCGAAGGCAGCGGAATGCGGCAAAGCGGTATGACACAAGCACGGGCCACTGGGTTGCCATGGCGCGGTGTGTGATGGCAGCCGCAACAGAGCCGACAACCATCCAAGATGTGCTTGCACGGCGTGATGGGCAGGAGTGGGGCGAAGCAATTAAATCTGAACTCGCATCCCTTGCTGAGAACGGCACTTGGGAGTTTGTGGATCGGCCCGAGGGAGAGAAGGTGATCAGCTCCAAGTGGATCTTCAAAGTGAAGCTCACCAAGGACAGCAAGGTGGAGAAGTACAAGGCGCGGCTAGTGGCGAAGGGGTACGCGCAGCGGAAAAACGAACACTATGATGAGACGTTCGCACCCGTCGCCAAGTTCACAAGCATCCGGACAATCCTCGCGGTGGCAGCCGCAAAGGATATGGAGATTCACCAAATGGATGTCAAGACAGCATTCCTGAATAGCATCATCAACAAGGAGATCTACCTTGACGTGCCGGAGGGGGTGGATGCACTANATCTGAACTCGCATCCCTTGCTGAGAACGGCACTTGGGAGTTGGTGGATCGGCCCGAGGGAGAGAAGGTGATCAGCTCCAAGTGGATCTTCAAAGTGAAGCTCACCAAGGAAAGCAAGTTGGAGAAGTACAAGGCGCGGCTAGTGGCGAGGGGGTACGCGCAGCGGAAAAACGAACACTATGATGAGACGTTCGCACCCGTCGCCAAGTTCACAAGCATCCGGACAATCCTCGCGGTGGCAGCCGCAAAGGATATGGAGATTCACCAAATGGATGTCAAGACAGCATTCCTGAATAGCATCATCAACAAGGAGATCTACCTTGACGTGCCGGAGGGGGTGGATGCACTAGAGGGCAAGGTGTGCAAGCTGCGGAAGGCCTTGTACGGGCGAAAACAGGCGCCCAGGTACTGGTACCAACAGATGGACGGCTACATGGCGTAGCTCGGCTTCAAACGCTGTGAGTCAGACCACGGCGTGTATGTGTGGTGCAACAAGGGATTCCATCAGATTGTTGCACTCTACGTGGACGATCTGATCCTGTGTTCATCAGATATGGTGGCTTTGTAGCAGCTCAAGGAGCAGCTGAGCAGCAGATTTAAGATAACGGATATGGGGGAGCTGGAGTACTACCTTGGGGTGAGCATCACGCGGAACCGGAGGGCGCGCACCCTTGAGCTGGGACAGGCCAAGTACGTGGCCGAGGTCTTGCTGCGGTACGGCATGGCGGACTGCAAACCAGTGGGCAGCCCGTTCTCCACAAGCTGTGAGCTGAGTGCGGCGATGGCGCCACAAACTAAAGAGGAGAAGGAGAACATGGCGTAGGTGCCCTACAAATCTGTGGTGGGCAGCCTCATGTATGTCATGGTGGCGACTCGGCCGGACCTGGCCCACGCGGTGGGTCAAGTGAGCAGGTACGTGGCCAACCCTGGGCCACTACACTAGACAGCGGTGAAGCGCATCCTCTGGTACTTGCAGGCAACGCGACACGTGCACCTGAAGTACGATGCAAAGGGGAGGTCAGACCCCTTGCGACTGGTCTGCTACACTGACGTGGACTACGCCAGCGATGTGGACAAGAGGAAGTCCACTTCTGGCTATGTGTTCTTCCTCGCAGGTGCAGCAGTCTCATGGTGTAGCAGGAAGCAAGACTGCGTCACCACCTCCACACTGGAGGCAGAGTACATCGCTCTAGCCGAGGCGTTCAAGGAAGATGTGTGGCTCTGCAGATTGCTGGGGGAGCTGGGCGTGCCGCAGCAGAAGCCTACGGTGGTTCAAGAGGACAACATTGGCTCCATCTCACTGACCAACAACCCGACGCAGCACAAGAGGACAAAGCACATCGACGTGTGCTACCGCCACACGCACGACGTGATGGAGAAGGGACAGGTTGTGCTGCAGCATTGCAGCACGAAGCACATGCTCGCGGATTTCTTGACCAAGGCACAGCCTTAGGATCAGCATGTCATCAGCCTTGCA
This sequence comes from Penium margaritaceum, assembly GCA_023375785.1. NCBI lineage: Eukaryota > Viridiplantae > Streptophyta > Zygnematophyceae > Desmidiales > Peniaceae > Penium > Penium margaritaceum. The sequence continues at coordinate 61,202 of SZWC01001258.1, read as the reverse complement.
GGGCTTGGGTTGGCAATCTGTGAAGGGCTTGAAGGTGCAGGAACAGACAAGTAAGAGTGAGCATGAGGCATCTGGCATGGAAGGTGCACGGGGGAGATTGTTAAAAAGTGCCCCTGCTATGGATCCCGTTTGCCGTTTACCTGGTCCGACCACTATTGAGTAGTTGGATGTCTGATCTGATTGCAGATTTGGACTCCTTGGATTTCACCATGCGGTTTGAAGCTTTCAGTTGCTCAATTTGGTTGAGAACTCAGAAAGTTAGCTCCATCTGAAGTTCGGGTGGTCGGCGGGTGGAATCTGGGTCTCCGTCGTGGGTGACGGGATAATTCCACCGCTGTGGTCCGAGTTTGTCTCCAACGAGCTCCAAATGCACCAGGGGTAGAAATGAAGTGACCATAAGGACCTCCTTGACCACGGTGAACTTCTCCTTGACTTCTCGGCGTGGAAAGGCGCTCCGACGGGTCATCGTTGAAGCGCCTCCCGTTGCCTAGCGTGCAAGGCACGGTGGGCGGCTCCACCAAGGGTTACTTCAACGGCCGTAGCAGGGGCTCTACTGCTCCATTTTGGGCGTGCTTGGATGAGTTGGAAATTTTAGATCACAGACTATAATAATCTGATGTCATCCCACCAAAAAACTAACCATTAATGGTCCTCAGCCTTTCATCGTTTCTGTAATCTGCATTCTGCCAGAATTCTGCTCCTTTGGTGTTGTGGCGACCTGAAGCACACACCCCCTTGGAATTCTCTTTGCACTAAGTAACCGTGGAAATTTGTGGTGGATCAGAGCACTCCAGGAAAGCATTGCTGACAGTCATGACCTAAGGGTATTGTGAAATCAGCATGTAGAATTTTGAGGAGATGAGAGGTGTGGGAGTCACAGGTAGAAAAAGGGAGAGTGATGCATTCTGTCTTGAGCGCAGTCAAGGCAGTCAGCAGGATGAAGAAGCAGGAAAGGTGGAAGTATCTAGACCATTTGCATGATGTGTGTGAAGCAAGCAGTCAATAACAGTAGTGTTACTATGGCAGTGGCAACGATGCAGCAGCTGTGTGAGAGCAGGGGAAAGAGAGCGTGCAACATGCGCAAGAGCACTAGCGGCATGTGAAAAGGCAAAAGAAGAGACACAGAAAGACACTGTCAGGATAAGCCATGAGGAGGGTCATCACTTCCATTGAATCAAAAGAAGGGGCACAAAAAGCAGCTCCATCAGATCATCACACTCGACGTGGATGTCCTGGTTTTGTGCTTGACAGGCCTGCCAAGTCTATAGCAGCTGAAGGAGCAGCTAAAGAGAAAATTCTAGATGTCAGAAATGAAGGAGCTGGAGTAGGTGTTGAAGCGGTGTGGTATGGAGGACTACAAACCATTTTGCAGTCCTATCTCTACAACATGTGAACTGAGCGCAGCCATGGTGCTGCAAATAAAAGAAGAGCAGGAGGATATGCCCTACCAACTAGTGGTGGGCAGCCTCATGTACATCATGGTGACAATTCGACTAGACTTGGCCTACGTGGTGGGTCAAGTGAGTGGTTACGTAGCTGATCCAGGGCCACTACAATGGGAGGCGGTCAAGCGCATCCTCCAATACCTACAGGCGACGCTACACGCGTGCTTGAGGTTTGACGTCAAGGGGTGGTTGGACCCTTAGAGTCTGGTCTGCCACACAGATGCAAACTACGTTAGCAATGTGGACAAGTGGAAGTTCACATCCGGCTTCGTGTTCTTCCTCCCTGGTGCAGTGGTCTCATGGTCCAGCAGAAAGTAGTATTGTGTCCCCTTTTCATTTATGCCCAATCACACCAAATCAATACACTTGCTGATGTGTGTATGAGAGAAAAATGTAAAGTGAGGATCCTTCCATGAAAGAAACCTAGAAAACGGACAATGTTTCTAGCAAGTTACTTGTCAGAGTCAAGTTCCTACATAATTATGTGTACATTAACACCTGAATTTCGATGATCTTTCTTCACAACAGGGTTCACTGAAAGCATCTCAGAAAATTGCTTCAACTTAAATGATTTCTTGAAACTACTTAATCCTATCCTTGCTTCACATGATGTATAAACTGTGCACATTGTACAGTTTTGGCTAGTTGTGTAGCATTGAATCCATACATACATTGTACTTAAGTCTGCACAGGCGTAACGTGGAAGAATATCATGTGTGCGGAATAGTCCGACACTTTTTGGACTGGTCAAAGCTCAATATTCTGTCCACTGACTGTGAATCGTTTCATCGATGTGGTACTACTCAAGTCTGCCCATCCCTCCGATTCGAAAGTGCATTAGGGTGGTGAATTCGAGAGTACATCTGGAGAAGCCTTCTGTTTTCATGTAGTGTATTCAGAGGGAGGTGCGCACCTGCCGTGACACAAGTCCAAAAACAATTTTATTCCCCCAATACACTCCCCAATTTACTTCCTCAACACACTAGGGGGTTTTACGGGGGAGGGGGGGGGATTCAGTTGGGGTCCCGTTGTGGCGGGATTGAAGTACACTGAACTATTTGTGTACAGCCTAATAGATGGTTACGTAGACAAATCAAGAGATATTGGATGCTTGAAATCGACGGCCTATGAGTACTTAATGTAGATGTACAAGTCTGTTTTTTGTTTTTTCTCTATCTACCAGATACACTCCCAGCTACACTCCTGTAATACACTTGTCCACTTTGAAAGGGAGAAGGGAGGGGGGGCAGAAGGGAGGGGGATCCTTGTATCCTGACCCCCCCCCCCAAGAAATTGAAATTGTATTGGGGTGGTATATTCGAGAGTGTAGCTGGGGACACCTTCTTTCTTATACTACTGTATTCAAAGGGAGTTGCAGACCTGCCATTACACAAGTCTGAAAAACCTTCGTTCTCCCACAACCCCGAATACACTTCCCCAATGCACTAGGGGGTTTTG
>SZWC01001258.1:50014-52287 GCA_023375785.1 Penium margaritaceum | reverse complement strand
GACAACCCAACAACCCAACTCCTACACACATAATCCAAAGAAACAAGAGGGATAGAATACACAAGAGTGGGGGGGGGGGGCAAGTAGAGCAAGGTCTCACCAGACCTACCTGTTAGAAATATTTGCCTCTTAGAATCTCAGGTGTCTAGGGTAAACACTCCACATTGAAATTGTACACTCAAACTTTGTCTGATACACATGGCAGGCAACTTCCGTACACTTCAACTGAGTTGAATGTCTTACACACTTGTCAAGAGATGTCACACATGGCACAGGTACACGGCTCGTCTCTTGCTGAATCCAACTGTATGCTGCATTACCGAAATGGTGAAGTACAGACGAAGCAGTCAATTTCCTAAGGTGACAGCTATTTGAAGTGAGCGCTACACGCGACTCGACTAAGACTAGAACAGCGGAAATACAAAAGCCGTAAACACCCGGCTGTCCATCCGAGGTTGGCTAAGGCCCAGCGCCCTCGGTAAGTTGACGGCAGAGATAAATTGCAGTCTCGATTTCCTCCATGGTTCATCGATTTTCAGACGGCGACGTTGGGTGAAGCTGACGCTCGTCCCTCAGTCGCTAGACGGCTGCGATTGACCCATCGCACCATCTTCACAGCCGGCACGTCTTCCTTTCTGCCTCCTTCTTACATCAACCGGACACCTAGCGGAGCCCTGCTCGCACGCTTGGTCTGTCCGATATTCCTCAGCAGCGTGCCACATCAGCCGCTGGACCGAGAAGAGCTCTCGCTCAAGTGCTCGTCCGTCCCCATTCCATCGTACACTTTCTTGCTTCTCTTTTGTGTGGCTGGACACCAAGTATGCCACTTTTGGTAACTGGAAGTATGCGCCCAAAACTAGGCCGCACAAGTTTGGGCACAGACTAGGCCAGATTCCAACATTCGCCCCCTTGTGCTCCAATCTGCGCCAGCAGTGGGCGCACAACAGAACGCCCCCCCAAGAGCAACGAGGGGTCAGAGGTGTCGAGGCACGGAGAAGCACACCACCGGTGCCATCCCCCCCCCCCCCCCCCCCCCCCTGCAAGCCGAGCCTCGAAAAAAAAGAGCAGCAAGAGCAGAATGGAAACAGGGGTGCACCGAAGGACTTTTGTGAACCCATCCGGGCCATGCCTGGACCAGGCCCTACGGCAGATACGAGGTGCAAACAATACCTCCCTACCCGAACTGCCCGAGAGGGCGTCCCCCTCTGCGTCCGGCCCCCGTTGGTAAGCTGACAGTGGCAGCCTAACATTGGGGAGTAATGAAGGAGCGCCAGCAGCACGGTTATGTAAATTGCAGAAAACCAAAGGTGGTCGGTATGGGCATAGCCGACCGCTGGAGGGAAAAAAAAAGGGGCACGACAGCAGATAGACCTGCTAATGGAAGAGAGGATAGGAGGCCCGCGGACAAATTTCGAAGACGTCCGGGGAGGGGTGAGGAAGAAGGGAGCGAGCAGTCAACGAGTCAAGAAGTCAACCAGGAGGTTAGCATAAAGCAAGGATGGAGCCGCAAAGTCAAGGGGTGATGCGCAAGGAGAAGCGCAAAACGGGAGAGCAGAAGCAAGCAGAAGCAAGCGGGGGTAGGACGACAGCACCTCGAACAGCCACCAGATCCAACGCCTCATGTGGGGGGACCCAGGAGGCCATACAAGGAGCAAGAGAGAGAGCAGAGCAATAGGGGAGACGGACGTAGCGGCCATACGGGCCTCGAGTCTGTGCCAACGCCTCATTTGGGGGGCACGGAAGCGGAGCCGTACAGCGGCTTTGTCAGCAGCCACCTCAGTCTGTTCCATCGCCTTATCTGGGGGGAGCAGAAGGAGACAACCGGGAGAGAGAGGGCTTGGAGAGCGGGGAAACAAGACCGAGGCGAGCGCAGAGGGCAGCATGGAAATCCGCCAAAAGAGCCTTGGTGAGAATTTTGGCTGTTTGATCAGTAGTGGGGATGTAGAGCATGGAGACTTCGCCATCATCGAATGTAGTGATATTGGCGGCGAACATGTTTGGTGCGGTCGTGAAGAACCGGATCCTCACTCAAGGTGATCGCACCTTCATTGTCACAGTAGATGGCTGTGGCATCTAGCTGATCAAAACCAAGCTTGGAGAGAAGCATGTGCAGCCAGACAGCCTTGCATGTGGCTTCACTTTCAGCGAGGTATTCTGCCTCAGTGCTGGAAAGGGCCACCACGGACTGTTTCTTTGAGCGGCAGCTGACGGGCCCACCCTTGAGCATGAAAACATATCCAGAGATGGAACGACTGGCATTTCTATTGCCAGAG
>SZWC01001258.1:22514-45014 GCA_023375785.1 Penium margaritaceum | reverse complement strand
CACCTTGTGGAAGGCATGATATCCCTCCTTGTGATGGGTGTAATTCTTGTGCATGATAGCACAGACGGCCTTTTGAGGTATGGGCTTTCACTGTAGGTGTTGCCGCCGCACACCTTGTTGAAACATTGCCCCTACGCATGCCCAAGCGAGGCGCCAGGAGGCACCCATGAGCCGCAAGAGAGACAAAATTCCTCTCTGGTGGATCTAGTGACTTGAGGGTTGCTCAGAGGCTAAAAGAGATTATTTCTCCTAAACTTTCACGAGTCGTAAGATCCGGTGGAAGTTGTTTCACCGCAATCAGACAAGTATCGAGGGACGTATGGTCTTCCAAAGATAGGGTGTGCGCGGCGGCTCTGAGAGCCGGCCGCGACTCGACTTCCGGTGGAAAATCAACAGAACCGAGTAACAAAAGTGCCATATGGAGAATTTTCTCCGGAAGGTCTGCCGAGGCGTCCGGTGGATAATCCATCAGATTCTGTAGTGTTGTTTTTTACTGAGGGACTTAGCCAAAGTCCTGGCTCGACGTCCGAATCTCAGAAGTACGTTTTGTTACTTGGGGACTTAAAAATTCTGATTGTAGGTCCGCGGACAGGTTTTCAACCTCCTCACACCCCATCACCAAACTCGACCCAAAAGTGGAGAAGGTGCATGGAAACAGTGCGAGGGAACCCTACACCACGTGCAATGGGATTTGCGCCTTGGGGAAGGCGCTTTGCATGTGAAGAAAGGCGCCACGGCCTGTGGGCACCATAGAGGTGTGAGGCATTTCTATGGTGGGTGATACCTGCGCTTTGGCAAGCGTAACTTGGGCTACGCTTGGCCAAATCGCACGCAGTTTAGTGCATTGGGAAGCTCATGACTAGCCCTACATATGTTTTCATCATGTTCATGGTACAACACTAACGCCAAATAACTTTAATCCCTTTGCAAACTGACTGTCCCTAATAGCCTGCTCACATAGTGTGAGGCAACCAGGAAGCTCACGCTCACTCTCGGATTCATCCAAAACAGAAGACGTAAACCACTAGATACGATCAGACAAACTTCAGAATCGCACCACACGGATTCCCTGACAAAAGGTTATGGGCCCACTTGTTTGATCGTCTCCAACGTTTACGTCTTCCGCAGCACACAGGATTGTCATTGTGGACGTTGTCGTGAAGTTCTGAGAACCCGTTGAAGTAGAGGCTGTGCAAATGGCATAGAAGGAGACGCAGCCCATTTAGAAGTACGCGGGCGGCCCGGGCTTCGGGCTCTGAAGGTGGCAGTTTGAGCAGCACCTTGCACATAGGGGGCTGTTGGACGTCATGTTGTGAAAGGAGGTGCTCGCAGAGGCGACTGCTGCGGACGCGAAGAAGCAGGCCTTCGAAAAGAAGAACCCAGAGGTGCTCATGCTCTGCGTGTCCACGATAGCCGAGTTGCAGTGGGGCTACTTCCAAGACTGCACGGTGGCAGCTGAAGCTTGGCAAAAACTCTGCGCCGTCCACCAATCCAAGTCGCTTGGTAATAAAATCTTCGCAATGAAATGGCTCCTCACAGTTAGAATCAAGGAGGAAGATGATGTCATCTCTGCCATGCAGCACATCGATTTGCTTGCCCCAGAATGCAACGACATGGAGTCGAAGATCGACACGCAACTACAGACAATGGCCCTCCTCATGGCCCTTCCTGACAGTTGGGGTCCACTCTTCACCATTCTCGGAGGATGGTCAGAGGACAAGCTCACCTTTGGCGCGGTTGTAAAGTACATCCGCAATAAGGCGTAGCGTAGGAGGTGCGGGGAGTCCTTGTCTTATTCATCAGCCCTCGTCACCAAAACACGTGGTGGTGGACGAGGGCAAAGGAAGCGGAAGAAGAGGCGGCGGCAAGAAGGGCGCCAAGAAAGGTACATGCCGCAAATGCGGCAAGGAGGGCCATTGGGCACGTGAGTGCCTGGAGGAGGCAAAGGCCGGCGGCAAAAACACCAAGGGAAGTTTACTCCTCAACGGCAAAAAGAACCACTTCCTCAAGAAGGCCAAAAGGCGGTGCCCGGATTCCGGGGCCGAGGAGCATACCCAGGTCAAGAATGTGGGGTTCTTCACCTACGAGAAGTCCTCCAAGGCAATGGTGGTCGCGAACGACAAAGTCGGGCCGGCGGCCGGCCAAGGCGACGTGGAGGTGGAAGTTTTGGTGGGCGATAAGGAGCTGTGCACAATTCGTGATGTGCAGAACGTCCCCGGCCTGGCAGACATCCTGAGTGGCAGTCACTTGATGGACAAGGGGTATGAGGTGCTCTTCCGTAGGAAAGGCGCAGTGGTGTGCATCGACGGTGAAGACTAGGTCGTGTAGGAGGCAAAGCACGAGAGCGGTCTCTGCATCGTGGAGACCAAGGTTGTCCCCACGACATCGGACACAGCAGACTCGGAGGAGCGCGTCGTCAACATGGCCAAGGGAGGAAGCGTTGATCTGGAGCTTTGGCACAAACAGTTGGAGCGTTTGGTGCCCGCAACCATTAAGGAGATGGCCAAGGGTGACATGGTGCGCAGCCTCGTCATCGAAGATGCAGCAGACGCGGCAGCAGACGCAACATCGCACAAAAAGTACGAGCCTTGCATTTTGGATAAGGCACGGCACAAGCCATTCAATGAGAACACAGCTCATGCAAAGGAAATTTTAGAGGTCGTGCACATCAACATGTGCGGACCGTTCAAAACGTCATTCAGGAACGGCTTGAGATACTTTGTCACCTTCATTGATGACTGCAGCAGAAAGCTCTATGTGTAATTGATGAAGCGGAAAGGTGAGGTCATGGACCGGCTGAAGGAGTACGTCACAACGGTGGAGAGGCAGACTGGCCGGAAGGTCAAAGCGCTATGCAGCGACAACAGCGGAGAGTACGTGGGCTGCAGCGGGTGGATGAAGCAGCAGGACATCAGGTGGGAACCCACTACGCCATACTCGCCACGGTCCAATGGAGTGGCGGAGCGGGCAAACGATACGCTGCTACACATAGTACGGATTATGCTTGTGGATGCGGGTTTTTTGCAAGGGTTCTGGACAGAGGCTGTGCGTACAATGAGCTACACCATCAACCTCACCCCAAGAGCGGTGCTGAAGGGTAAGGGTAGCTAGAAATCATCGCAGGAGGTTTGGAGCAGGTGCAAGCCAAACGTGGGGTACCTCAAGGTGTTCAGGCACAAGGCGCACGCTATTGTGCAAGCGGCACAACGAGGCAACAGCAAGCTAGAATCCTAGGCAAATTGTGATTTTTCCTCGGCTATGAGAGCACAGAAAAAACATATCAGCTCTGGGACCTGCACACACAAGAGATCATCCGCAGCCATGTCGTCGAGTTCGACATCAACAAAGCTTCAGCAGCAGCAACAACAACATGAGTGTCCGGAACACTCCAAAACAGGGGGAGTGGTTCCAGCTCCTTCACTATGAGAAGGAGCCGGCAGACGCGGAGGTTGATGATGCGGCATTGGAGCATGCTGGTGTAGCAAATGCAGCAGCTGATGCTGAGGATTCCGACAACAATGTAGGTGGGCTGGAGATCCAGCGGAAAGATCTGTCAGATGAGGCACTGCGGGTGCCAAAGCGCACACTCCCGGTGGAGTTCGCATTGGGCGTCGGAGAAAAATCCTTCGGACGCGCCGCCGATCCGGTTGATGGTTCACCGGAGCAGGAGAGATCCTCAAGGAGCCATCCGGTCGATGATTCACCAAAGCGGGCAGAGTGGGAAGGATCGTAGCAGAACGACGAGACACCACCAGAACTGTCGTGACGTAGCGGGAGGCATCAGAGAGCGGGGAAACGTTTCGACGCAGGCACCAGTCGATGGATGGGCATGACGCGGTGCATGCTTGCTGCATCAACGGCGCTGATGACCGTGCAAGAGGTGCTTGCGCGGCCCGAGGGGATGCAGTGGAACGCCGCCATCAAGTCGGAGTTAGCGTCCATTGCTGAAAACAACATGTGGGTGCTGGTTGACAGGCCGAAAGAAGCCAAGGTCATCAGCTCCAAGTGGGTCTTCAAGACCAAGTTCACAAAAGAAGGTGTAGTAGACAAGAACAAGGCGTGGCGGATGGCAAAGGGGTACGCACAGCGTAAGGACGAGCACTACAATGAAACGTTTGCCCCCGTTGCCAAGTTCACAAGCATCCATGCAATCCTTGCGGTGGCAGCCGCAAAGGATATGGAGCTCCACCAAATGGACGTAAAAACGGCTTTCTCAATGGCATCATCGACAAAGAAATTTACATGGAGATGCCGGAGGGGATGGAGGCGCAAGAGGGCAAGGTGTGCAAGCTGGAGAAGTCCTTGTATGGGCTATAACAATCGCGCCGATGCTGGTACCAGCAGATGGACAGCTTCACGGCACAACTCGGCTTCAAGCGCTGTGAGGCAAATCAGGGTGCGTACGTGCGGCGAAGCAAGAAGCTCCATGAGATCATTGCATTCTACGTGGACAATTGGATCTTGTGCTCCTCAGACCTACCAAGCCTACAGCAGCTGAAAGAGCAGCTCAGCAACAGGTTCCAAATGTCAGACATGGGGAAGCTGGAAATCACCCACGGGGTGTATATTGCGCGAAGCCGGAGGGCGCGAAAGCTTGAACTCGGGCAGGCCAAATACGTGGCCAAGGTGCTGAAGCGGTACGGCATGGAGTGAACTGAGTGTGGCAATGGCGCCGCAAAGAAAAGAAGAGCGGGAGGATATGGCAGGGTTGCCCTACCAACTGGCGGTGGGTAGCCTCATGTACGCCACTGTGGCGACTCGACCAGACCCGACCTACGTGGTAGGCCAAGTGAGCAGGTACGTGGCTGATCCAGGGCCACTACACTGGCAGGCGGTCAAGCGCATCCTCCGCTACCTGCAGGCGACGTGGCACATGCGCCTAGGGCTCGACGGTAAGGGGCGGCCGGACCCCTTGCACCTTGTCTGCTACACGGATGCAGACTACGCTGGGGATGTGGACAAGCGGGCGTCCACATCCGGTTACGTGTTCTTCCTCGCTGGTGCAGCGGTTTCCTGGTGTAGCAAGAAGCAAGACTGCATCGCCACCTCCATAGTGGAAGCAAAGTGCATCACGCTGGCCGAGGCGATGAAGGAGGTGGTGTGGCTTTGCAGGTTGCTTGGGAAGCTGGGCGTGCCGCAGCATGAGCCTATGGTGGTGCAAGAGGACAACACCGGCTCCATCTTGCTGACCAATAACCCGAAGCAGCACAGGAGGACGAAGCACATTGACGTGCGTTATCACTACGCATGGGACATGGTCAAAAAGGGGCAGGTGGTGCTGCAACACTACAGTATGCACAACATGCTTGTGGATTGCTTGACCAATGCGCAACCCGCGGACCGGCACACGATGAACGTGGCCAGGCTTGGGATGACCAGCTATGATGGGCTGGAGGGCGCAACGGAAGATGAGCAAGAGTAAGGTGGAGCATTAGGCGTGGCAAGTGCAAGGGGGAGAATGTTGAAAAAATGCACCTCCGCATGCCCAAGCGCGACGTTGGGAGGCACCGACGAGCCGTGAGAGAGAGGAAATTCCTCGCCAGTGGATCTAGCTGCTTGAGGGTTGCTTGGATGCTAAAGTGGATGATTTCTCCTGAAAGTTGACAAGTCCGCAAATCGGTTGGAAGTTGTTTCACCCGAACCGGACAAGTATTGAGGGAGATATGGTCTTTCAAAGTTGGGGTGTGCGCGGCGGCTCTGAGGGCCGGCTGCGACTCAACTTCCGGTGGATAATCAACCAAACTGAGTAACAAAAGTACCATCTGGATAATTTGCTCCGGAAGATCTGCCGAGGCGTCCGGTGGATAATCCACCGGATCCTGTAGGGCAGTTTTTTACTGAGGGACAGCCAAAGTCCTGGCTCGACGTCCGAAACTCAGTAGTACGTTTTGTTACTCAGAGACTGAGTCAACATTCTGACTGTAGGTCCACGGACAGGTTTGGAACCTTGTCACAGCCCATCACCAAACTCGACCCAAAAGTGGGGAAGGTGTATGGAAATAGTGCAGGAGACCCCTACACCACGTGCAATGGGAACTGCGCCTTGAGAAAGGCGCTTCGCACGTGAAGAAAGGCGCCACAGCGTGTGCGCACCATGGATGCGTAAGGCGTTTCTATGGTGGGTGGGACCTGCGCTCCGGCAAGCGTAACGTAGGCTAAGCTTGGCCAAATTGCGCACGGTTTGGTGTGTTGGAAAGCTCATGACTAGCCCTAAAAGCATTCTGATCACGTTCATGGTCAAAAACTAATGCAAAATGACGCCATTCCCTTTGTAAACTGACTGTCTCTAAATTCCTGCTCACATAGCGTGAGGCGACCAAAAAGCCCACACTTAGTCTCAGATTCGCCCAAAACAGAAGAAGTAAACCACTAAAGACGATCAGACGAATTTTGGGACCGCACCACATGGATTCCCTGACACACCTCACTTCTACTTGACCACATACTTGAAGAGTTTTTGTTCAAGTCACGTCATGGCAAGATTGGCCCAATAGCCGAGTGGATCCTTGTACACATGAAGAATGTGCTCTATGTGATTTAACCAGTCGCTCAACGTCAAGCCCTTTCAAAACATCTCCACACTTTGTAGGAAGGGTGTGTTCATGACCGGCCCCGATCTCATCAAGGCAGGAAATTCCTCGCTACCACTAGTGGTGCATCATCACCGATAGCATGTTGCAAACACCGTTGTACCTGCACTTGCTGCTGCAACCGCACCTTGGTCATTCTCTGCAATTGCTTGTCAAGTTCGTCACATCGGCGGGTTGCCTTATGAGGAGCCAGATGCTACAGATTGCGGTGGTGGTCGAGGTCCATGTTGCTTTGTCCAATGTTAGCGGGAAGGTTGGAAAACACAACCTTTCACTGTGATGGCGTCACACCCTTAACAATAGCCTCGAGGACCTTGTGCTTTTTGTGTACGTTTATCCATTGAATAAGAGTATGGTTCATGTACGTGCCTCAAAGGCATCTAACCTTTTGGAGGCATCTTACCTTTACATGAAGACGCTCAAGGGGACGTGGGTTTCTACCATCATAACCACAGAATAGAGGAGGGAGGGTGTGCCCCCACTCCTCTAGTGGTGTTGTACCTCCACTTTCAATACTAGTCTCAAGTTTCACCGTTGCCTTGGTAGCCACTTAAATAAGCTTTTGAAGATTGGAGCAAATTGCCTGTTCTGAAAAATTGCCCAGCTTGTGCTCGTGAGAACCTCTCACGTGACCTCTTTCAGTGCCTTTCCTGCAGCTGGCAGCTTCTCGTAAATCAACAAGCGCCTTCTCCCTCTCGAGTGATGAGCTTGAGTTCACCGGCCATGATTGTGATCATTGTCGCTTTTGATGTGGCTGATGTGCTCTTTTTTGGGGTCTACATTGAGGTGGTCCTCCTCAAGCGCGTCCTCTCCTTTGTGGGATTTGACTTCATGTATGTCAACGTGCTCATGAAGAAATGTTTTGGCTTTTGCACACTTTTCAGTTTTGCCAAGTTAAACGCAAGTTGCCTTTGGTGACAAGGTTTTTACTGCTTTGGCCACCGTGCTCATAGCAGCGGCTCCAGAAACTTGGAGTCCGCCACAGGCATGTTGTGAAGCCATCACCACCTTGCCCTTGCTGGTCTTGGATGAACTGGTACTTTCCATGCCGTTGAGGCATGCAACTAATACGCACTCCTTGTGTGAGATTTGTTCACAACCTTGATGAGGTGTCCCCCCTTCCTCTTGTCCTTTCTCTAAACATTAGTAAGGCAAGTATGGAATCACTTTTTATTTTTCTATACCACCGCAGACAACATGACCACGTTTTAAACTCCTAGTTCCCTAGGCCGCCATGGTTGGCACAAGCATGTAGTTGAAAGTAAGCTATTTTCTATGCCACCACGGCCAGCACAATCACTTGGATTTCTAAGCAAATGTTTCTAGGAAGGCAAAGACGTACGAGGACAGGGTTTGCATTTGCTTCATCTCAAACAGTTCCAACTAGCGTGATTTGAGCTTCACAAAGTCCTGTCCTTTGAGTTTGATGCTTTCCAAGATGAGGAGAACACGATCCCCAACACTGAACACGTCATTGCTATGACATGGGTTGGCTGTTTGCTTCTTTGCAAGGGTCTGTCATGTTTCCTTCCAAAAGCTAGAGAGATCTTGGCGGTGGATGTCAAGCGTTGAAACATTTCTTTGCCTCTGTAGTCCCATTGGTATGGCGGAAATTGTGCCGTAGACAAACCTCAAACGGCATTTTACCCATTGTGGTGGAAGTGGCGGAGTTGTATGCGAGTTCAACGGTTGACAGATTGGCTATCCAATTGGTGCCGTGCGGCTCACATGTATTACACAAAAGTTGTTTGAATTTCTGATCGGTCCACTTCGTTCTCCCATTGGTTTGAGGATGGAATGCCCTTCATAAGAGGATCTGACAGCCGTAACAAGTCATCAGTCCATGCCAAAAATGGTTGCTGAATTGGCCATATCTGTTGCTAATGATGGGCACATGGCATTCCATGCATCTGTATTATCTGGTCTGAAAATTACCATGTTCTTCATTTTGCGGTTACAATAGTCTTCGTCGAGATGGTGCGATATCTTCAAAAACATGTCCACTACCATAAGGATGGTGCTACATTCCTTGGGAGTGGCGGGCAATGGAGTCACGAAGTCTATGCTGATAAGGTGCCGCTCCGATGGAACAGGGAGTGGTTGGAGTATTCCCAATGGACTCGTGTAACGAGATTTTTGTTGCTAACTGGTGTTGCAGGATTTTGTAGAAGTCTGACACGTTGTTCTACATTTTGTCCCACCAATAGTACTTTACCAGCTTCTTGAGTGTTTTCTCCAAGCCAAAGTGTCCACCTGGACCGGTATCGTGAAATTCATCCAATGATTTATTTTTTTTCTTTGTTCAGTGGCACAACAACCTTGCCAGTAAGTCGTTGTCTCCAGTAGGGATTTTCAAAGCAGAAATTGGTCTTTTCATACATGCCAAACTCCTCGCAACCTTTGGCGATCAGCCTCGTGAGGTATGGATCTCATTCGACGAGTAGCGAGCTGACCTCGGCCATCAAATCTGGTTGTCAACTTAGTGCGTCTATTGCATTAGTTGTTCTTGATTAATAGTCAATATTGTAGTCAAAGTTGGACTCGAGGAACTCCATCCATCGTGTTTCTTGATGGCTCATATTTGGTTTAGTCTTCACATAGTTTAGTGCGTGATGGTCGGTACGGACGATGCATTGCCAGCATTCTAACTATCACAACCATGTATTGAACGTATGCACGACTGCGAGCATTTAATGTTTTTGCACTGTGTAGTTGAGTTCCGGTCCATGTAGTTTTATCAACATGCATGCGAGCGGTTGTTCCACCACCATTATCTTGGTCGGGAACAGCTTTGATGGCTTGATCAAAAGCATCAGTGGCCATGATTTAATCCACCATTGGATGTGCCAATTGTAAGGCTGGCACCAAGTTCAGAGAGTTTCTGAAAGACCTAAATTTGTCTTGTCTGCTATCCACCAAACTCCACTCCGTGGTTTTACGAGTAACATCTGAGAGAGGTGGTAAAAATTTAGCATTCATTTCTAATCAACGGTAGAAGTTGCAGAAACCCAAAATTACTTGGACCTCGCAAACATTGGTAGGTTTTGCCCAATCAATGATTGCCTCCACCTTATTCAGGTCCATGGTGATTCGTCTACTGCTGATGATATGGCTCAAAAAACTCGATCATACTGTGAATGAGTTCACATTTTGAGAGATTTCTAGATAATTTCTCTCTTCATATAATCACGAGGAATTTTTTAAGATGTTCATTATGCTCCTCTAGGGTATGCTACACACTGGAATGTTATCGAGGTACATGACCAAAAAACATTTCAAGGTACGGGCAGAAAACATTATTCATCATCGCCATAAATGTTGCAAGAACATTGCATAGTCCAAATGGCATGACCTTGAACTCGTAGTGCTTGTATCTCGTATCGTATGTTGTTCTCTTGAAGTCCTTATCAGATACGTAGATCTGATGATAGTCGGTGCCTAGGTCAATTTCCTTAAAACTCTGGGCCCCACAGAGTCGGTCAAAATATTCATTTGCTCGTGGAAGAGGGTAGCGGTTCTTCATTTTGATGTCGTTCAACTCCTAGTAGTCTATACACATCCGCATCTGTCTGGTTTTCTTAAGAAAAGGTACAGGTGTCACTTAGGGTGACATAAAGGGTCTCATGAACCCCTGACCGAGCATCTTGTCTGCCTTCTCTAATTTGGTCAGCTTGTGATCTCTCATCGGATAGGTCCCTTCCACCATCGGTCTGCTCTCTGGCTTCAGGTTTATCTCGTTTTCAATGTTTCACTGTGGAGGAAACTCTTAGGGTAGTTCCTCAGGAAACCCCCCTTCAAACTCCTTGACTTGCATTCTAAATTCCTCCAGAAAGGTTGTGAACTTCTAAGGCGTCGAGACTGATGTGGTCGCCTTGGTAGCTATGATTTTTTTTGCTTCCCTCGCCTCCACATGGACTAGCCATGCTTGAGCTTTGCGTCACAGATATCTCTTAGTCATGTCCAAAGACATTGGTTGGCACTTCATTACATCATCTGCTTCCCAAAACCGTCGTTGTATCGAGGGTCCCTCGACCAGAGGCAGATGCCGTTCTCTGCAATCAATACTGACGTAGACCAACATGCTTTTTCATTCCACCTACAGATAATGCCGGTACAGGAAACATCGCCTAGGCATGAATTTTTGGCCGTTCACTGGGCAAGTCCTATATACTGTTACACCGTACAGATCTCCGATTTTCTTTCATAGAGGTTCATGAACTTGATAGATATGCAATTGTCCATCGACGGTTTTTTTAAAGTACCCCTGGTTTGGCTTTCAAGCCCAACCCACAAACCATGTCGTTACTGACAAAACTGTGGAAAGCTCCTTCGTCTAGAAGTTTTAGTACCGTTGTGTGACTTTTACAACCTCTTGGTTGCTCTCATAACAGTATCGCTGGTTGGTCATCCTTCTACTCCTCATCAAACTTTGAAGATCTTAGGAACTTTTGCCTGAGGCAATGTGAGCTGCTTAGGTTTGCGATCGATTGGCATAGAATTTTCCGTCCGGATAGGAGCCTCACCGTCTACTCCTCTCCTCTGCCATTTCCCAAATCCTCATTTTCTCTTTGGTTTCCCCCCTTTTGGCTTGTTGATGTTGCTTTTGGCAGCCGCACGAGATATGACCCGGTTTTCCGCAAATCCATCAGATCCCTTGGTTATCGACAATGTCAATCTCGATCAGAGATGAGGGTTCTGTCATTTGTGACTTTCCTCTGCCATGGAAGGAATTGTGGCTTTGGAGTCACCAGCCATTGGATTCATGCATCCAAGCATTGTAGTCGGCATTTTTTATTCAATCGGCTGGAAATCATTCGTAGACTTCATCGAGAATGCCGAAACTGACGATTTCCTGCCAAATATCTTGCTTAAAGCCATTGTTGTAGTAGAAACAAAGTTCTTCAAGGACGAGGTCACTGTTGAAGATGATTTTGCGGAAACGACGCGTATACATTGCCACGCTAGACTGCTTTTGCATGCGTTGAAACATGTACCATCATTCAAAATTCTGGACAAGTTTTCCAATGCGAGCGAATATTGCATTCATGAATTTGCTCCGCATTTTGGTGGTGTGAGAGAGTTGTGCCATGTCATATTTATCTACTTTAGAGGTAGTACACATGCAGTTGAAAATGTGAGAGCGGTCTCGTGAGCCATTAATCTGGCTCTGCCAGACTCCTGGTGTCATTGGATGATCTGTAGATTAGACTACCAACTCAAAACCGTGGCACGCAAAAGCAAGGCTGTGAGATTAATCTTTTTTTTGTCACTGCTAACCCGAGCAGTGGTAAAGTACACCTCTAAACTCATCAGTCACATCCTGATCGTGAGACCCTTTGATTTCATGAGACTAAACTGCTCTAGAAGTGCCGGTCGAATGTGGGATTCAGTCAAGGGTTAGAGATTTCTCTCGGTGAGCAATGATTCATGTGCACGAGAAATCCAAAGCTCCTCCATTGCCACTTTGAGTTGTTGGAGCAGATGGGTGTCGAGACTCTCGAATCCTGACAACTTCTAGTACAAGCCTTCATTGATTTGAGCCTGTCGGCTGGTGCCTTACACCGCACCAGGATTCTTCCCGACGGGCAATGGTAGGGACGCATGGCAAGGTTTTGCCAAGCCCGAAGGTTCCTTCATCGGGTTGGGCGTAGTGTTTGTCAGAGCTACGCCGCCATTTGCCGCAGAAGTTGCTGATGCAGCCTGGCTCATGTGGAGAGCATCATTATTTGCGTGCTCGTGATCCTCTGACAGTTGAGGATCATGAGCACGCAAATAATGATGTCACTGTCAGAGCAGCAGACACTGCTGCTCATCGCCGGTTGCTAAGGCTGTGTTCACCGCTGTTGTCGCAAGGTATGCAAGCTTCTAAAGAGTGGAGATGCAATGAAGGATCGTGCAATTTCGTGGCCAGTAGTTAATGCATCGGTTGCCCCTCCAACGTGGCTACGCTCTGATACCAAGGGTCACTCTTTGCCGAACGTAGGTGGTTCACAGGAATGAGCTGCACGATAATACACGATTCAAGAATGTGAAACAAATGGACAATTTTTATTCAGCAGTAAGTACACTTTGGTGACAAGTGCCAAGTAAGTCAAGCACGTCTTAGCAACGTCAAGAATCAGGATGAGGCATGTTGTGGGTCCTCGGTGTTCGGGCCTAGTGATGTAGGCGAGGTCGTGCGATGAGTGGTTGGTTTGAGAAACTCCATCCTTAAACTGGGGGGGTTCGAGAATACCAAAGAGTGATTTTTATAGAAGTCTAGTGCCGTCAAGAAGTCGAGTGAATAACATCAAAGTATTGATATAATCAGAGATACCCGGAGCACAGGAGGTCGGGACAAGTGAAAACAATGCCCTCGGCCAATTGGAGAACAAATCTTGAGGTCAACAAGTGGTGGGCCACAAATGTAATGACAAAATTCCCACTCATGGAATTGAGGGACTCGTGCAAGTCAGGGATGTAACAATTGACACTTTTTTACAATACTCAGACTTGTGGAAAGCAATGTTTTCCACTCAGTGTTTCACATGAGTGGAAATTCACTCTACTAGGATCCCAATGGGTAATTCTCCAGTAGAGACATGTTACGGCTATCTCCTAATCAAGCAGATGAGGGCGCAGAGTATACCAAGGAAGATATTTCATGGCACCATCATCGTGAAAATTTCACGGATTATTCGTTCAAATGTCATATTTGTGGTGCTTTGCATAACAATTGGGAGAACTAAACAAAATACGGGATGTCCATAAATAGATCAACATGTTTTAGTCTGCATCATTTTACGTCTCGCGATGCGTGAGGACACCATGATAGAAAGGGGGGGAAGTACTTCGTCCCTTACATGCACATCTCCTTGAACTATATGCAGAAGTATTTCAGTCATTCCTTTTTTTCCCACCACGCGTTGACCCCTAAATTTTACAGTGAACGGTTGGAGGCCATCTCACGTGAGCTGGGTTGTTCCCTTTCAAAACGAAATTGACAGATTCAACCACTTTCCAAAAGGGTTGACCGACCTACCGCTTATTTCATTTGTGTTTTTATTCTTTTCATTCGTCTTTTTGACAGAAATAAAGTTTTACAACAATTCAAATCAATAATCTTGAAACCACCGAATTATAGGTGCAGTTTCTCGAATTTGCCTGTCACAATGTGACGTCTCTTTACTCACGCATGGAAGACCTCCAGTATGCCTCATTCTTGTTTGCAATAATTTTCATCTATGTTTGAAAGGCTTATCACTTATCTTGGAAGTACACTAATTACTAATTATAGATTATCATATTATTTTAATATGAGGTATACTGCGCACCCCAATTATTTGTACCATCGACGTGTTGCTCAATAGAATAGGTATGCTATGTGGTGGAAAGAACATGTTTGGAAGAATTCATGTTACCCACACATTGAGCGTAGTCCTGTCCGATGACCCACTTTGCTAACAAATTCCACCGATTTCCCACTCTTTTTACGATCTCAACACCATACCCAAAAATACAAAACACTAGTTAATAGTGCATGCCTTGCCCGCTTTCGACAAAAGATGCACACAAAACGCGTACTGAAGTGTTGTTTTTGAGAAAGTTGGGATCATATGAATTTGTTTTCATAACTACATAAACTTGTTCGTATTTTTGTTTCTATTTAGTTTGATGCCCCAGTCTTGGCATATTTATGGTATCTTCTTCCATTCATGTTTGATGTTATAGCGTTTTGGCATGATATTGAAGCATTTGTTTGCCTTTTATCGGTGCCTGTAAAAGGGATCATTTTTATTGTTACTAACCAACGTTATGTTCATAAAGTAACATTGTTACATTGTCAAATCCATCCATACGAGCAGTCATGCATGAGCATGGGGGAGTAGCGCTCCACTCACCATTTTGCACACTATTTGATGTTTGTGCAAAAAACTAAGTGCACGCGACAAATCGAACATGACAGCACACGTCGAACCAGTGCAAGCAAGACTAACGAGGTTGGCCCCTTATGTTGTGGTCTTGATAGCTATTGTTCACCAAGGAGGTGTTTTAAGAGCTCTAGCAGTTGACCTTTGATATGAGATGTGAGACAAAAAAAAAACTCTCAGTCTCTCCCGTAATCTATGCTCATTTGCAGTTTGGTTCCACTGTGAGATTGGTTCATCCAATGTAGCACATAGTTTAAGAACTAATGAGGGCACAAGTAGTGTTTTATCATGGAAGATGAAAATTTTGTAAAACATCACCAATAATGCTTGTTTCTGTCTTACCATCCGATCCACACTGAGTGAGCATAGATGGATGATAAGGGGTTTGATTGAAAAATGTTTTCGACAGACAAGTATGAAGAAAAGAATATGAAAACGGACAATAGATAAGGACAAGTACTTCTCACAAACGGAACTACTTTGTACCAAAGATTCTTTTTCATCACCTCTATTATTCACACTGTGTGATAATGTATTTTCTTGTATTTCATGAGACATGGAACGATGGAAGCCCGGGCGTCGAGTGCGTTCCCAATCTCAAGAATTATGGGATAAGAAGGAGATAAGATTCCAAGTGGTCAACAGGATAGAAATACCACACATGAACTATCCAATGCACATTTAGAATAGAGATTGAGTGTAATTGTTTGGAGTGAGAAGGGTTTCTGTTAAACAAAGATTGTAACACCTATTGAGTATTTTGGTTCCAAAACAAGACAGTGGTAGACACAAGTTTGTTCTCAAATGTTTTCAGCCGCTCGAATACTTCATCAAACAGTTGATGGACAATGTCCTTTAGCATGATGGAACAGTTTGTAAAGGAATGACAATAGAAGAAATTCAAGAGTGTTTAAAACATAACCTCCTAACCGCATGTGAAGTGTGAAATGCATCGTGTGGGGACCGTTCGCAGGATCCGTAATGTTTTGAGGTACTAGGCTTGGTCAACCGATCATTGACTTCAGTGGGTATCGGAGTCATGTGTAAAAGTGCGGGAACCAGAAGTTTGGCAAAGGGCATCGCTGGCAAAAAAAGTGGCGAAGCCAAGGACTACCTTCCCAAAAAGTGGACATTTGGGTTGTCTTCCTTAGAGTGTTGCGCACAAGCGTACACGAGTCCCTGATCTTTTGGAGAGGTATTTTTGTTGTTACACAAACAGCCCATTGCATCGAAAAAACCGCGATGTTCACTCCAACGGTCGAGAGAAAACTGGCAAGTTGGCACGCCCTCAGTGAATACTCCCAAACCTTCCGACAGTTTTGACCACTTTTGCGAACCTACAAACAGAAGTATCACGACCTTTGGATTGACTTCTCGATGCACTGAGACAAATCTGGATTTACAAAGATCCATCTCACATCTTCACCGTTGATTCTCAAAGACCCCCGACTTCTCGGCGGACCTCCTCGAATCTGACCACTCATGACGCAACTCCGCATGCGTTGCCCGACATTCCACCCAACGACCCTGGCTATTCTTCATTTGTAACTTGACACTTGTATATACATGTTTGATACGTTTTACGCTTGTCATCAAAGTACACTTACCACTCATTATAAATTGCTCAAGTGTCCCAAATTCAAAGTCGTGTTTTAACTCACAACTTCTACTTGTTCACCATCTACGCTCCTTTCAGCGTAACACTTGGTATCAGAGTACAACAATGTTGGAGAGGCATCCAACAACTTTACCCATCCGGAGGACTAACTCGTACAAGTCGTCAGCACATCTCCCACGTCAAGACTTTGCAGACTTCGCGACTACGTCCTGAGGCAAGCGAGCACAACTATTGACCAGCAATAGGTCTTCAACGACGACTTCAATGATTGAGGAGCAGAACATGCCGATGCACGCGAACCCTAAAGCGACAACGAATGCTGGCGTGGTAGGCTTTGAGGTAGCTGGGACAATCCCTATGGCTTCGGCGACCAATCTGGTTACGGACCCAACAACGGTGAAGCAGCCATCCAAACCGACAGCTTTGACGATGACAACAGGGACGACAGGTGGCACTGGACAACAGGCACGGATAAACAAGAAATTGGCAAGCAGGATCTCCGCACTCGAAGGAATCAGCAACCTCTTGCTCCAGCAACTCAACATCGTGATGGAGGCTCTTCGCAACACAAGTGTGCATGAAGCGGTGCTCGTCAAGAGGAATTCCCAACTCTTGAGCGAACCAAAAATTCAACCAGCTCCACCAGAACCGTTTGACCCTGCAAACACAAAAGGACCAACGGTTTGGATGTGGCTGACGAGTTTTGAGGTGTACTTCACGGCTACTAAGGTCAATGAGGATAAAAACATTGACCTCACAGCATTAAGTTGGTGGTCCAATCTAAAGACCATGCAACGGTAGGAAGATACCGGTGGAGCATCACCGTTCAATGCCGTACGTCTCACATTACTGACCACAGGCATTCTACCCTTGGAGCAAATCAACCCACAGTGGCAAGATGCGCTGATGCCACCAAAAGACAAGAATGAATTTTCACGCGCGATGCTTGCACACTTTGGACGACTGAACACAAATTCCGACGCATGGTACAAGCTCCTGCATGCATGTCAACAATCCAGCGTGACAGAGTACACGCAAAGATTTTGCGAGATTACTACCATAGGATACATTACCCCAAAAAAACTCTATTTTCAGTACAACAACGACTCATGCGAGATGTCCGGCAAGCAATCCCTATCCTCGGCATCCAAAATGACTTGCCGCAATTGATCGTGGCAGAAGAAATGATCGAAAGTGCTGACTACAACACTCAGATCCATGAATCATACGGCTGGTGACCTCTTAACCATAATAATTGTATAAATGGAAAAACCCAGTCGGCGGACTCCTCGATTCTGATAAAAGTGGATACCGTCTACCACTGGGAAACGCAAACCTGCTACAACTATGGAAAAGTCGGGCACATCAATTGTAATTTTTTGAGTAAGAAGCAGGCCAAAGAGGGGGGGAAGTCGTAGGAAAATGAGTCGGGAAACGGCAGTGGGCAGGAGTGAAAGGCGCAACTCTTGTCCCTCGGGAGCGCTCCGCGCCAAACGATCACCCATCTGAACGACCTACATCGTCGTAGAGGGTTTCTGAGATTGCAGAATTTGACGAGGGGTACGAGGACGACCAACAGGAGGATGCAGAAGTTACAGAATGGTATCGATACTACTGGATGGAAGAGTTTCACACAACTTCATGAGCAACGACATGGTTTGCAAGTTGGATTTGTAGACCAAACGAGGGGCATTTGAAGGAAAAACCGTCGACGGAAGACTACAGATACGGCGACTCTGAGAACCATGAAGACTACAAGTGGGAGATCTACGGAAGTAACGGTCTAGAGGTCTTGTCCAATGAGCGATCACAAAATCATCCTCTAATGAGATTTCCTTTATCGGCACAATCCGCAGGTCAACAAGAACAGTGGCCATGTCTACATGGAAATCGACAGTGCTAAACAACAACTTCCGTATGCAAGACAGAAGCCGACAGCAGAAGTAGTAGAGCTAGAAGCAGCACAGAAAGCCGCAGAAGGCAAAAATCAATGACTTGTGCAGCCAGTATCGCTTAACATGGCCAAGCACTGTATACGACAATTAGCTTGTTTGTGGCTCATACATCTCGAGCCAATGGAAGAAGCGGAAGTTGCACCAGCCGACTCATCATCGACCTTTTCACCCGTATGGGCTTCAACAAAGTGTGCGATGGTACCCAAAGAATTTACACCCCTCATCAAGGATTTTGCAAACGTCTTCCTTAACAAACTCCCAAAGACCTTACCTCCTCAGCAAGACATCGACCATCGCATCAAACTGATGCCGTGCACCAGACCTATTATCCGACGGGCTTATCGGATGAGTGATCACAAACTGAAAGGGCTAAGAAAGCATCTCTACGAGGTGCATGGAAAGGGGATCATCCAACCATCCACGTCACTATACGCTGTACCAGTATTGTTCATTAAAAAACAGGCGAGATGCGAATGTCCATGGATTATCGAGCGTTGAACAACGCTACCATCAAGAACTGCTACCCTCTTCCCCAAGCTCACAAAATCTTTAACCAACTCTGAGGGGCTCATATCTTCAGCAAAATTGACTTACGTAATGGATATCATCAGATACGCGTGGCAGATGCCAACATCAAGAAGATGGCGTTCCAAACTTGCTACGGGAATGTCAATGTTCATGGTCATCGTATTTGGACACACAAATGCCCGGGCAACGTTTGTGGTGGCCATGAACAACAATGTTTGTGCATACGTTGACGATTTGGTCCTGGTGTACCTGAACGACGTTCTGGTGTACAGTCGCACCCTTGAGGAGCACGATCGACGTCTTCGAAAAGTTCTTGCAGTTTAACAAAGAGAGAATTTGTTTAGAAAACTCTCAAAACGTGACTTCGGTTGCTGTTCGATCCAGTTGTTAGGTCACGTCATCAAAGGTAGATGGATCAACATGGATCCAAAAAGAGTGGTAGCAGTCGCTGATTAGCCAAAGCTGACCAACGTGCAAGAAATATAGGTTTTTCTCGGATTCTACAATCATTACTGTCGATTCCTACGGGACTACACCCAAGTGTCTACGCCTCTTTCCGACCTCACTCAAAAAGGAAATGGGTAGTAGTGGGGAGACGGCAAACAAGAAGCGTGGACTGCTTTGCGGAACGCTCTGACCTTGGGGCCAATCCTACGATTAGTCGATCCAACGGTCGACTACGTCATGGCCGCGGATGCATCAAACTAAGCCATTGGCGCTATTCTTCTAGAAGATGGTGAACAACCGATTGCCTACATGTCTAAAAAACTACAAGGACCACAACACAACTATGCAGTAAACAAGAAGGAGATGTTAGCGCTCATCCCCACGTTCAAGACATGGCGATGCTATCTGGAGTGTTGTCGATGCATCGTCCGCAGCGACCACCATGCGTTTAAACATGTGAAGACAGTGCCAAATCTCAGTAGACGTTAAACCCAATGGATGGAGTTTCTTGAATCCATGTTCGATTAGGATATTGAATACCTGCTAAGAAAAATCAATCCGGCAGACGCAATCAGCCGCCAACCAGATTTTATGGTTGACGTTGCAACGCTACAACTAGAGCAAAACCCATACCTCAAGCGACTGTTTGCACGAGGCTACCACCAACAGTGCGGATATGATAAAGAAAAATTCTGGTTTGACGCACCCTACTAGCGACGGTGTTTCACTCGCCAAGTGGTCGTCCCCCCGGACGACGAACTTCACTGTATGCTGCTCAAAGAGTGCCACAAAACCAGACCACGTGAACACTTCGGAGAGGACAAGACACTAAAGATGCTGGCGAAACACTACTTGTGGGACAAGATGCAATCCGACGTGGCCAGCTTCTACAAATCTTGCAAAACATATCAACCACAAAAATCTCGTCGCACGAGGCCATCCAAACTTTTGGAGCTGCTTCTATTGCAACACAACCGTGGGCACTCATCTCCATGGAATTCATTGCACGATTACTCGTCACACTTGAGGGATATGATGCAATCCTCTTGGTTGTTGACAGGTTTTCTAGAATGTCCCACTTCATCCCAACAACGACCATCATCACCGCCAATGGAATAACAGGAACATTCCTGAACAACATTCTACGGCTGCATGGCGTATCAAGAACCATCATGATGAAAAGAGGCGGTCAATTTGACTGTTTGTTTTTTGCGCGAAGTGATTACTTGCTACAATAATAGAATTCAACTTTCAACGGCATTTCATCCTAAAAACCGATGGTCAAATCGAGCGCACAAATCAGACACTCAACAAACTTCTTTAAACATGCAAACCCCACGACACAGATTGGGCAGAAAAACTCCCGACCGTCGAAATCGCATATAATTTGACAATGTCCCCCCACACCAGCCGGACAACAAAGTCGCAGCATTCCCGTGATCGACATTCAACACCGAGACTTCACCACCATCTAAAGGAAACACAGAAAACCCTTGCAAAGACACAAGCAGCGATGAAGCCAGCAGCTGACCAACATTATAGCAACAACCTCTTCGTCGCCAACTAGAAAATCCAGCTTACCTTGGCACACATCAAGCTCCATAGATCCAACTATTTGGAGCTGAAACCCCGATAGTTGGGATCGTTTGAGATTGAGTGCATGCAAACCTCCGTGGTTGCGTGACTCAAACTCCCTAACACTATGCAAGTTCATCCGGTGTTCCATGTTAGTAGATTCAAGCATTACCGAGACCCCAAAGAGAACTTCCCTCGCAAAGATGTCCCTCCTCCGCCTCCCGTTCAAGTGTATGAAGGCCCAGAGTACGTCATCGAGGACATCCTTGGCCACTGACGACGAGGCAAGATGATAGAATATCTCGTCAAGCGGCACATCTACGACGCCGTGCACAAAAGCTGGGAACCCTACGACAATCTACGCGACGTCGATCATCTCATGGATGGGCCACTACCACCGTAACCGGGCCACATTTGTACTCACGCCAGGACGACGCTACTAAAAGGGGGGAAGTGTTATGTGCCACATGTACACGAGTCCCTAATCTTTTCGAGTGGGGATTTTTGTTATTTCACAAACATTCCACGACGTCGTGAAAACTGTGACATTCGCTTTGACGGTCAAGGAAATATTGGCTAACTTCCTCGCCCTAAATGGATATTCTCGAACCTTCCCACAATTTTGACCACTTTTGTGAACGTACGAACATAAATCTCACGACCATTCAGTCGACTTCTTGACCCACCAAGTCAAATCTGGATTTATAAAGATGCATCTCGCATCTTCACCATGGATTCTCAAAGACGCCCATCTTCTCGGCAGACCTTCTCGAATCCGACCACTCACGACTCGACTCCGCATGCGTTGCCCGAAAATTGACCCAACGACATCGGGTGTGCTTCATTCTTAACTCGACACTTGTACATATATGTTCAATCATTTCGACACTTGTCATCGAAGTACATTCACCGCTAAGTAGACATTGCTCAGGTGTCCCAGATTCTAAATCGTGTTTTGTCTTCTAACTTCTACGTGTTCACCATCTACGCTCCGTGTGGGGTAACATAGGGAATGGAAGTTTTTTAAGTTTTTTTATAAATTGTGGTGAACATGCTCAAGGTGTTTTCAAATGGTGGATAAGAACCAATTTGCCCCTGTTATGTTTACATTGGATCATGGGAAGGAAAAAATTCTACGAGACGACGGCCATGACATTCTGCGTTGTCAAGGATAGATAAAATTGAAAAACTCCTGTTCAAAACTTCTGGAATATGTGACGGCCAGCGATGACCGGCTGCTTCATCCGCCGGTGCGCCTAGTCACTAGACTGATCTGACCCGCCGTGAAAGCCTCAAGGTGTAGGCTGCCCTAACAGCGACCTTGCGAGCGGCCTGAAATTCTGAAAACAATGTTGTCTCACATGACTTCACATGAAGTTCACGTGGGATTGTTACCATCGATCGTACAAGAAAAAACAAATCCTTAGCTCAAACCATGGTCAGTATTGCAAGCTAGCGGTGCCACTCATGCCAAAACAAAT
This sequence comes from Penium margaritaceum, assembly GCA_023375785.1. NCBI lineage: Eukaryota > Viridiplantae > Streptophyta > Zygnematophyceae > Desmidiales > Peniaceae > Penium > Penium margaritaceum. The sequence goes on along the minus strand of SZWC01001258.1, from coordinate 22,910 downwards.
ATTTAGATAATTTCTGAAGCACTGACAGGATGGATCACCTGGGCATCAAAGCAACATGTCCAACCGTTCTATTCGGCGCAGAACTTCGACCACCGCGGCCAGGAACCATGTAGGTTCGGATTTTTGAAGTGGAAAGGAGTATGACACCTTCCATTAGTGCAGAGCTCTAAACATGATTATATAGTCATTTTATCCTCGTGGGAATCATCACAATGGGCGAAATGGCTGATATATCCGCGCAAGCGTCAACAAAAGCCTGAGATATCCGTAACTTAAATACAAAGTACGCCATATCCATTAAGTTGAAAGAAACTACGCCATATCCATTTTTATGGTCATGCCCGATCGGCGACTGAAGTCGCAGATCGAGCGAAGCGAGGGGGGTGATGTGTCACC
>SZWC01001257.1:200242-290317 GCA_023375785.1 Penium margaritaceum | reverse complement strand
AAAGGCTGGAATGAATGGCCAGGGAGAAACAGGGGTTCGCGGTAGGGAGAGGCTGGTGGCGGGGATAGGTGTCAGTGGAAAAAGGCCGGAATGGATAGGCAGGGGGGCGGCGGTTCGCAGCAAGAGAAAACGTCAACCCCCTCTCCCCCCCCCCCCGCGATGATTTGCGAGTCCGAGTCGATTTTGTTCTCTAGACTAGGACTAGCGAGTCCTGAACTGGACTCGGACTCGCAAATCTTATTCGCAAGTCCTAGCTTTTGGCTTACGGGCTTCGCGCAACTAGGGCGCGACTAGGAGCAAGTATGACGCAACTAGGGTGCAACTAAGGTGCAAGTAGGGCGCAAGTAAGACGCAACTAGGGCCTAACTAGGGCAAAATTAGGGCGTAGCTAGTGCCCAACTGAGGCGCAAGTATGGCGCCAGTAGGGTGTAAGCTAGGTGCAATAAGGGCGCAAGAAGGGCGCAACTAGGGTGCAACTAGGGCGCAACTAGGACGCACCTAGCGTGCAAGTAGGGCGCAAGTAGGGTGCAACTAGGGCACAAGAAGGACGCAAGATGGGCACAAGTAGGGCGCAACTAGGACGCAACCAAGGCGTAACTAGGGCGCAACTAGGGTGCAACTAGGGTGCAACTAGTGTCCAAGTTGGGCATAACTAGGGCATAACGAAGGCACAACTAGGGCGCAAGTAGGGCGCAACTAGAGCGCAACTGGGCCGCAGCTAGGGCGCAAGTAGGGTGCAACTAGGGTGCAACTAGAGCGCAAGTAGGGTACAACTATGGCGCAACTAGGGCGCAAGTAGGGTGCAACTAGTGCGTAAGTTGGGCGCAACTAAATAGCTACTAAGGCACAACTATAACGCAAGTAGGGCACAAATAGGACGCAACTAGCACACAATTAGGGCACAACTAGGGCGTAACTAGTGCCCAACTAAGGCGCACCTAGGGCGGAAATAGGGTGCCAGTAGGGCGCAAGTAGGGAACAACAAGGGCGCAAAAAGAGTACAACTGAGGCGCAACTAGGGCGCAACCAGGGCGCAACTAGGGCGCAACTAGGGTGCGACTAGGGCGCAACTAGGGCGCAACTAGGGCGCAACTAGGGCGCAACTAGGGCGCAACTAGGACGCAACTAGGACGTAACTCGGGTGCAACTAGGGCGCAACTAGGGCGCAACTAGGCCGCATCTAAGGCGCACCTAAGGCGCAACTAGGGCGCAACTAGGGCGCAACTAAGGCGCAACGAGGGCGCAAGTGGGGCACACTTAGGACACAACTAGGGCGCAACTAGGGTACAACTAGGGCGTAGCTAGTGCCCAACTGAGGCGCAACTAGGGCGCAACTAGGGCGCAACTAGGGCGCAACTAGGGCACAACTAGGGCGCAACTAGGGTGCAACTAGGGCGCAAATAGGGTGTAACTAGGGCGCAGCTAGTGCGGAATAGGGCGCAACTAGGGCGCAACTAGGACGCAACTAGGGCGCAACTAGGGCGCAACTAGGGCGTAACTAGGGGCAACTAGGGCGCAACTAGGGCGCAACTAGGACGCAACTAGAGTGCAGCTAGGGTGCAACTAGGACAGAACTAGGGCGCAACTAGGGCGCAACTAGGGCGTAACTAGGGGCAACTAGGGCGCAACTAGGGCGCAACTAGGACGCAACTAGAGTGCAGCTAGGGTGCAACTAGGACAGAACTAGGGCGCAACTAGGGCGCAACTAGGGCGTAACTAGGGGCAACTAGGGCGCAACTAGGGCGCAACTAGGACGCAACTAGAGTGCAGCTAGGGTGCAACTAGGACAGAACTAGGGCGCAACTAGGGCGCAACTAGGGCGTAACTAGGGGCAACTAGGCCGCAACTAGGGCGCAACTAGGACGCAACTAGGGCACAACTAGGGCGCAACTAGGGCGCAACTAAGGCGCAACTAGGGCGTAAATATGGGACAAATAGAACGCAACTAGGACGCAACTAGGGTACAACTTGGGCGTAGCTAGTGCACGACTGAGGTGCAACTAGGGCGCAAGTAGGGTGCAAGTAGGGCGCAAGTAGGTTGCAACTTGTGCGCAACCAGGGCGCTACTAGGGCGCAACTAGGGCACAACTAGGGCGCAAATAGGGTGCAAGTAGGGCGCAACTAGGGTGCAACTAGGGCGCAAGTAGGGCGCAAGTAAGACGCAACTAGGGTGCAACTAGGACACAATTAGGGTGTAGCTAGTGCCCAACTGAGGCGCAACTAGGGCGCAAGTAGGGTGCCAGTAGGGTGTAAGTAGGGTGCAATAAGGGCGCAAGAAGGGCGCAAGTAGAGTGCGGCTAGGGTGAATGGAAGACGCAACTAGGGTGCAAGTAGGGCGCAACTATGACACATGTAGGGTGCAAGTAGGGCACAACTTGGGCGCAACTAGGGCGCAACTATGGCGCAGCTAGGGCGCAACTAGGACGCAACAAGGGCGCAATGAGGGCTCAACTAGGGCGCAACGAGGGCGGAACGAGGGTGCAACTAGGGCGCAGCTAGGATGCAACTAGGGCGCAACTAGGGTGCAATTAGGGCGCAACTAGGGTGCAACTAGGGCGCAACTAGGGCACAAGTAGGGCACAACTAGGACGCAACTAGGTTACAACTAAGGCGCAACTAGGGCGCAACTAGGGTGCAACTAGGGCACAACTAGGGCGCAACCGGAGCGCAACCAGGGCGCAACTAGGGCGCAAATAGGGCACAACTAGGACGCAACTAGGGCGCAACTATGATACTACTAGTGTGTAAGTTGGGCGAAACTAAGGCGCAACTAAGGCGCAACTAGCGCGCAAGTAGGGCATACGTAGGATGCAACTAGGGCGCAATGAGGACACAACTAGCGCATAGTTAGTGCCCAACCAAGGCAAAACCAAGGCGCAAGAAGGATGCCAGTAGGGTGCAAGTAGGGTGCAATAAGGGCGCAAATAGGGTGCAACTAGAGCACAACTAGAGCGCAACTAGGGCGCAACTAGGGCGTGACTAGGGCACGACTAGGGTGCGACTAGGCCGCAACTAGGGCGCATTTAGGACGTAACTAGGGTGCAACTGGGGTGCAACTAGGGCGCAACTAGTGCGCAACTAGGGTGCAAGTAGGGCGCAACTAGGGCGCAACTAGGGCGCTTCAAGGGTGCAACTAGGGCGCAAGTAGGGCGCAAGTAGGGTACAAGCATGGCGCAACTACGGCACAAGTGGAACACAACTAGAGCGTAACAAGGGCGCAACTAGGGCAGAACTAGAGCGCAACAAGGGCGCAACGAGGGCGCAACGAGGGCGCAACGAGGGCGCAATAAGGGCGCAACAAGGGTGCAAGTAGGGAGCAATTTGGGCGCAACTAGGGCGCAACTAAGGCGCAACTAGGGCGCAACTAGGGCACAACTAGGATGCAACTAGGGTGCAACTAGGGTGCAACTAGGGCACAACTTAAGCGCAACTAGGGCGCAACTAAGGCGTAACTAAGGCGCAACTAAGGCGCAACTAAGGCGCAACTAGGGCGCAAGTAGGGCACAAGTAGGATGCAGCTAGGGTAAAACTAGGGTACAACTAGGGCATAGCTATTGTCCAACTGAGGCGCAACTAGGAGGAGAGTAGGGTGCAACTAGGGTGCAACTAGGACGCAACTAGGGTGCAGCTAGGGCGCAACTAGGGCGCAACTAGGGCACAAGTATGGTACAACTAGGGCACAACTAAGGCACGTCTAGGGCGCAACCATGGCGTAACTAGGGCACAACTAGGGTCCAAGTAGGACGCAACTAGGTCACAACTAGGGCGCAACTATGGCGCAACGAGGGCACAACTAGGGTGCAACGAAGGCGCAACGAAGATGCAACTAGGGCGCAACTAGAGAGCGAATAGGGCGCGACTAGGGCGCGACTAGGGCGCGGCTAGGGCGCGACAAGAGCGCGACTTGGGCGCAACTAGGGTGCAACTAGGGCGCAACTACGGCGCAAATAGGGCGCAACTAGGGCGCAATTAGGGCGCAACAAGGGGAAACTAGGGCGCAACTAGGGCGCAACTTGGGTGCAACTCGGGCGCAACTAGGACACAACTAGGACGCAACTAGGGGCAACTAGAGTGCAACTAGGGCGCAACTAGGGCGCAACTAGGGCGCAACTAGGGCGCAACTAGGGCGCAACGAGGGTGCAACTAGGGCGCAACTAAGGCGCAACAAGGGCGCAAATATGCCACAAATAGGACGTAACTAGGGCGCAACTAGGGTACAGCTTGGCCGTAGCTAGTGCACAACTGAGGCGCAACTAGGGCGCAACTAGGGTGAAAGTAGGGCGCAAGTAGGTTGCAACTTGCTCGCAACCACGGCGCAACTAGGGCGCAACTAGGGCGCAACTAGGGCGTAACTAGGGTGCAAATAGGGCGCAACTAGGGTGCAACAAGGGCGCAAGTAGGGCGCAAGTAAGACTCAATTAGGGCGCAACTAGGACACAATTAGGGCGTAGCTAGTGCCCAACTGAGGCGCAACTAGGGCACAAGTAGGGCGCCAGTACGGCATAAGTAGGGTGCAATAAGGGCGCAAGAAGGGCGTAACTAGGATGCAACTAGGACGCAACTAAGACGCAAGTAGGGTGCAAGTAGGGCGCATCTAGGGCGCAAGTAGGGAGCAAGTAGGGTGCAACTTGGGCGCAACTAGGGCGCAACTATGGCGCAATTAGGGCGGAACTAGGGCACAACAAGGGCACAACGAGGGCTCAACTAGGGCGCAACGAGGGCACAACGAGGATGCAACTAGGGCGCAACTAGGATTCAACTAGGGCGCAACTAGGGTGCAATTAGGGGTGCAACTAGGGTGCAACTAGGGTTCAAGTAGGGCACAACTAGGGTGCAACTAGTCCGCAAGTAGGGCGCAACTAGGGCACGACTAGGGCGTGACTTAGGCACGACTTGGGCGCAACTAGGGTGCAACTAGGGCGCAACTAGGGAAAAACTAGGGCGCAACTAGGTTGCAAATAGGGCACAACTAGGGGCAACTAGGGCGCAACTAGGGCGCAACTAGGGCGCAACTAGGGCGCAACTATGACACAACTAGGGCGCAACTAGGGCACAAATAGGACGCGAATAGGGAACGACTTGTGCGCAACTAGGGCGCAACTAGGGCGCAGCTAGGGTGCAACTAGGGCGCAACTAGGGCGCAACTATGGCACAACTAGGGCACAACTAGGGTGCAACTAGGGCACAACTAGGGCGCAACTAAGGCGTAACTAGGGCACAAATAGGGTACAAGCAGGACGCAACTAGGACGCAACTAGGGTACAACTAGGACGTAGCTAGTCCCCAACTGAGGGGCAACTAGGGCGCAAGTAGGGTGCAAGTAGGGCGCAAGTATGTTGCAAATTATGCCCAACCAGGGCGCAACTAGGGCGCAACTAGGACGCAACTAGGGCGCAACTAGGGCGCAACCAGGGTGCAAGTAGGGCGCAACTAGGGTACAACTAGGGCGCAATTAGGGCGCAAGTAAGACGCAACTAGGGCGCAACTAGGGCAGAATTAGGGCGTAGCTAGTGTCCAACTGAGGCGCAACTAGGGCACAAGTAGGGTGCCAATGGGGTGTGAGTAAGGTAGAGTAAGGGCGCAAGAAGGGTGCAAGTAGGGCGTAACTAGGGCGCAGCTAGGGCGTAAGTAGGGCGCAACTAGGGCACAACTAATGCGCAACAAGGGCGCAACTAGGGCGTAACTAGGCGCAACTATGGCGCAACTAGGACGCAACTAGAGCACAACTAGGGCGCAACTAGGGCGCAACTAGGGTGAAACTAGGGCACAACTAGGGTGCAACTATGGTGCAACTAGGGCGCAAGTATGGTGCAAGTAGGGCACAAGTAACGCACAACTACGGCGCAACTGGGGCACAACTAGAGCGCAACTTATGCGCAACTAGAGTGCAACAAGGGCGCAACGAGGGCGCAACAAGGGCGTAACAAGGGCGCAACTAGGAAGCAACTAGGGCGCAACTAGGGAGTCACTAGGGCGCAACTAGGGCACAACTAGGGCACAACTAGGGTGACACTAAGGCACAACTAGGGCGCAACTAAGGCACAACTAGGGCGCAACATCGGCGCAACTAGGGCGGAAGTAGGGCACAGGTAGGACGCAACTAGGGCGCAACTAGGGTACTACTAGGGTGTAGCTAGTGCCCAACGGAGGCGCAACTAGGGCGCAAGTAGGGCGCCAATAGGTTGTAAGTAGGGTGCAATAAGGGCGCAAGAAGGGCGTAATTAGGACGCATCTAGTGCGCATGTAGGGTGCAACTAGGGCGCGACAAGGGCGCACGTAGGGCGCAGGTGGGGCGCAACTAGGACACAACTAAGGCGCAACTAGGGCACAACTAGGGCGCAACTAGGGCGCAAGTAGGGCGCAACTAAGGTGCAACTAGGGCGCAACTAGGGGGCAACTAGGGCACAACTAGGACGCAACTAGGGCACAACTAGGGAGCAACTAGGGCGCAACGAGGGCGCAATGAGGGCACAACTAGGACGCAACTAACTAGGGCGCAAAAAGGGTGCAACTAGGGCGCAACTAGGGCACAACTAGGGCGCAACTAGGGTGCAACTAGTTTGCGAGTTGGGCGCAACTAGGGCGTAACTAAGGCGCAACTAGGAAGCAAGTAGGACACAACTAGGGCACAACTAGGGGACAACTATGGCGTAGCTAGTGCCAACCTGAGGCGCAACTAGGGCGCAAGTAGGCACCAGAAGGGCGCAAGTAAGGTGCAACTAGGGCGCAACTAGGGCACAACTAGGACGCAACTAGGGTGCCCGGGCACAAGAAGGGTGCAACTAGGGGGCAACTAGGGCGCAACAATGGCGTAACTAGGACGCAACTAGGGTTCGACTAGTGTGCAACTAGGCCGCAACTAGGGCGCAACTAGGGTTCGACTAGTGTGCAACTAGGGCGCAACTAAAGCGCGACTATTGCGCAAATAGGGCGCAACTTGGGTGCAACCAGGACACAACTAGGGCGCAACTAGGGCGCAACTAGGACGCAACTAGGGCGCAATTAGGGCGCAACTGGGGGCAACTAGGACGCAACTAGGACGCAACTAGGGCGCAACTAGGGCGCAACTAGGGCGCAACTAGGACGCAACTAGGGCGCAATTAGGGCGCAACTGGGGGCAACTAGGACGCAACTAGGACGCAACTAGGGCGCAACTAGGGCGCAACTAGGGCACAATGAGGGTGCAACTAGGGCGCAACTAGGGCGCGACTAGGACGCGACTTGGGCGCAACTAGGGCGCAACGAGGATGCAACTAGGGCACAATTAGGGCGCAACTAGGGCGCAAATAGGGTGCAACTGAGGGGAAACTAGGGCGCAACTAGGTCGTAACTAGGACGCAACTAGGGCGCAACTAAGGTGCAACTAGGGCGCAACTAGGGCGCAACTAGGGTCCAACTAGGGCACAACTAGGGCGCAACTAAGGCGCAACTAGGGCGCAACTAAGGCGCAACTAGGGCGAAACTAGGGCGCAACTAGGGCGCAACTAGGGTTCGACTAGTGTGCAACTAGGGCGCAACTAGGGCGCAACTAAGGCGCAACTAGGGCGAAACTAGGGCGCAACTAGGGCGCAACTAGGGTTCGACTAGTGTGCAACTAGGGCGCAACTAGGGCGCGACTAGGGCGCGATTAGGGCGCAACTTGGGTTCAACCAGGACGCAACTAGGGCGCAACTAGGGCGCAACTAGGGCGCAACTAGGGCGCAATTAGGACGCAACTGGGGGCAACTGGGATGCAACTAGAGCGCAACTAGGGCGCAACTAGGGCACAACTAGGGTGCAACTAGGGCGCAACTAGGGCGCGACTAGGATGCGACTTGGGCGCAACTAGGGCGCAACTAGGACCCAACTAGGGCACAACTAGGGCGCAACTAGGGCGCAATTAGGGTGCAACTAAGGGTAACTAGGGCGCAATTAGGTCGTAACTAGGGCGCAACTAGGGCGCAACTAGGGCGCAACTAGGGCGCAACTAGGGCCCAACTAGGGCACAACTAGGGTGCAACTAAGGCGCAACTAGGGCACAACTAAGGCGCAACTAGGGCACGAATAGGGCACACGTAGGATGCAACAAGGTCGCAACTAGGGTACAACTAGGGCGTAGCTAGTACCCAACTGTGGCGCAACTAGGGCGCAAGTAGGGTGCAAATAGGGCGCACGTAGGTTGCAACTTGTGCGCAACCAGGGCGCAACTAGGGCGCAACTAGGGTGCAACTAGAGCGCAACTAGGGCACAACTAGGGTGCAAGTAGGGCGCACCTAGGGTGCAACTAGGGCACAAGTAGGGCGCAAGTAAGACGTAACTATTGCGCAACTAGAGCACAATTAGGGCGTACCTAGTACCCAACTCAGGCGCAACTAGGGCGCAAGTAGGGCACCAGTAGGGTCTAGGTAGGATGCAAAAAGGGCGCAAGAATGACGCATCTAGGGTGCAACTAGGGCGCAACTAAGACACAACTATGGTGCAAGTAGGGCGCAACTAGGGCGCAAGTAGGGCACAAGTAGGGCGCAACTAGGGCACAACTAAGACGTAACTAGGGTGCAAATAGGGCGCAACTAGGGCGCAACTAGGGCGCAAGTAGGGTGGAACTTGGGCGCAACTAGGGCGCAACTTTGGCTCAACTTGGGTGCAAGTAGGGCGCAACAAGGGCGCAACGAGGGCTCAACTAGGGCGCAACGAGGGCGCAACGAGGGTGCAACTAGGGCGCAACTAGGGTGCAACTAGGGCGCAACTAGGTTGCAATTAGGGCGCAACTAGGTTGCAACTAGGGCGTAACTGGGGCACAGCTAGGGCACAACTAGGACGCAACTAGGTCGAAATTAGGGCGCAGTTAGGGCGCAACTAGGGTGCAACTAGGGCACAAGTAGGGTGCAACTAGGGCGCAACCAGGGCGCAACTAGGGCGTAAATAGGGCACAACTTGGATGCAACTAGGGCGCAACTAGGGTGCAACTAGTGTGCAAGTTCGGCGAAACCAATGCGCAACTTAGGCGCAAGTAGTGCGCAAGTAGGGCACAAATAGGATGCAACTAGGGCGCAACAAGTGCACAACTAGCGCATAGCTAGTGCCCAACTAAGGCACAACTAGGGCGCAAGAAGGATGCCAGTAGGGTGCAAGTAGGGTGCAATAAGGGCGCACATAGGGTGCAACTATAGCGCAACTAGAGCGCAACTAGGGCACAACTAGGGCGTGACTAGGGCACGACTAGGGCGCAACTAGGGCGTTACTAGGGCGCATTGAGGGCGCAACTAGGGTGCAACTAGGGCGCAGCTATGGCACAACTAGTGCGCAACTAGGGTGAAAGTAGGGCACAATAGGGCGTAACTAGGGCGCAACAAGGGTACAACTACGGCGCAAGTAGGGCGCAAGTAGGGCGCAAGCATGGCGCAATTACGGCACAAATGGAACACAACTAGAGCGTAACAAGGGCGCAACTAGGGCACAACTAGAGCGCAATGGGGGTGCAACGAGGGCGCAACGAGGGCGCAACAAGGGCACAACAATGGGTGCAACAAGGGCGCAACTAGGGAGCAACTTAGGCGCATCTAGGGTGCAACTAGGACGCAACTAGGGCGCAGCTAGGGCGCAACTAGGGTACAACTAGGATGCAACTATGGCGCAACTAGGGCACGACTTGGGCGCAACTAGGGCGCAACTAAGGAGTAACTAAGGCGCAACTAAGGCGCAACTAAGGCGCAACTAGGGCGCAAGTAGGACACAAGTAGGATGAAGCTAGGGTGCAACAAGGGCACAACTAGGGCGTAGCTAGTGCCCAAGTGAGGCGCAACTAAGGGGAGAGTAGGGCGCAAGTAGGGCGCAACTAGGGCGCAACTAGGGTGCAACTAGGGCGCAACTAGGGCGCAACTAGGGCACAAGTAGGGCGCAACTAGGGCACAACTAGGGCACATCTGAGGTCCAACCATGGCGCAACTAGGGCGCAACTAGGGTCTAACTAAGACGCAACTAGGTCACAAGTAGGGCGCAACTATGGCGCAACTAGGGCGCAACTAGGGTACAACCAGGGTGCAACTAAGGTGCAACTAGGGCGCAACTAGGGCGCGACTAGGGCGCGACTAGGGCGCAACTAGGGCGTGACAAGGGCGCGACTTGGGCGCAACTACGGCGCAACTAGGGCGCAACTAAGGCACAAATAGAGCGCAACTAGGGCGCAATTATGGCGCAGCTAGGGGCAGCTAGGGCGCTACTAGGGCGCAACTTGGGCGCAACTAGGGCGCAACTAGGGCACAACTAGGGCGCAACTAGGGCGCTACTAAGGCGCAACTAGGGCGCAACTAAGGCACAAATAGAGCGCAACTAGGGCGCAACTAAGGCACAAATAGAGCGCAACTAGGGCGCAATTATGGCGCAGCTAGGGGCAGCTAGGGCGCTACTAGGGCGCAACTTGGGCGCAACTAGGGCGCAACTAGGGCACAACTAGGGCGCAACTAGGGCGCTACTAAGGTGCACCTAGGGCGCAACTGGGGCGCAACTAGGGCAAAACTAAGGCGCAACTAGGGCCCAAATTGGGCACAAGTAGGACGCAACTAGGGCGCAACTAGGGTACAAGTAGGGCGTAGCTAGAGCCCAGCTGAGGCGCAACTAGGGCGCAAGTAGAGTACAAGTAGGGCGCAAGTAGGGTGCAACTTGTGCGCAACTAGGGCGCGTACTCAGGGCGCAACTAGGGCGCAACTAGGGCGCAACTATGGTGTAAGTATGGCGCAACTAGGGTGCAACTAGGACGCAAGTAGGGCGCAAGTATGACGTAACTAGGACGTAACTAGGGTACAGCTAGGGTGTAGCTAGTGCCCAACATAGGCGCAACTAGGGCGGAAGTAGGGCACTAGTAGGGTGGAAGTTTGGTGCAATAAGGGCGTAAGAAGGGCGCAACTAGGGTGCAACTAGGACGCAACTAGGGTGCAGCTAGTTTGCAAGTTAGGCGCAATTAGGGCGCAACATAGGTGCAACTTGGCCGCAAGTAGGGTGCAAGTAGAGCGCAACTAGGGCGCAACCAGGGCGCAAGTATGGTGCAACGAGGGCGCAACTAGAGCGCAACTAGGGCGCAACGAGGGCGCAACTAGGGCGCAACTGTGGTGCAACTAGCGCGCAAGTTTGGTGCATCTAAGGCGCAACTAAGGCACAACTAGTGTGCAAGTAGGACGCATGTAGGTCACAACTAGGGCGCAACTAGGGCACAACTAGGGCGTATGTAGTGCCCAACTAAGGTACAACTAGGGTGCAAGTAGGGTGCCATTAGGATGCAAGTAGGGTGCAGTAAGGGTGCAAGTAGGGTGCAACTAGGGCGCAGCTAGGACGCAACTAGCGCGCAACTAGGGCGCAACTAGGGCACCAACAGGGCGTAACCAGGGCGCAACTAGGGCGCAACTAGGGCGTAAGTAGGGCGTAACTGGGGTGCAACTAGGGCGTAACAAGGGCGCAACTAGAGCGCAACTAGGGCGCAACTAGGGGGCGACTAGGGTGCAACTAGGGTGCAACTAGGGCGCAACTAGGTCGCAACTAGGGTGCAACTCAGGCGCAATTAGGGTGCAAGTAGGGCAAAATGAGGGTGCAACTACGGCGCAAGTGGGGCACAACTAGGGTGCAACTAGGGCGCAACTAGGGCGCAACGAGGGCGCAACGAGGGCACAACAAGGGCGCAACAAGGGCGCAACTAGAGCGCAACTAGGGCGCAACTAGGGCGTAAGTAGGGCGCAACTAGGGTGCAACTAGGGAGCAGCTAGGGCGTAACTAGGGCGCAACTAGGGCGTAAGTAGGGCGCAACTAGGGTGCAACTAGGGAGCAGCTAGGGCGTAACTAGGGCGCAACTAGGGCGTAAGTAGGGCGCAACTAGGGTGCAACTAGGGAGCAGCTAGGGCGTAACTAGGGCGCAACTAGGGCGTAAGTAGGGCGCAACTAGGGTGCAACTAGGGAGCAGCTAGGGCGTAACTAGGGCGCAACTAGGGCGTAAGTAGGGCGCAACTAGGGTGCAACTAGGGAGCAGCTAGGGCGTAACTAGGGCGCAACTAGGGCGTAAGTAGGGCGCAACTAGGGTGCAACTAGGGAGCAGCTAGGGCGTAACTAGGGCGCAACTAGGGCGTAAGTAGGGCGCAACTAGGGTGCAACTAGGGGACAACTAGGGCGTAGCTAGTGCCCAACTGAGGCGCAATTAGGGCGCAAGTAGGCGCCAGACAGGCGCAAGTAGGGCGCAGCTAGGGCGCAACTAGGGCGCAACGAGGCCAAAACGAGGGCACAACAAGGGCGCAACAAGGGCGCAACTAGGGTGCAACTAGGGTCCAACTAGGGCATAATTAGGGCGCAACTAGGGCGCAACTTGGGTGCAACTAGGGCGCAACTAGGGTGCAGCTAGGGTGCAACAAAGGCACAACTTGGGCACAATAGAGGCGCAACTAGGGCGCAAGTATGGCACAAGTAGGATGCAACTAGGGCGCAACTAGGCTACAACTAGGGCGTAGCTAGTGCCCAAATGAGGCGCAACTAGGGCGCAAGTAGGGCGCTAATAGGACGTAAGAAGGGTGCAATACGGGCGCAAGAAGGGTGCAACTAGGGCGCAACTAGGACGCATCTAGGGTGCAAGTAGGGCGCAACTAGGGCGCGATGAGGGCGCAAGTAGGACGCAGGTAGGGCGCAACTAGGGCACAACTAGGGCGCAACTAGGGCGCAACTAGGACGCAACTAGGGCGTAACTAGGGTGCAACTAGGGTACAACTAGGGCGCAACTAGGCTGCAACTAGGGTGCAACTAGGGCGCAACTAGGGCCCATCTATGTCGCAACTAGGGCGTAACGAGGGCACAACGAGGGGGCAACTAGGGCGCAACTAGGATGCAACTAGGGCGTAACTAGGGTGTAACTAGGGTGCAACTAGGGTGCAACTAGTGTGCAAGATGGGCGCAACTAGGGTGCAACTAAGCCGCAACTAGGGCGCAAGTATGACGCAACTAGGGTGCAACTAGGGGACAACTAGGGCGTAGCTAGTGCCCAACTGAGGCGCAATTAGGGCGCAAGTAGGCGCCAGACAGGCGCAAGTAGGGCGCAGCTAGGGCGCAACTAGGGCGCAACTAGGACGCAACTAGGGCGCAACTAGTGTGTAACTATGGTGCAACTAGGGTGCAAGTACGGCACAACTAGGGCGCAACTAGGGTGCCCGGGTGCAACAAGGGCGCAACTAGGGGGCACTAGGGCACAACTAGGGCACTACTAGGATGCAACTAGTGCATAACTAGGGCGAAACTATGGTGCAACTATGGCGCAACTAGGGTGCAACTAGTGCGCAAGTAGGGCGCAACTAGGGCGCGACTAGGGCGTGACTAGGGTACGACTTGGGCGCAACTAGGGTGCAAATAGGGCGCAACTAAACGGCACATAGGGCGCAACTAGGTTGCAATGAGGGCCCAACTGGGGGCAACTAGGGCGCAACTAGGGTGCATCTAGGGCGCATCTAGGGCACAACTAGGGCGCAACTAGGGCGCAACTAGGGCGCGACTAGGGCACGACTTGTGTGTAACTAGGGTGCAACTAGGGCGCAACTAGGGTGCAACTAGGGGGCAACTAGGGCGCAACTATGGCGCAACAAGGGCGCAACTAGGGCACAACTAGGGCGCAATTAAGGCGTAATTAGGGCAGTAATAGGGCACAAGTAGGAATCAACCAGGGCGCAACTAGGGTATAACTAGGGTGTAGCTAGTCCCCAGCTGAGGCGCAACTGGGGTCCAAGTAGGGTGCAAGTAGGGCGCAAGTATGTTGCAACTTGTGCCCAACCAGGGCGCAACTAGGGCGCAATTAGGACACAAATAGGGCGCAACTAGGGCGCAAGTAGGGTGCAAGTAGGGCACAACTAGTGTACAACTAGGATGCAAGTAGGGTGCAAGTAAGACGCAAGTAGGGCGCAACTAGGGCACAATTAGGGTGTAGATAGTGCCCAACTGAGGCACAACTATGGCACAAGTAGGGCGCCGTTAGGGTGTAACTAGGGTGCAATAAGGGCGCAATAAGGGTGCAAGTAGGACGTAACTAGGGCGCAACAAGGGCGCATGTAGGGCGCAACTAGGGCACAACTAATGCGCAACAAGGGCGCAACTAGGATGCAAGTAGGCGTAACTAGGGTGCAACTAGGACGCAACTAGGGCGCAACTAGGACGCAACTAGGGCGCAACTAGGGCGCAATTAGGGCGCAACTAGGGCGCAACAAGACGCAACAAGGGCGCAGCTAGTGCGTAACTAGGGTGGAACTAGGGTGCAAGTAGGACACAAGTAGTGTGCAACTAGGGCGCCCGGGCACAACTAGGGCGCCCGGGCGCAACTAGGGCGGAACTAGGGGGGAAACTAGGGCGCAACTAGGGCGCAATGAGGGCGCGACTAGGGCACGACTAGGGTATAACTAGTGCGCAACTAGGGCGCAACTAGGGCGCGACTAGGGCGCGACTAGGGCGCGACTTGGGCGCAACTAGGGCGCAACTAGGGCACAACTAGGGTGCAACTAGGGTGCAACTAGGGCGCAATTAGGGTGCAACTGGGGGCAACTAGCTGCCCCCAGTTGCTCCCTTATTGCGCCCTAGTTGCCCCCAGTTGCGCCCTAATTGCGCCCTAGTTGCTTCCTAGTTGCGACCTAGTTGTTCCCTAGTTGCGCCCTAGTTGCGCCCAAGTGGCGCCCTAGTCGCGCCCTAGTCGCGCCCTAGTTGCGCCCTTATTGCGCACTAGTTGCACCCTAGTTGCGCCCTAGTTGCGCCCTAGTTGCGCCCTAGTTGTGCCCTAGTTGCGTCCTAGTTGCACCCTAGTTGCGACCTGGTTTCCCCCCTAGTTGCACCCTAGTTGCGCCCGGGTGTCCTAGTTGCGCATCACTTGCGTCCTACTTGCACCCTAGTTACACCCTAGTTACGCACTAGCTGCTCCCTCGTTGCGTCCTAGTTGTGCCCTAGTTGCGCCCTAGTTGCGCCCTACTTGCGCCCTACTGGCGCCTTCTTGCGCCCTAGTTGCGCCACAGTTGGACACTAGCTACGTCCTAGTTGTCCCCTAGTGGCGCCCTTAGTTGTGTCTTACTTACGCCCTAGTTGCGCCTTAGGTGCGCCCTAGTTGCGCCTCAGTTGGGCACTAGCTACGCCCTAGTTGTGCCCTAGTTACGTCCTAGTTACGTCTTACTTGCGCCCTTCTTGCGCCCTAGTTGCACCCTTGTTGCGCCATACTTGCACCTATCCTGTTCCTTCTCTTCCTCCGTGAAAATCGCTTCCACTAGCCGTCGAGAGGACGCCGTTGATTATTTCCTTCCTGGCGGCAACTTTGCCCGCCTCTCATCCTCCACCGCCAATGGATTCCGCGCCACCCCACGCTCTACCGCAGCCTTGTTGCGGGAGCCAGCACCCCTTGCGCGTTCTCCATTGCTCCGCGGTCTGCCCGCTCATCCTCCTCAGCGGATCTCTGGTTGCGGGTGCCTCCTTCCGCGAACTTGTGGGTCGTGGCGACTTCCTTCCGCGAATCCATCTTCTTCCCAGCGGAGATGCGGTGGATCTTCGCCTGACATGCGTCCTACTTTCGTCCTTCTTGCACCCTTAATTCACCCTACTTACAACCTATTGGCGCCCTACTTGCGCCCTAGTTACGCCTCATTTGGGCACTAGCTACGCCCTAGTTGTACCCTAGTTGCGCCCTAGTTGCGTCCTACTTGTGCCCTACTTGCGCCCTAGTTGCGCCAATGTTGCGCCCTAGTTGCGCCTTAGCTGCGCCCTAGTTGCGCCCTAGTTGCGCCCTAGTTGCGCCCTAGGTGTGCCCTAGTTGCGCCCTACTGACTCCCTAATTGCGCCCTAGTTGCATCCTAGTTGCGCCCTTGTTGCGCCCTTGTTACGCCCTTGTTGCGCCCTCGTTGCACCCTCCTTGTGCATAAGTTGCGCCCTAGTTGTGCCCCACTTCCGCCGTAGTTGCGCCCTACTTGTACCCTACTTGCGCCATACTTGCGCCCTGGTTGCACTGTGATTGCGCCTCAGCCGGGCACTAGCTACGCCCAAGTTGTACCCTAGTTGCGCCCTAGTTGTGTCCTTTTGGTCCCCTATTTGCGCCCTAGTTGCGTCTTAGTTGCGCCCTAGTTACGCCCTATATGCGCCCTAGTTGCACCCTAGTTGCGCCCAAGTTGCGCCCTAGTCGTGCCCTAGTTGCGCCCTAGTTGCGCCCTAGTTGCGCACTAGTTGCACCCTACTTGCGCCCTAGTTGCACCCTAGCTGCGGCCTAGTTGTGCCCTAGTTGCGCCCTAGTTGCGCCCTATTTGCCCATAATTGCACCCTAATTGCGCCCTAGTTGCGCCCTAGTTGTGCCCTAGTTGCGCCCTAGTTGCGCCCTAGTCGCGCCCTAGTTGCGCCCTAGTCACGCCCTAGTTGAGTCCTAGTTGCACACTAGTTGCACCCTAGTTGCGCCGTAGTTGCGCCCTAGTTGCACCCTAGTTGTGCCCTAGTTTCGTCCTAGTTACCCCCTAGTTGCACCCTAGTTGTCCCCTAGTTGCACCCTAGTTGCTCCCGGGCATCCTAATTGCGCCCTAGTTGCGCCCTACTTGCACCATAGGTGCACCCTACTTACGCACTAGTTGCGCCCTAGTTGCGTCCTAGTTGCGCACTAGTTGCACCCTAGTTGCGCCCTACTTGCGCCCTACTGGCGCCTTCTTGCGCCCTATTTGCGCCTCAGTTAGGCACTAGCTACGCCCTAGTTGTCTCCTACTTGCACCCTTAGTTGTGTCCTACTTGCGCCCTAGTTGCGCCTTAGTTGTTCCCTAGTTGCGCCCAACTTGCACACTAGTTGCACTCTAGATCCGTCCTAGTTGCACCCTGGTTGCACCCTATTTGCACCCTAATTGCGCCATAGTTACGCCCTAGTTGCGCCCTCGTTGCACCCTCGTTACGCCCTAGTTACGCCCTAGTTACGCCCTAGTTGCGCCCTAATTACCCCCAGTTGCGCCTTAATTGCGCCCTAGTTGCGCCCTAGTTGCGTCCTAGTTTTGCTCTAGTTGCACCCTAGTTGCGCCCTTGTTGCACTCTAGTTGCGCCCTAGTTGCGCCCTACTTGCGCCCTAGTTGTTCCCTAGGTGCTCCTAGTTGCGCCTTAGTTTTGCCCTTGTTGTGCCTTAGTTGTGCCCTAGTTGCGCCCTAGTTGCGCCCTACTTGCGCCCTAGTTGCACCCTAGTTGCACCCTAGTTGCGTCTTAGTTGCGCCATAGTTGTTCCCTAGTTGCGTCATTCTTGCGCCCTTTGTACAACCTACTTACACCCTACTGGTGCCCTACTTGCGCCCTAGTTGCGCCTCAGTTGGGTACTAGGTACGCCTTAATTGTTCTCTAGTTGCGCCCTAGTTGCGTCTTACTTGCGCCCTACTTGCGCCCTAGTTGCACCCTAGCTGCGCCCTACTTGCACCCTAGTTGCGCCCTAGTTGCACCCTAGTTGCGCTCTAGTTGCGCCCTAGTTGCGCCCTAGTTGCACACAAGTTGCAATTTGCTTGTGCCCTATTTGCACCCTACTTGCGCCCTAGTTGCGCCACAGTTGAACATATCTACGCCCTAGTTGTACCCTAGTTGAGACCTAGTTGCGTCCTACGTGTGCCCTATTTGTGTATTAGTTGCGCATTCGTTGCGCTCTAGCTGCGCCTTAGTTGCGCCCTAGTTCCACCCTAGTTGTGCCCTAGTTGCGCCCTAGTTGCGCCCTAGTTGCGCCCTAGTTGCGACCTAGTTGCGCCCTAGTTACCCTCAGTTGCACCCTCATTGCGTCCTAGTTCCGCCCTAGTTGCGTCCTAGTTGCGCCCTAGTTGCGCCCTAGTTGCGCCCAAGTCACGTCCTAGTCGCGCCCTGGTTGCGCTCTAGTTGTACCCTAGTTGTGCCCTAGTTGCGCCCTAGTTGCGCCCTAATTGCGTCCTAGTTATTCCCAGTTGCACCCTAATTGCGCCCTAGTTGCACCCTTCTGGCGCCTACTTGCGCCCTAGTTACGCCTCACTTGGGCACTAGCTACGCCATAGTTGTCCCCTAGTTGCGCCCTAGTTGCGTCCTAATTGCGCCCTAGTTATGCCTTAGTTACCCTCTATATGCGCCCAACTTGCACACTAGTTGCACCCTAGTTGCGCCCTAGTTGCGCCCTAGTTGCACACTTAGTGACATTATTTGGTCATGGTCTGTGGCATATGCCTACTTTGGTTGGTCATCGTGCATGGTATCCACACCGTGCCACAACTTATTGAAGGTCCTTGCACTTGCTAGTTGATACCTGGTGTTCCCAAACCATTGTCTCCCCCTCTGGCCATGTGTGACTCCTATTATGAGTTGTCAACGCTCACCACACACAGCGGATTTCTTTGGTCAAAGGGAGTACATATGCCTACTTTGCTCGGTCATTTTCCATGGTAGCCACATCGTGCTTATACTGATTGAAGGTCACTGTACTTGCTAGTTGAGAACTACTATTCACAGACCATTGTTTCCCCCTCTGACCATTTGTGACACGTGTTATGGTTGGTCACAGTGGACCACCCATATTGAAACGTACTGAAGGTCATTGTGCATGGTAGCCACATTGTGCCACTAAATGTTGAAGGTATTTGTACTTGCTTGTCGATAACTATTATTCACAAACCATTATCTTGCACCCTGACCATTTGTGTCTCGTGTTATGAGTTATCAAAGTTTACCATGCTTAGTGACATGATTTGGTCTTGGTCAGTGACACGCGTCACAAACATACTAAAGGTCAGTATGGGTGGTCAACCTTGACCAACCATAACACGCATCACAAACGGTCAGAGGGGGAAGCAATGGTCTGTGAATATCAGTTCTCAACTAGCAAGTATAGCGACCTTCAATCAGTATAAGCACGGTGTGGCTGCCATGCACAATGACCGACCAAATTAGGCATATGTACTACCTTTGACCAAAGAAATCCACTGTGTGTGGTCAGCGTTGAGAACTCCTAATAGGAGTCACAAATGGGCTGAGGGGGAGACAATTGGTTGAGAACACCAGGTATCAAATAGCAAGCACAAGGACCTTCAATAACTTTGTGGCACGGTGTGGATACCATACACGATGACCATCCAAAGTACGCATATGTCACTGACCAAGACCAAATAATGTCACGAAGTTTGGTAAACGTTGACAACTCATAACACGATACACAAATGGTCAGGGTACAAGATAATGGTTTGTGAATACTAGTTATTGACTAGCAAGTACAAATACCTTCAATGTTTAGTCGGACAACGTGGCTACCATGCACAATGACCTTCAGTACGTTTCAATATGGGTGGTCAACCTTGACCAGCCATAACACGCGTCACAAACGGTCAGAGGGGGAAACAATGTTCTGGAAATATCAGTTCTCAACTAGCAAGTACAACGACCTTCAATCAGTACAAGCAACGTGTGGCTACCATGCACAATGACCGACCAAAGTAGGCATGTGTACTGCCTTTGACCAAAGAAATCCGCAGTGTGTGATCAACGTTGACAACTCATAACATGCGTCACAAATGGTTAGAGGGGGAAACAATGGTTTGGGAACACCAAGTATCAAATAGCAAGTACAAGGCGTTTCAATACATTGAGGCACGGTGTAGATACCATGCACGATGACCAACCAAAGTAGGCATATGTCACTGACCATGATGAAATAATTTCACTAAGTGTGGTAAACTATGACAACTGAAAACACGAGTCACAAATGGTCAGGGTGGAAGATAATGGGTTGTAAATACTAGTTATCAACTAGCAAGTACAAAAACATTCAATGTATAGTTGCACGGTGTGGCTACAGTGCACAGTGACCAACCAGTGTATGCATATTTCACTGACCATGAACAAAGAGTTTCACTTCATCTGGTCAACATTTAGAACTCAGAACACGAGTCACAGATAGCCAGAGGGGGCTAACAATGGTTTGGGAACACTAGCTGTCAACAAGAAAGCACAAAGACTTTGATACGTAATGACACGGCGTGGTAACCATGTGCAGTGACAAACCAAAGTAGGCATGTGTCATAAACCATGACCAAACGGATTTCACGGTGTGTGGTCAACGTTGAAAACTCATAACACGAGTCACAAACGGTCAGTGGGGGAAACCATGGGTTAAGAACACTAGGAAGTAGAAATATTTTCAACAAGTAGTGGCACAGTGTGGCTAGTGTGCACATTGACCAACCAAAGGATGCACACGTCACGGACTATGACCGAAGAAGTCCACTATGTATGGTCAACATTGACAACTCATAACACGAGTAATAAATGGTCAGAGGGAGAGACAATGGTTTCGGAACCCTATGTATCGACTAGAAATGACAATGAACTTCAATGCGTAGTGGCACAGTGTGGCTACTATGCACACCAAACAACCAAACTAGGCATATGTCACCGACCATGATGAAAGAATTTCAATATGGGTGGTCATCATTCACCAACCATAACACGAGTCACAAACGGTCAGAGGGGGAAACAATGGTATGTGAATATCAGTTATCAACTAGTAAGTACAACGACCTTCAATCAGTATAAGCACGGTGTGGCTACCATGCACAATGACCGACCAAAGTAGGCATATGTACTTTCTTTGACCAAAGAAATCCGCTGTGTGTGCTCAGCGTTGACAACTCATGATAGGAGTCACAAATGGTCAGACGGGGAGACAATGGTTTGGGAACACCAGGTATTAACTAGCAAGCACAAGGACCTTCAATACGTTGTGGCACGGTGTGGATAACATGCACGATGACCAACCAAAGTAGGCATATGTCACTGACCATGACCAAATAATGTCACTAAGTTTGGTAAACTCTGACAGCTCATAACACGAGTCACAAATGGTCAGGGTGGAAGATAATGGTTTGTGAATACTAGTTATGGACTAGCAACTACGAATACCTTCAATATGTAGTGGCACAGCCTGGCTACCATGCACAGTGACCAACCAAAGTATGCATATGTCACTGACCATGACCAACAAATTCCACTTCATGTGGTCAACCTTGACCACTCACAACAAGAGTCACTGATATTCAGATGGGGGTAACAATGGTTTGGGAACACTGGCTATCAACTAGAAAGCACAAAGACCTTCAATACGTAGTGACACGGTGTGGTAACCACGTACAGTGAAAAACCAAACTAGGCACATGTCACTAACCATGACCAAAGAATTTCACGGTGTGTGGTCAACGTTGAAAACTCATCACACGAGTCACAAATGGTTAGATGGGGAGACAATGGGCTGGGAACATTAGTTATCAACTACCAAGTATGAAGAACTTCAACAAGTAGTGGCACGGTGTGGCTAGCGTGCACAGTGACCAACCAAAGGATGAATACGTCACTGACTATGACGGAAGATGTCCACTATGTGTGGTCAACATTGACAGCTCATAACACGAGTGAGAGGGAGAGACAATGGGTTGGGAACCCTATGCATGGACTATAGAGGACAAATAGCTTCAATACGTAGTGGCACGGTGTGGCTACTATGCACACCAAACAACCAAACTAAGCATATGTCACTGACCATGACCAAATAATTTTAATATGGGTGGTCAACGTTCACCAACCATAACACGAGTCACAAATGGTCAGAGGGGGAAACAATGCTGCGGGAATATCAGTTCTCAACTAGCGAGTACAACGACCTTCAATTTGTAGTAGCACGGTGTAGCTACCATGCAGAATGACCGACCAGAGTAGGCATATGTACTGCCTTTGACCAAGGAAATCCGATGTGTATAGTCAACGTTGACAACTCATAATACGAGTCACAAATAGTCAGAGGGGGAAACAATTGTTTGGGAAAACCAGGTATCAACTAGCAAGCACAATGACCTTCGGTACCTTGTGGAATTGTTTGGATACCATGCACAATGACCAACCATATGTCATTGACCATGACTAGAGAATGTCACCATGTGTGGTAAACTTTGACAACTCATAACACGATTCACAAATGGTCAGAGTGGAAGATAATGGTTTCTAAATTATAGTTATCGACTAGCAAGTACAACTTCATTCAATATGCAGTAGCACAGTGTGGCTACAATGTACAGTGACCACCCAAAGTATGCATATGTCACTGACCATGACCAAAGAATTTCACTTCATGTGGTCTATGTTGACAACTCACAACACGTGTCAAGTATATTCAGAGGGGGTAACAATGGTTTGGGAACAGTAGCTATCAAGTAGAAAGAAAAGAGACATTTGATATGTAGTGAGACGTCGTGGTAACCATGTACAGTGACAAACGAAAGTAGGCAGATGTCACTAACCATGACCAAAGGAATTTCACAGAGTGTGGTCAATGTTCAAAACGCAGAACACGAGTCACAAATGATCAGAGGGAGAAACAATGGGTTGGGAACACTAGTTATCAACTAGTAGGTACAAAGACTTTCAACAAGCAGTGGCACGGTGTGGTTGGCGTGCACAGTGACCAACCAAAGGATGCATACGTAACTGACTATTACCGAAGAAATCCACTACGTGTGGTCAACACAGACAACTCATAACACGAGTCACAAATGGTCAGAGGGAGAGAAAATCGTTTGGGAACCCTTTGAATTGACTAGAAGGACAATGAACTATAACACGTAGTGGCACGTAAGACTACTATGCACACCAAACAACCAAACTAGGCATATGTCACTCACCATGACCAGAGAATTTCAATATGGGTGGTCAACGTTGACCAACCATAACACGTGTCACAAACGGTCAAAGGGGGAACCAATGGTCTGGGAATATCAGTTCTCAACTAGCAAGTACAGTGACCTTCAATCAGTAAAAGCACGGTGTGGCTACAATGACCGACCAAAGTAGGCATATGTACTGAATTTGACCAAAGAAATGTGCTGTGTGTGGTCAGTGTTGATAACTCATTATAGGAGTCACAAATGGTCAGAGGGGGAGACAATGGTTTGGGAACACCAAGTATCAACTAGCAAGCACAAGGACCTTAAAAAAGTTGTGGCACGGTGTTGATACCATGCACGATGACCAGCCAAAGTAGGCATACATCACTGACCATGACCAAGTAATGTCACTGAGTGTGGTAAACACTGACAACTCATAACACAAGTCACAAATGGCCAGGGTGAAAGAGAATGGTTTGTGAATACTAGTTATCCATTAGCAAGTACAAATGCATTCAATATGTAGTGGCACAGCGTGGCTACCATGCACAGTGACCAGCCAAAGTATGCATATATCACTCACCATGACCAACGAATTTCACTTCATGTGGTCAGCGTTGACAACTCACAACACAAGTCACACATAGTCAAAGGGGGGTAACAATGGGTTGCGAACACTAGTTATTAACTAGAAATCACAAATACCTTTCATTTGAAGTGACAGGGCGTGGTAACCATTTACGGTGACAAACCAAAGTAGGCATATGTCACTAACCATGACCAAACGAATTTCACAGTGTGTGGTCAATATTGAAAACTCATAACACGAGTCACAAATGGTCAAAGGGGGAAACAATGGGTTGGGAACACTATTTATCAACTATCAAGTATGAAGAACTTCAACAAGCAGTGGCACGGTTTGGCTAGCGTACACTGTGACCAACCAAAGGATGAATATGTCACTGACTATGACCGAAGAAATCCAGTATGCGTGGTCAACATTGACAACTCACAACACAAGTCACAAACTGTCTGAGGGAGAGAGAATGGTTTGGGAACCCTATGCATGGACTAGAAAGGACAAATAACTTCAATACGTAGTGGCACGGTGTGGCTACTATGCACACCAAACAAACAAAATAGGCATATGTCACTGACCATGACCAAAGAATTTCAACATGGGTGGTCAAAGTTCACCAACCATAACATGAGTCAGAAACGGTCAGAGGGGGAAACAATTGTCCGGGAATATCAGCTCTCAACTAGCAAGTACAACGCCATTCAATCAAATAGGACGGTGTGGCTACCAGGCACAATGACCGACCAAAGTAGGCATGTGTATTGCCTTTGACGAAAGAAGTCCGCCGTGTGTGGTCAACCTTCACAACTCATAATACAAGTCACAAATAGTCAGAGGGGGACACAATTGTTTGGGAACACGAGGTATCAACTAGCAAGCACAATGACCTTCAATACGTTGTGGCATGGTGTGGATACCATGCACGATGACCAACCAAGGCATGCATATGTCACTGACCATGACCAAAGAATGTCACCATGTGTGGTAAGCGTTGACAGCTCATAACACGAGTCACAAATGGTGAGAGTAGAGGATAATGGTTTCTAAATACTAGTTATCAACTAGCAAGTACAAATGCCTTCAATATGTAGTGGCACAGTGTGGTTACAATGCACAATGACAAACCAAAGTATGCATATGTCACTGACCATAACCAAAGAAATTCACCTCATGTGGTGAATGTTGACAACTGGGAACACGAGTCAAAGATATTCAGAGGGGCAAACAACGGGTTGGGAACACTAGCTATCAAATAGAAATCACAAAGACCTTTGATACGTAGCTACACGGCATGGTAGTCATGTACACGGACAAACCAAAGTAGGCATATGTCACTAACCATGACCAAACGGATTTCACAACGTGTGGTCAACGTTGAAAAATCATAACAAGAGTGAGAAATGGTCAGTGGGGGAAACCATGGGTTGGGAACACTAGTTATCAACTAGCAAGTAGAAAGATTTTCAACAAGTAGTAGCACGGTATGGCCAGCGTGCACAGTGACCAACCAACGGATGCATACGTCACTGACTATGACCGAAGAAGTCCACTATGTGTGGTCAACATTGACAACTCGTATTACAAGTCACAAATGGTCGGAGGGAGAGGAAATGGTTTGGGAACTCTATGTATCGACTAGAAAGGACAAAGAACTTCAATACGCAGTGGCACGGTGTGGCTAATATGCACACCAAACAACCAAAATCGGCATATGTCACTAACCATGACTAGAGAATTTCAATATAGGTGGTCAACGTTGACCAACCATAACACGAGTCACAAATGGTCAGGGGATGAAACAATGCTATGGGAATATCAGCTCTCAACTAGCAAGTACAACGACCTTCAGTCAGTAGTAGCGCGGTGTGGCTACCATGCACATTGACAGACCAAAGTAGGCATATGTACTGCATTTGACCAAAGAAATCCACAGTGTGTGGTCAACGTTGAGAACTCATAACACGAGTCACAAATGGTCAGAGGGGGACCACCAAGTATCAAATAGCAAGCACAAGGAGCTTCAATATGTTGTGGCACGGTGTGGATACCATGCACGATGACCAACCAAAGTAGGCATATGTCAGTGACCTTGACCAAATAATTTCACTAAGTGCCGTAAACATTGACAACTCAAAACACAAGTCACAAATGGTCAGGGTGGAAGATAATGCTTTGTGAATACTAGTAATTGACTAGCAAGTACAAATACCTTTGATATGTAGTGGAACAGTGTGGCTTCAATGAATAGTGACCAACAAAAGTATGCACATGTCATTGACTATGAACAAAGAGTTTCACTTCATGTCGTCAACATTTACAACTCACAAAACGAGTCACATATAGTCAGAGGGGGCTAGCAATGGTTTGGAAACACTAACCATCAACAAGAAAGCACAAAGACCTTTGAAATATAATGACACGAAGTGGTAGCCATGTACTGTGACAAACCAAAGTAGGCATATGTCACAAACCATGACCAAGTGGATTTCACAATGTGTGGTCAACGTTGACAACTCATAACACGAGTCACAAATGGTCAGTGGGGGAAACCATGGGTTGGGAACACTAGTTATCAACTAGCAAGTAGAAATATTTTCAACAAGTAATGGCACGGTGTGGCTAGCATGCAGAGTGACCAACCAAAGGATGCACACGTCACTGACTATGACCGAAGAAGTCCACTATGTATGGTCAACATCGACAACTCATAACACGATTCACAAATGGTTAGAGGTAGAGACAATGGTTTGGAAACCCTATGTATCGACTAGAAAGGACAAAGAACTTCAATGCGTAGTGGCACGGTGTGGCTACTATGAACACCAAAGAACCAAACTAGACATATGTCACCGACCATGATGAAAGAATTTCAATATGGGTAGTCAGCATTCACCAACCATAACACAAGTCACAAACGGTCAGAGGGGGAAACAATGGTCTGCAAATACAAGTTCCCAACTAGAAAGTACAGCGACCTTCAATCAGTATAAGCAGAGTGTGGCTACCATGCACAATGACCGACCAAAGTAAGCATGTGCACTACCTTTGACCAAAAAAATCCGCGGTGTGGTCAGCGTTGACAACTCATTATAGAAGTCACGACTGGTCACAGAGGGAGACAATGGTTTGGGAACACCATGTATCAACTAGCAAGCACAAGGACCTTCAATAAGTTGTGGCACGGTGTGGATACCATGCAGGAAGACCAACCAAAGTAGGCATATGTCACTGACCATGACCAAATAATGTCACTAAGTGTGGTAAACTTTGGCAACTCATAACACGAATCACGAATGGCCAGGGTGGAAGATAACGGTTTGTGAATACTAGCTATCCACTAGCAAGTACAAATGCCTTCAATGTGTAGTGGCGCAGCGTGGCTACCATGCACAGTGACCAACCAAAGTATGCATATGTTACTGACCATGACCAACGAACTTCACTTCATGTGGTCAGCGTTGACAACTCACAACACGAGTCACAGATAGTCAAAGGGGGGTAACAATGGTTTGGGAATACTAGCTATTAAGTAGAAAGCACAGATGCCTTTAATATGTAGTTACACGGCGTGGTAACCATGTACAGTGACAAACCAAAGTAGGCATATGTCACAAACCACGATCAAACAAATTTCACGGTGTGTGATCAATACTGAAAACACATAACACGAGTCACAAATGGTCAGAGGGGGGAACAATGGGCTGGGAAAACTAGTCATGAACTAGCAAGTATAAAGAACTTTGACAAGTAGTGGCACGGTTTCGCTAGCGTGCACAGTGACCAACCAAAGGATGAATTTGTCACACACTATGACCGAAGAAATCCAGTATGCGTGATCAACATTGACAACTCATAACACGAGTTACAAATGGTCCGAGGGAGAGACAATGGTTTGGGAACCCTATGCATGGACTAGAAAGGACAAATAACTTCAATACGTAGTGGCACGGTGTGGCTACTATGCACACCAAACAAACAAACTAGGCATGTGTCACTGACCATGGCCAGAGAATTTCAATATGGGTGGTCAACGTTCACCAACCATAACACGAGTCACAAACGGTCAGCGGGGGAAACAATGGTCCGGGAATATCAGTTCTCAACTAGCATGTACTACGCCCTTCAATCAGCATGAGCACGGTGTGGCTACCATGCACAATGACCGACCAAAGTAGGCATATGTACTGCCTTTGACCAAAGAAATCCGCAGTAAGTGGTCAACGTTGACAACTCATACTACGAGTCACAAATGGTCAGAGGGGAACACAATTGTTTGGAAACACCATGTATCAACTAGCAAGCACAATGACCTTCAATATGTTGTGGCACGGTGTGGATACCATGCACGATGACCAACCAAGGTATGCATATGTCACTGACCATGACCAAAGAATGTCACCATGTGTGGTGAACTTTGAAAGCTCAGAACACGAGTCACAAATGGTGAGAATGGAAGACAATGGGTTCTAAGTACCAGTTATTGAATAGCAAGGACAAATACCTCCAATATGTGGTGGCACAGTGTGGCTACAATGCACAGTGACCAACCAAAGTATGCATATGTCACTGACCATGACCCAAAAAAATCACTTCACGTGGTCAATGTTGACAACTCACAACACGAGTCACGGATATTTAGAGGGGCTAACAACGGGTGGGGAACACTAACTATCAAGTAGAAAGCACAAAGACCTTCGATGCGTAGTGACACGGTGTGGTAACCATGTACAGAGACAAACCAAAGTAGGCATATGTCACTAACCATGACCAAATGGATTTCACAATGTGTGGTCAACGTTGAAAATGCATAACACGAGTCACAAATGGTCAGTGGGGGAAACCATGGATTGGGAGCACTAGTTATCAATTAGGAAGTAGACAAATTTTGAGCAAGTAGTGGCACAGTGTGGCTAGCTTGCACATTGACCAACCAAAGGATGCATACGTCACCGACTATGACCAAAGAAGTCCACAATGTGTGGTCAACATTGACAACTAATAACACGAGTCACAAATGGTCAGAGGAAGAGACAATGATTTTGGAACCCTGTGTATCGACTACAAAGGACAAAGAACTTCAATACGCAGTGGCACGGTGTGGCTAATATGCACACCAAAAAACAAAACTTGGCATATGTCACTGACCATGACCAGAAAGTTTCAATATGGGTGGTCAATGTTGACCAACCATAACACGAGTCACAAACTGTCAGGGGAGGAAACAATGCTATTGGGAAGATCAGTTCTCAACTAGCACGTACAGCGACCTTCAATCAGTAGTAGCACTGTGTGGCTACCACGCACGATGACCGACCAACATAGGCATATGTACTACCTTTGACCAAAGAAATCCGCTGTGTGTGGTCAGTGTTGACAGCTCATAATAGGAGTCACAAATGGTCATAGGGGGACACAATTGTTTGGGAACACCAGGTATCAACTAGCAAGCACAATGACCTTCAATACATTGTGGCACGGTGTGGATACCATGCATGATGACAAACCAATGTATGCACATGTCACTGACCATGACCAAATAATGTCACCATGTGAGGTAAACTTTGACAGCTCATAACACGAGTCACAAATGGTGAGAGTGGAAGACAATGGTTTCTAAATACTAGTCATGAACTAGCAAGTACAAATACCTTCAATGTATAGTGGCACAGTATGGCTACAATGAACAGTGACCAACCAACGTATGCACGTGTCACTGACCATGACCAAAGAAATGCACTTCATGTGGTCAATGTTGACAACTCACAACACAAGTCCCATATACTCAGAGGGGCTAACAACGGGTTGGGAACACTAGCTATCAGCTAGAAAGCACAAAGACCTTCGATACGTGGTGACACGACGTGGTAACCATGTAGAGGGACAAACCAAAGTAGGCATGTGTCACTAACCATGACCAAACGGATTGCACACTGTGTGGTCAACGTTGAAAACTCATAACACGAGTCACAAATGGTCAGTGTGGGAAACCATGGATTGGGAACACTAGTTATCCACTAGCAAGTAGACAGATTTTCAACAAGTAGTGGCACGGTGTGGCTAGCGTGCACAGTGACCAACCAAAGGATGCATACGTCACTGGCTATGACCGAAGAAGTCCAATATGTGTGGTCAACATTGACAACTCATAACACGAGTCACAAATGGTCAGAGGGAGAGACAATGGTTTGGGAAACCTATGTATGGACGAGAAAGGACAAAGAACTTCATTACGCAGTGGCACGGTGTGGCTACTATGCACACCAAATAATCAAACTCGGCATATGTCACTGACCATGACCAGAGAATTTCAATATGGGTGGTCATCGTTGACCAACCATAACACGAGTCACAAACGTTCGGGGGAGGGAACAATGCTATGGGAATATCAGTTCTAAACTAGCAAGTACAACGACCTTCAGTCAGTAGTAGCACAGTGTGGCTACCATGCACAATGACCGACCAAAGTACACATATGTACTGCATTTGACCAGAGAAATCCGCTGTGTGTGGTCAACATTGACAACTCATAAAACGAGTCACAAATGGTCAGAGGGGGAAACAATGGTTTGGGAACACCAAGTATCGAATAGCAAGCACAAGGAGCTTCAATACGTTGTGGCACGGTACGGATACTATGTAGGATGACCAACCAAAGTAGGTATATGTCACTGACCATGACCAAATAATGTCACAAAGTGTGGTAAACTTTGACAACTCATAACACGAGTTATAAATGGTCAGGGGGGGGATATAATGGTATGTGATTACTACTTATCGACTAGCAAGTACAAATACCTTCAATATGTAGTGGCACATTTTGGCCACAATGCACAATGACAAACCAAATAATGCATATCTTACTCACCATGAACAAATAATTTCACTTAATGTGGTCAACATTTACAACTCACAACACGAGTCACAGATAGTCAGAGGGGGCTAACAATGGTTTGGCAACACTAGCTGTCAACAAGAAAGCACAAAGACCTTCGATATGTAATGACACGGTGTGGTAACCATGTACAGTGACAAAGCAAAGTAGGCATATGTCACAAACCATGACCAGACGGATTTCACCGTGTGTGGTCAACGTTGAAAACTCATAACACGAGTCACGAATGGTCAGTGGGGGAAACCATGGGTTGGTGACACTAGTTATCAAGTAGCAAGTATACATATTTTCAACAAGTAGTGGCACGGTGTGGCTAGCGTGCACAGTGACCAACCAAAGGATGCACGCGTCACTGACTATGACCGAAGAAGTCCACTATGTATGGTCAACATTCACAACTCATGGCACGGGTCACAAATGGTCAGAGGGAGAGACAATGGTTTGGGAACCATATGCATGGACTAGAAACGACAAATAATTTCAATACGTGTTGGCAGGGTGTGGCTACTATGCACACCAAACAAACAAACTAGGCATATGTCACTGACCATGACCAAAGAATTTCAATATGGGTGGTCAACGTTCACCAACCATAACACGAGTCACAAATGGTCAGAGGGGGAAACAATGGTCTGGGAATATCAGTTCTCAACTAGCGAGTACAACGACCTTCAATCGGTATAAGCATGGTGTGGCTACCATGCACAATGACCGACTAAATTAGGCATATGTACTACCTTTGACCAACGAAATCCGCTGTGTGTGGTCAGAGTAGACAACTCATAATAGGATTCACAAATGGTCAGAGGGGGAGCCAATGGTTTGGGAATACCAGGTATCAACTAGCAAGCACAAGGACCTTCAACAAGCTGTGGCACGGTGTGGATACCATGCACGATGACCAACCAAACTAGGCATATGTCACTGAGCATGACCAAATACTGTCACTAAGTGTGGTAAACTCTGACAATTCATAACACGAGTCACAAATGGTCAGGGTGGAAGATAATGGTTTCTGAATACTAGTTATCGAGTAGCAAGTACAAATACCTTCAATATGTGGTGGCACAGCGTGGCTATCATGCACAGTGACCAACCAATGTATGCATATGTCACTGACCATGACCAACGAATTTCATTCATGTGTGGTCAGCGTTGACAACTCACAACACGAGTCACTCATAGTCAGAGGGGGGTAACGATGGTTTGGGAACACTACTTATCAACTAGAAAGCAGAAGGACCTTCAATATGTAGTGACACGGTGTGGTAACCACGTATAGTGACAAACCAAAGTAGGCATATGTCACTAACCATGACCAAAGAATTTCAATATGGGTGGTCAACGTTCACAACCCATAACATGAGTCACAAATGCTAAGAGGGGGAAACAATGGAATGGGCATACTAGTTCTCAACTAGCAAGCATGAAGAACATTAATAAGTAGTGGCATGGTGTGGCTAGCGTGTACAGTGACCAACCAAATGATGAATACGTCACTGACTATGACGGAAGAAGTCCACTATGTGTGGTCAACATTGACAACTCATAACACGAGTCATGAATGGTCAGATGGAGAGACAATGGGCTAGGAACCCTATGCATGGACTAGAAAGGACAAATAACTTCAATACATAGTGGCACGGTGTGGCTACGATACACACCAAACAACCAAACTAGGCATATGTCACTAACCATGACCAAAGAATTTCAATATGGGTGGTCAACGTTCACCAACCATAACACGAGGCACAAATGGTCAGAGGGGGAAACAATGGTCCGAGAATATCTGTTACCAACTAGCAAGTACAACGACCTTCAATCAGTAGTAGCACGGAGTGGCTACCATGCACAATGACCGACCAGAGTAGGCATATGTACTGTCTTTGACCAGAGAAATCCGATGTGTATGGTCAACGTTGACAGCTCATAATACGAGTCACAAATAGTCAGAGGGGGAAATAATTGTTTGGGAACACCAGGTATCACCTAGCAAGCACAATGACCTTCAGTACGTTGTGGCACGGTGTGGATACCATGCACGATGACCAACCATATCTCACCGACCATGACCAAAGAATTTCACCATGTGTGGTAGACTTTGAGAACTTAGAACACGAGTCACAAATGGTCGTAGTGGAAGATAATGGTTTCTAAATACTAGTTTTCTTCTAGTAAGTAAAAATACCTTCAAAATGCAATGGCACAGTTTGGCTACAATTCACAGTGACCAACCAATGTATGCATATGTCACTGACCATGACCAAAGAATTTCACTTCATGTGGTCAGTGTTGACAACTCACAACACAAGTCACGGATATTTAGAGGGGATAACAATGGTTTGGGGACACTAGCTATCAACTAGAAAGCACAGAGACCTTCGATACGTAGTGACACGGCGTGGTAACCATGTACAGTGACAGACCAAACTAGGCATGTGCCACTAACCATGACCAAAAGAATTTCACAGCTTGTGGTCAACGTTGAAAATGCATAACACGAGTCACAAATGGTCAGAGGAGGAAACAATGGGTTGGGAACACTAGTTATCAACTAGCAAGTACAAGAACCTTCAACAAGCAGTGGCACGGTGTGGCTAGCAGGCACAGTGACCAACCAAAGGATGCATTTGTCACTAACTATGACCAAAGAAGTCCACTATGTATGGTCAACATTGACAACTCATAACACGAGTCACGAATGGTCAGGGAAAGAAACAATGGTTTGGAAACCCTATGTATTGACTACAAAGGACAAAGAAATTCAATACGTAGTGGCACGGTGTGGCTTCTATGCATACGTAACAACCAAACTAGGCATATGTCACTGACCATGACTGGAGAATTTCAATATGGGTGGTCAATCTGACCAACCATAACACGTGTCGCAGACGGTCAGAGGAAGAAACAATGGTCTGGGAATATCACTTCTCAACTAGCAAGTACAATGACCTTCAATCAGTATAAGCACGGTGTGGCTACAATGCACAATGACCGACCAGAGCAAGCATATGTACTGCCTTTGACCAAAGAAATCCGCTATGTGTGGTCAGCATTGACAGCTAATAATGGGAGTCGCAAATGGTCAGAGGGGGATACAATGGTTTGGAAACACCAATTATCAACTAGCAAGCACAATGACCTTCAATAAGTTGTCCCACGGTGTGGATACCATGCATGATGACCAGCCAAAGTAGGCATATGTCACTGACCATGACCAAATAATGTCACCAAGTGTGGTAAACTTCGACAACTCATAACACGAGTCACAAATGGTCAGGGTGGAAGATAACGGTTTGTGAATACTAGCTATCCACTAGCAAGTTCAAATACCTTCAATATGTAGTGGCACAGCGTGGTTACCATGCACAGTGACCTACTAAAGTATGCATATGTCACTAACCATGACCAACAAATTTCACTTCATGTGGTCTGCGTTCACAACTCACAACACGAGTCACAGATAGTCAAAGGGGGCTAACAATGGTTTGGGAACACTAGTTATTAACTAGAAAGCACAAATACCTTTACATATGTAGTGACACGGAGTGGTAACCATGTACAGTGACGAACCAAAGTAGGCATATGTCACTAACCATGACCAAACAAATTTCACGGTGTGTGGTCAATATTGAAAACTCATAACACGAGTCACAAATGTTGAGAGGGGGAAACAATGGGTTGGGAAAACTAGCTATGAACTAGCAAGTATGAAGAACTTCAACAATTAGTGGCACGGTTTGGCTATCGTGCACAGTGACCAACCAAAGGATGAATACGTCATTGACTATAACCAAAGAAATCCAGTATGCGTGATCAACATTGACAACTCATAACACAAGTCACAAATGGTCAGAGGGAGACACAATGGTTTTGGAACCCTATGCATGGACAATAAAGGACATATACTTCAATACGTATTGGCACGGTGTAGCTACTATGCGCACCAAACAAACAAACTAGGTATATGTCACTGACCATGAACAAAGAATTTCAATATGGGTGGTCAACGTTCACCAACCATAACATGAGTCACAAACAGTCAGAGGGGGAAACAGTGGTCCGGGAATATCAGTTCTCAACTAGCAAGTACATTGCCCTTCATTCAGTAGTAGCACGGTGTGGCTACCATGCACAAAGACCAACCAAAGTAGGCATATGTACTGCCTTTGACCGAAGAAAACCGCCGTGTGTGGTCAACGTGGACAACTCATAATACGAGTCACAAATAGTCAAAGGGGGACACAATTATTTTGAAACACCAGGAATCAACTAGCAAGCATAATGACCTTCAGTACGTCGTGGTACGGTGTGGATACCATGCACGATGACCAACCAACGTATGCATATGTCACTGACCATGACCAAAGAATGTCACCATGTGTGGTAAACTTTGACAGCTCATAACACGAGTCACTAATGGTGACAGTGGAAGGTAATGGCTTCTAAATACTAGTTGTCAACTAGCAAGTACAAATACCGTCAATAAATAGTGGCACAGTGTGGCTACAATGCACAGTGACCAACCAAAGTATGCATGTGTCACTGACCATGACCAAATAGATTCACTTCATGTGGTCAATGTTGACGACTAACAAGACGAGTCACAGATATTCAGAGGGGCTAACAACAGGTTGGGAACACTAGGTATCAACTAGAAAGCACAAATACCTTCCACACGTAGTGAAACAGCATGGTAAGCATGTAAAGTGACAAACCAAAGTAGGCATATCTCACTAACCATGACCAAATGGATTTCACAGTGTGTGGTCAACGTTGAAAACTCATAACACGAGTCACAAATGGTCAGTGGGGAAAACCATGGGAACACTAGCTATCAACTAGAAAGCCACACCGTGCTACTACTGACTGATCGTCGCTCTACTTGCTAGTTGAAAACTGATAGTCCCATAGCACTGTTTCCTCCTCTATCCGTTTGTGACTCGTGTTATGGTTGGTGAACGTTGACCAGCCATATTGAAATTCTCTGGTCATGGTCAATGACATATGCCTACTATGGTTGTTTGGTGTACATATTAGCCACACCGTGCCACTACGTATTGGAGTTCTTTTTCCTTTCTAGTCGATACATAGGGTTCCCAAACCATTGTCTCTCCCTCTGACCATGTGTGACTTGTGTTATGAGTTTTCACTGTTGACCACACATAGTGGACTTCTTCGTCATAGTCAGTGACATTTCCATCCTTTAGTTGGTCACTGTGCACGCTAGCCACACCGTGCCACTACTTGATGAAAATACTTCTACTTGCTAGTTGATAACTAGTGTTCTCAACCCATGCTTTGCCCCGCTGACCATTTGTGACTCGTGTTATGAGTTTTCAACGTTGACCACACACTGTGAAATCCGTTTGGTCATGGTTAGGGACATATGCCTACTTTGATTGGTCCCTGTACATGGTTACCACGCCATGTCACTAAATATCAAAGGTCTTTGTGCCTTCTAGTTGATAGCTAGTGTTCCCAAACCGTTGTTAGTCCCTCTGAATATCTGTGACTCGTGTTGTGAGTTATCAATATTGACCACATGAAGTGAAATTCTTTGGTCATGGTCAGTGACATATGCATATGTTGGTTGGACACTGTGCATTGTAGCCACACTGTGCCACTACATATGAAATGTATTTGTACTTGCTAGTCGATAACTAGTATTTAGAAACCATTATCTTCCAAACTGACAATTTGTGACTCGTGTTATGAGCTGTCAAAGTTTACCACACATGGTGACATTCTTTGGTCATGGTCAGTGACATATGCATACCTTGGTTGGTCATCGTGCATGATAGCCAGACCGTGCCACAATGTATTGAGATCATTGTGCTTGCTAGTTGATACCTGGAGTTCCCAAACAATTGTTTCCCCCTCTGACTATTTGTAGCTCGTATTGTGAGCTGTCAACATTGACCACACACAACGGATTTATTCGGCCAAAGGCAGTACACATGCCTACTTTGGTCAGTCATTGTGCATGGTAGCCACACCATGCTACTACTGATTGAAGGGCGTTGTACTTGCTAGTTAAGAACTGATATTCCCGGACCATTGTTTCCCCCTCTAACAGTCCGTGACTCGTGTTATGGTTGGTGAACATTGACCACCCATATTGAAATTCTTTGGTCATGGTCAGTGACATCTGCCTAGTTTGGTTGTTTGGTATCTATAGTAGCCACACTGTGCCACTACGTCTTGGAGTTATTGGTCCGTTCTAGTCCATGCATAGTGTTCCCAAACCATTGTCTCTCCTTCAGACCATTTGTGACTTGTGTTATGAGTTGTCAATGTTGACCACGCATACTGGATTTCTTTGGTCATAGTCAGTGACGTATTCATCCTTTGGTTGGTCACTGTGCATGTTAGCCAAACCGTGCCACTACTTGTTGAAGTTCTCCATACTTGCTAGTTGAAAACCAGTGTCCCTAATCCATTGTTTCCCCCTGTGACCATTTGTGACTCGTGTTGTGAGTTTTCAATGTTGACCACACACTGTGAAACTCGTTTGGTCATGGTTAGTGACATATGCCTTCTTTGGTTTGTCACTATACATGGTTACCAGGCCGTGTCACTACATATTAAAGATATTTGTGCTTTCTAGTTAGTAGCTAGTGTTCCCAAACCATTGTTACCCCCCTTTGACTACCTGTGACTTGTGTTGTGAGTTGTCAACGCTGACTACATTATGTGAAACGTTTTGGTCATGGTCAGTGACATATGCATACTTTGGTTGGTTACTGTGCATGGTAGCCACGCTGTGCCACTACATATTGAACGTATGTGTACTTGCTACGCGATAACTAGTATTCACGAACCATTGTCTTCCACTCTGACCATTTGTGACTCGTGTTATGAGCTGTCAAAGTTTACCACACTTAGTGACATCATTTGGTCATGGTCAGTGACATGTGCCTACTTTGGTTGGTCATCGTGCATGGTATCCACACCGTGCCACAACTTTTTGAAGGTCCTTGTGCTTGCTAGATGATACCTGATATTCCCATACCATTGTTTCCCCCTCTGACCATTTCTGATTCGTATTATGAGTTGTCAACGCTGTCCACACACAGCGGATGTCTTTGGTCAAAGGCAGTACAGATGCCTACTTTGGCCGGTCATTGTGCATGGTAGCCACACCATGCTTATACTGATTGAAGGTCGCTGTACTTGCTAGTTGAGAACTGATATTCCTAGACCATTGCTTTGCCCTCTAACCGTTTGTGACTCGTGTTATGGTTGGTGAATGTTTACCACCCATATTCGAATTCTCTGGTAATGGTCAGTTACATATGCCTACTTTGGTTGTTTGGTGTGCATAGTAGCCACACCGTGCAAATACGTATTGAAGTTATTTGTCCTTTCTAGTCAATACATAGGGTTCCAAAACCATTGTCTCTCCCTTTGACCATTTGTGACTCGTGTTATGAGTTGTCAATGTTGACCACACACAGTGGACCTCTTCGGTTATAGTCAGTGACATGTGCATCATTTGGTTGGTTACTGTGCACGCTAGCCACACCACGCCACTACTTGTTGAAAATATGTCTACTTGCTAGTTTATACCTAGTGTTCCCAACCCATGGTTTCCCCACTGCCCATTTGTGACTCGTGTTATGAGTTTTCAACGTTGACCACACACTGTGAAATCCGTTTGGTCATGGTTAGTAACATATGCCTGCTTTGGTTGGTTCATGTACATGGTTACCACACCGTGTCACTACGTATTTGAGGTCAGTATGCTCTCTCGTTGATAGCTAGTGTTTCCAAACCATTGTTACCCCCTCTGAATATCCGTGACTCGTGTTGTGAGTTGTCAACATTGACCACATGAAGTGAAATTCTTTGTTCATGGTCAGTGACATATGCGTTATTTGGTTGGTCATTGTGCACTGTAGCCACACATTGCCACTACATATTGAATGTATTCGAACTTGCTAGTCTTTAACTAGTATTTACAAAACATTATCTTCCACCCTGACCATTTGTGACTCCTCTTATGAGTTGTCAAAGTCTACCACACATGGTGACATTCTTTGGTCATGGTCAGTGACATATGCATACATTGGTTGGTCATCATGCATGGTATCCACACCGTCACACATCGTATTGTAGCTCCTTGTACTTTCTATTTGATACTTGGTGTTCCCAAACCATTGTTCCCCCCCTCTGACCATTTGTGACTCGTGTTATGAGTTGTGGACGTTGACCACACACAGCGGATTTCTTTCGTCAAAAGCCGTACATATGCCTACTTTGGTCGGTCATTATGCATGGTAGCCACACCATGCTACTACTGACTGAAGGTCGTTGTACTTGCTAGTTGAGAACTGATATTCCCAACCCATTGTTTCCTCCCCTGATCGTTTGTGACTGGTGTTATGGTTGGTCAACCTTGACCACCCACATTGAAATTGTCTGGTCATGGTCGGTGACATATGCTTAGTTTGGATGTTTGGTGTGCATATTAGCCACACTGTCTTGAAGTTATTTTTCCTTTCTAGTCCATGCATAAGGTTCCCAAACCAGTGTCTCTCCCTCTAACCATTCGCGACTCGTGTTATGAGCTGTCAATGTTGACCACACATCGTGGACTTCTTCGGTCATAGTCAGTGACGTATTCAT
Source organism: Penium margaritaceum (assembly GCA_023375785.1). NCBI lineage: Eukaryota > Viridiplantae > Streptophyta > Zygnematophyceae > Desmidiales > Peniaceae > Penium > Penium margaritaceum. The sequence goes on along the minus strand of SZWC01001257.1, from coordinate 251,586 downwards.
CCATTGGTTGGTCATGGTGCATGCTAGCCACGCCGTGCCACTATTTGTCGAAGTTCTTTGTACTTGCTAGTTGATAACTAATGTTCCTAACCCATTGTTTCCCCCCTCTGACCATTTGTGACTTGTGTGACGAGTTCTCAACAATGACCACACACTGTGAAATTCGTTTGGTCATGGTTATTGACATATGCCTACATTGGATTGTCACTGTACATGGTTACCACGCTGTGTCACTGCGTATTAAAGGTATTTGTGCTTGCTAGTCAATAGCTAGTGTTTCCAAACCAATGTTACCCCCATTTGACTATCTGTGACTCGTGCTGTGAGTTTTCAACGCTGACCACATGAATTGAAATTCGTTGGTCATGGTCATTGACATATGCATACTTTGGTTGGTCACTGTGCATGGTAGCCACGCTGTGCCACTACATATTGAAGGTATGTGTACTTGCTACTTGATGACTAGTATTCACAAACCATTCTCTTCCACCCTGACCATTTGTGACTCGTGTTATGAGTTGTCAAAGTTTACCACACATGGTGATATTCTTTGGTCATGGTTAGTGACATATGCATAGCTTTATTGGTCATCTTGCATGGTATCCACACCGTGCCACAACGTATTATAGGTCATTGTGCTTGCTAGTTTATACTTGGTGTTCCCAAACCATTGTTCCCCCCTCTGACCATTTGTGACTCATATTATGAGCTGTCCACGTTGACCAGACATAGCGGATTTCGTTCGTCAAAAGCAGTACATATGCCTACTTCGGTCTGTCATTGTGCATGGTAGCCACACCATGCTACTACGAACTGAATGTTGTTGTACTTTCTTGTTGATAACTGATATTCCCATAGCATTGTTCCCTCCCCTGAACGTTTGTGACTCGTGTTATGGTTGGTCAACGTTGACCACCCATATTGGAATTCTTTGGTCATGGTCAGTGACATATGCCTAGTTTGGTTGTTTGGTGTGTATATGAGCCACACCGTGCCACTATGTATTGAAGTTATTTGTCCTTTCTAGTCGATACATGGGGTTCCCAAACCATTGTCTCTCCCTCTGACCATTTGTGACTCGTGTTATGAGTTGTCGATGCTGACCACACATAGTGGACTTCTTCGGTCATATTCAGTGACATATGAATCCTTTGGTTGGTCACTGTGCACGCTAGCCACACCGTGCTTCTACTTGTTGAAAATACTTCTACTTGCCAGTTGATAACTTGTGTTCCCAACCCATGGTTTCCCCCACTGACCATTTGTGACTCCTGTTATGCGTTTTTAACTGTTGGAATGATGCTCCTCACCATGGCAGGAGTGACTTCAAAAAAGAACACCAAAAAGACAAGCCTTAGTGGCTTAGTGGTTAATGGTGTCCACCTCTAGAGGCAGGGGCCCGGGTTCAAGTCCCACAAGATGAAATTCTGCCCTGCCTCAAGGGAGGTGGAATATAGATGCCAGGAAGCTAGCTCAACCTCTAGAGTTCCTCTTTACGTTTCTAGAAGGCCAGGTGAGGGTCCAAGAAGGTGGCACACCTTCTAGAAAGGGTGACTTGTCCTACAAGGCATCTAGAGGTGTCTTGGTCTTCTGGACACCTTCCCTCCTACTAGAAGCAAGCTGAGGAATCTAGGAAGGGGCATAAGTACTCCTAGGTGGGAAAAGGACAGCCTACCAAGGAGCACTCTAGAAGCCATAGAATATGCTACGAAGCTCCAAATCTGGCATGCTTTGGTGTTCTGGAAAGCTTAGATGAGTGGCTATAAAACTCTACTGCTTGTGAGCCTTGATCGAGTGTTCATTCCCATCCAATTGAGGCCAAAAAAACTATTGCCTCACTCTCTGACCAGATTTTACCATCCTTGGAACGAGTTGCCTCCAGAGTTTCAGTCTCTCCAAAAACAGTTGGTGGTGTGAACCAGCCACTGCTACGGACCCTCCAGGGTGCACACTCACCCTCAGGCCAACAAAGGGTTATGGGCCCACGCCTCTAAGGGGTTCAAAGCCAGCTTGATTTCACGCTTCCAGCAGCAAGACATGGCAACCAGCGAGCAAGAGAGCAGCCGCGCTGTCCTTAAGTTTGATGGGACAGGATTCGCCTTGTGGAGGTGGCAGTTTGAGGTCTTCCTCGACGACAAGGGACTGCTTGAGCTTGTAAAAGGTGATGCGACTGCTCCGCTGGAGACTGCAATGGCTGAGGTGAAGGAGGCATACAAGAAGCGCAACAAAAAGGCGTTGGCGCTCCTTGTGTCCGCATTATGCCCACCACAACTTGGGCACATCCAAGGATGCACCCTGGCCGCGGACGCATGGTCAAAACTCTGCTCCATCTACCAGTCAAGCAATATTTCAAACCAGCTCTTCATCTTCAAACGGCTCGTCACCCTCCGAGCCAACGAAGGCGACAACATCATGGAGATCATGCAGCAGATTGAGTCCCTCGCAGCGGAGTGCGTGGTCACGGGTTGGGAGGTTGACTCTCAGTTGCAAGCTATGATCCTCCTTTTGGCCTTGCCAGACAGTTGGAGTCCCATGATCATAGTCCTTGGTGGCTGGCCTTCCGACGAGCTGAAGTACCCCAAGGTTGCTGAGTACGTACGCAATGAGTGGATGCGATGTGGTGGCAGTTCGCGGCATCAAGTTCGCGGCATCAAGTTCAGCTTACACGGTTCATCCTCAAAGTGGAGGCCGAGGCGACAAGTGGAAGGGTGCCAAACAGGGCACTAAGAAGGGTGACAATAAGGGGGAGTGCTTCAACTCCGGCAAGGAGGGCCACTACGCGCGCAACTCTCCTAAGAAGAAAACAGATCGGTCGCAGCGGGGCGGGAAGAAAGATGAGCACGCCCTTATGGCGTACAACTCCACCAACTTGAAGGATCCGGGAGTTGCCGTCATCGACTCCGGATCAGGCCGCCACATGCAATGCAACAGGGCGGCATTTGTCACCTACGGCGCCTCGGAGAGACGCATGACGGTGGCCAATGGAAAAACAAAGGTGGCCGCCGGTGAGGGTAATGTCCGTATTGAGTCGATTGTGGATGGAAAACCTGTCACGAGCACAATCTACGATGTGCTGCATATGCCTAACTTTGGGGCAAATCTGCTCTCCATCAGCCGCCTTACCGAGAAGGGACTTGAGGTACTCTTCACAAAGAAGGAGGCCGTCATCCGCAAAGAGGGCACAGGTGAGGTGATTGCGCGTGCCAAGAGGGAGGACGACTTGTACCTGCTACGCGCAAAGATCCTCAGCAGCCGGGTGGGGTCCAACGCCGCCAACCTTGCAACGAAGGATGGAGGAGATTTGGACCTATGGCACCGCCGACTCTGCCACATTTCTCCATCAACAGTGAAAGAGATGGCTAACAGGGAAGTGGTGCGGGATCTCCAAATCAGTGGCCTTGATGGAACCAAGGAGACCGTGTGTGAGCCATGCATCATTGGCAAATCAACTCGGCAGCCGTTTGTCGCCAAGAGGACGCGTGCATCGGCAAAACTGGCCGTGGTACACACAGATGTGTGTGGACCGCTTGAGAACTCCATCGGCGGAGCTCGCTACTTCCTCCCCTTCATCGATGACCACAGCCAGAAACTCTACCTCTACCCAATGAAGCAGAAGAGTGAGGTCCTTGCGTGCATGCAAGAGTTTGTGGCTGATGTGGAGCGGCAAACAGAGTTGAAGGTGAAGGCGTTCCGGAGTGACAATGGCGGTGAATATGCGGGGTGCCTTGGGTTGATGAAGATCAAGGGGATTGAGTGGCAGAAAACAACTCTACACTCCCGACAACAGAATGGCGTCGCAGAGAGAGCGAATCGCACAATCCTTAACATGGTGCGATCCATGTTGAGCGACGCTGGCCTTACACAACGGTATTGGGCGGAGGCGGCAAGGACAGCAGCGTACATCATGAATCTCATGCCGACCAAGCCGCTGAAGGACAAGGAGAGCGATNAAGCGGAAGAGTGAGGTCCTTGCGTGCATGCAAGAGTTTGTGGCTGATGTGGAGCGGCAAACAGAGTTGAAGGTGAAGGCGTTCCGGAGTGACAACGGCGGTGAATATGCGGGGTGCCTTGGGTGGATGAAGAGCAAGGGGATTGAGTGGCAGAAAACAACTCCACACTCCCCACAACAAAATGGCGTCGCAGAGAGAGCGAATCGCATAGTCCTTAACATGGTGCGATCCATGTTGAGCGACGCTGGCCTTACACAACGGTATTGGGCGGAGGCGGCAAGGACAGCAGCGTACATCATGAATCTCATGCCGACCAAGCCGCTGAAGGACAAGGAGAGCGATGCGTGGAAGATGCCACAAGAAGTGTGGAGCGGGAGGAAGCCGGCGGTGGGTCACCTCCGCACGTTTGGTTGTGTTGCACATGCAATGGCGCAGGCACGTGAGGGACGGAGCAAGCTGGACCCGCGTACCCGTCGGTGTATTTTCCTTGGATGTGAGAGCGGAAGCAAGGCGTATCGGCTCTTTGACCCAAGGAGGCAGCAGACTGTGCGGAGTCGCGACGTCACATTCGACGAGAAAAGCCGTTGGACAGACAAGGAGGCAGGTCTCTCCAAGAGGGGGGAGTGGATGCCACTCATTGAGGGGGAGACGCTGGAGGACGTGAATGAGGGTGACGTCCTCGCAGCAGCACCAGCCGGAGAGGATCGCCTGAGGGATGTGCGACCGGCAGAATTTGTTCCGTCCAGTTCAGATGAAGAATCTGAAGCATCGGAGATGAACGTGGAGGCGGGGAGTCGATCGATGTCTCCAAGGTCTCCAAGATATGGGGAGCAGGTGCTTGGAGAGGATGGCGCCGAAAGGGGACAACAGCAAGAACAACCGCCTCAAGAGCCCCGCACGAGCATCCGTGTGCAAAGAAGGACAAAAAGATACGATGCCGACAAGGGCATTTGGACTGGGTTCGCGCAAGAGGAGCCTCAAGGAGGCACAGCACAAGAAGGATGGGGCTGAGTGGGAGGGAGCAGTAAAATGTAAGCTCGCCTCCCACGAGGAGAAAGTCTCCTCAGTTATAGAATGAGTATGGAGGACTGCCATGGGTGATGCGCAAGGGGGAGATTGTTGGAATGATGCTCCTAACCATGGCAGGAGTGACTCCAAAAAGGAACACCAAAAAGACAAGCCTTAGTGGCTTAGTGGTTAATGGTTTCCACCTCTAGAGACAGGGGTCCGGGTTCAAGTCCCACAAGATGAAATTCTGCCCTGCCTCAAGGGAGGTGGAAAATAGATGCCAGGAAGCTAGATCAACCTCTAGAGTTCCTCTTTAAGTTTCTAGAAGGCCAGGTGAGGGTCCAGGAAGGTGGCACACCTTCTAGAAAGGGTGACTTGTCCTACAAGGCATCTAGAGGTGTCTTGGTCTTCTGGACACCTTCCCTCCTACTAGAAGCAAGCTGAGAAATCTAGGACAGGGCAGAAGCTTCTAGAGGAGGGAAGGGATGCCTTCCTAGGTGGGAAAAGGACAGCCTACCAAGGAGCACTCTAGAAGCCATAGAATCTGCTAGGAAGCTCCAAATATGGCATGCTTTGGTGTTCTGGAAACCTTAGATCAGTGGCTATAAAATGCCACTGCTTGTGAGCCTTCATCAAGTGTTCATTCCCATCCAATTTAGGGCAAAACAACTATTGCCTCACTCTCTGACCAGATTTTACCATCCTTGGAACGAGTTGCCTCCACAGTTTCAGTCTCTCCAAAAAGAGTTGGTGGTGTGAACCAGCCACTGCTACGGACCCTCCAGGGTGCACACTCACCCTCAGGCCAACAATAATGTTGACCACACAGCGTGAAATCCGTTCAGTCATAGTTAGTGACATATGCCTAATTTGGTTTGTCCCTGTACATGGTTACCACGCCGTGTCACTACGTATCAAAGGTCTTTGTGCTTTCTAGTTGATAGCTAGTGTGCCCAAACCGTTGTTAGCCCCTCTGAATATCTGTGACTTGTGTTGTGAGTTGTCAACCCTGACCACATGAAGTGAAGTTTATTGGTCATGGTCACTGACATGTGCATACTTTGGTCGGTAAGTGTGAATGGTAGCCACGCTCTGCCACTACATATTGAAGGTATTTGTACTTGCTACTTGATGACTGGTATTCACAACACATTGTCTTCCACTGTGACCATTTGTGACTCGTGTTATGAGTTGTCAACATTTACTACACTTTATGACATTATTTGGTCATGGTCAGTGACATATGCCTACTTTGGTTGGTCATCGTGCATAGTATCCACACCGTGCCACAACTTATTGAAGGTCCTTGTGCTTGCTAGTTGATACCTAATGTTCCCAAACCATTGTCTCCCCCTCTGACCATTTGTGACTCCTATTATGAGCTGTCAACGCTCACCACACAGCGGATTTCTTTGGTCAAAGGTAGTACATATGCCTACTTTGGTCGGTCATTGTGCATGGTAGCCACACCGTGCTTATACTGATTGAAGGTCGCTGTACTTTCTAGATGAGAACTGCTATTCACAGACCATTGTTTCCCTCTCTGACTGTTTGTGACTCGTGTTATGATTGGTGAATTTTGACCACCCATATTAAAATTCTTTCATCATGGTCGATGACATGTGCCTAGTTTGGTTGTTTGGTGTGCATTATAGCCACACCGTGCAACTACGCATTGAAGATCTTTGTCCTTTCTAGTCAATACATAGGGTTCCTAAACCACTGTCTCTCCCTCTGACTAGTTGTGACTCGTGTTATTAGTTGTCAATGTTGACCACACATAGTGGACTTCTTCGGTCATAGTCAGTGACGTGTGCATCTTTTCGTTGGTCAATGTGCACGCTAGCCACACCGTGCCACTACTTGTTGAAAATATTCTTACTTGCTAGTTCATAACTAGTGTTCCCAACCCATGGTTTCCCCCACTAACCATTTGTGACTCGTGTTATGAGTTTTCAACGTTGACCACACACTGTGAAATCCGTTTGGTCATGGTTTGTGACATATGCCTACTTTGGTTTGTCACTGTACATGGTTACCACGCAGTGTCATTACGTATCAAAGGTCTTTGTGCTTTCTTTATGACAGCTAGTATTCCCAAACCATTGTTAGCCCCCTCTGACTATATGTGACATGTGTTGTGAGTTGTAAATGTTGACCACGTAACATGAAATTCTTTGTTCAGGGTCAGTGACGCATGCATAAATTGGTTGGTCACTGTGCATTGGAGCCACACTGTGCCACTACACATTGAAGGTATTTGTACTTGCTAGTCGATAACTAGTATTCACAAACCATTGTCTTCCACCCTGACCATTTGTGACTCGTGTCATGAGTTGTCAAAGTCTACCACACTTAGTGACATGAGTTGGTCATGGTCAGTGACATATGCCTACTTTGGTTGGTCATCGTGCATGGTATCCACAATGTGCCACAACGCATTGAAGCTCCTCGTGCTTGGTATTTGATACTTGGTGTTTCCAAACCATTGTTTCCCCCTCTGACCATTTGTGACTCGTATTATGAGTTGTCAACATTGACCACACACAGCGGATTTCTTTGGTCAAAGGTAGTACATATGCCTACTTTGGTTGGTCATCGTGCTTGGTATCCACAATGTGCCACAACGCATTGAAGCTCCTCGTGCTTGGTATTTGATACTTGGTGTTTCCAAACCATTGTTTCCCCCTCTGACCATTTGTGACTCGTATTATGAGTTGTCAACATTGACCACACACAGCGGATTTCTTTGGTCAAAGGTAGTACATATGCCTACTTTGGTCGGTCATTGTGCATGGTAGCCACACAATGCTACTACTGACTGAAGGTTGTTGTACTTTCTAGTTGAGAACTGATATTCCCATACCATTGTTTCCTCCCCTGACCGTTTGTGACTCGTATTATGGTTGGTCAACGTTGACCACCCATATTGAAATTCTCTGGTCATGGTTAGTGACATATGCCTAGTTTTGTTGTTTGGTGTGCATATTGGCAACAGTGTGCCACTACGTATTGAAGTTCTTTGTCCTTTCTAGTCGATACATGGGGTTCCCAAACCACTGTCTCTCCCTCTGACTATTTGTGACTCGTATTATGAGTTGTGGATGTTGACCACACATAGTGGACTTCTTCGGTCATATTCATAGACATATGCATCCTTTGGTTGGTCAATGTGCATGCTAGCCACACCGTGCCACTACTTGTTGGAAATATTTCTACTTGCTAGTTGACAACTAGTATTCCCAACCCATGGTTTCCCCCACTGACCATTTCTGACTCGTGTTATGAGTTTTTAACGTTGACCACACACCGTGAAATCCGTTTGGTCATAGCTAGTGACATATGCCCACTTTGGTTTGTCCCTTTACATGGTTACAACACCGTGTCACTACATATCAAAGGTCTTTGTGCTTTCCAGTTGATAGCTAGTGTGCCCAAACCATTGTTAGCCCCTCTGAATATCTGTGACTCGTGTTGTGAGTTGTCACCCCTGACTACATTAAGTGAAATTCGTTGGTCATGGTCAGTGACATATGCATACTTTGGTTGGTCACTGTGCATGGTAGCCACGCTGTGCCACTACATATTAAAGGTATTTTTACTTGCTACTGGATAACTAGTATTCACAAACCATTATATTCAACGCTGACCATTTGTGACTCGTGTTATAAGGTGTCAAAGTTTACCACACTTAGTGACATTATTTGGTCATGGTCAGTGACATATGCCTACTTTGGTTGGTCATCCTACATGGTATCCACACCATGGCACAATCTATTGATGGTCCTTGTCCTTGCTAGTTGATACCTGGTGTCCCCAAACCATTGTCTCCCCCTCTGACCATGTGTGACTCCTATTATGAGTTGTCAACGCTGACCACACACAGCGGATTTCTTTGGTCAAAGGGAGTACATATGCCTACTCTGCTCGGTCATTGTCCATGGTAGTCACACCGTGCTTATACTGATTGAAGGTCACTGTACTTGCTAGTTGATAACTGCTATGCACAGACCATTGTTTCCCCCTCTGACCATTTGTGACACGTGTTATGGTTGGTCAGGGTTGACCACCCATATTGAAACGTACTCAAGGTCATTGTGCATGGTAGCCACGTTGTGCCACTAAATATTGAATGTATTTGTACTTGCTAGTTGATAACTATAATTCACAAACCATTATCTTGCACCCTGACCATTCGTGTCTCGTGTTATGAGTTGTCAAAGTTTACCACGCTTAGTGACATAATTTGGTCCTAGTCAGTGGCACGTGTCACAAACGTACTAAAGGTCAATATGGGTGGTCAACCTTGACCAACCATAACACGCATCACAAACGGTCAGAGGGGGAAACAATGGTCTGTGGATATCAGTTCTCAACTAGCAAGTACAGCAACCTTCAATCAGTATAAGCACGGTGTGGCTGCCATGCACAATGACCAATCAAAGTAGGCATATGTACTACCTTTGACCAAAAAAATCCACTGTGTGTGGTCAGCGTTGACAGCTCCTAGTAGGAGTCGCAAATGGGCTGAGGGGGAGACAATGGGTTGGGAACACCAGGTATCAACTAGCAAGCACAAGGACCTTCAATAATTTATGGCACGGTGTGGATACCATACACGATGACCAACCAAAGTACGCATATGTCACTGACCAAGACCAAATAATGTCACGAAGTTTGGTAAACTTTGACAACTCATAACACGATACACAAATGGTCAGGGTGCAAGATTATGGTTTGTGAATACAAGTTATCGACTAGCAAGTACAAATACCTTCAATATTTAGTCGCACATCGTGGCTACCATGCACAATGACCTTCAGTACGTTTCAATATGGGTGGTCAATCTTGACAAGCCATAACACGCGTCACAAACGGTCAGAGGGGGAAACAATGTTCTGGGAATATCAGTTCTCAACTAGCAAGTACAACGACCTTCAATCAGTACAAGCAAGGTGTGGCTACCATGCACAATGACCGACCAAAGTAGGCATATGTACTGCCTTTGACCAAAGAAATTCGCTGTGTGTGGTGAGCATTGACATCTCATAGTATGAGTCACAAATGGTCAGAGGGGGAGACAATCGTTTGGGAACACCAAGTATCAACTAGCAACCACAAGGACCTTCAATAAATTGTGGCACGGTGTGGATACCATACACGATGACCAACCACAGTACGCATATGTGACTGACCAAGACCAAATAATGTCACGAAGTTTGGTAAAGTTTGACAACTCATAACACGATACACAAATGGCCAGGGTGCAAGATAATGGTTTGTGAGTACTAGTTATCGACTAGCAAGTACAAATACCTTCAATGTTTAGTGGCACAGTGTGGCTACCATGCACAATGGCCTTCAGTACGTTTCAATATGGGTGGTCAACCCTGACCAACCATAACACGCGTCATGAACGGTCAGAGGGGGAAACAATGTTCTGGGAATATCAGTTCTCAACTATCAAGTACAGTTACCTTCAATCAGTACAAGCACCCTGTGGATACCATGCACAATGACCGACCAAAGTAGGCATATGTACTGCCTTTGACCAAAGAAATTCGCTGTGTGTGGTAAGCGTTGACATCTCATAATATGAGTCACAAATGGTCAGAGGGGGAGACAATCGTTTGGGAACACCAGGTATCAACTAGCAACCACAAGAACCTTCAATGAGTTCTGGCACGGTGTGGATACCATGCACGATGACCAGCCAAAGTAGGCATATGTCACTGACCATGACCAAATAATGTCACTAAGTGTGGTAAACTTTGACAACTCATAACAAGAGTCACAAATGGTCAGGGTGGAAGATAATGGTTAGTGAATACTAGTTATCCACTAGCAAGTACAAACACCTTCAATATGTAGTTGCACATTGTGGCTACCATGCATAGTGACCAACCAAAGTATGCATATGTCACTGGCCATGACCAACGAATTCCACCTCATGTGGTCAGCGTTGACAACTCACAATGCGAGTCACAGATAGTCAAAGGGGGGTAACAATGGTTTGGGAACACTAGCTATTAACTAGAAAGCACAAATACCTTTAATATGTAGTGACACGGCGTGGTAACCATGTATAGTGACCAACCAAAGTAGGCATATGTCACTAACCATGACCAAACGAATTTCACAGTGTGTGGTCAATATTGATAACTCATAGCACGAGTCACAAATGGTTAGAGGGGGAAACAATGGGTTGGGAACACTAGTTATTAACTAGCAAGTATGAAGAACCTCAACAAGTAGTGGCACGGTGTGGCTAGCGTGCAGAGTGGCCAACCAAGGGATTAATACGTCACTGACTACGACGGAAGAAATCCAGTATGCGTGGTCAACATTGACAACTCATAACACAAGTCACAAATGGTCAGAGGGAGAGACAATGGTTTGGGAACCCTATGCATGGACTATAAAGGACACCTAACTTCAATATGTAGTGGCACGGTGTGGCTACTATGCACACCAAGTAAACAAACTAGGCATATGTCATTGACCATGACCAAAGAATGTCAATATAGGTGGTCAACGTTCAACAACCATAACACGAGACACAAACGGTCAGAGGGGGAAACAATGGTCCGGGAATATCAGTTCTGAACTAGAAAATACAACGCCCTTCAATCAGTAGAAGCACGGTGTGGCTACCATGCACAATGGACGACCAAAGTAGGCATATGTACTGCCTTTGACCGGAGAGATCCGCCGTGTGTTGTCAACGTTGACAACTCATAATACGAGTCACAAAGAGTCACAGGGGGACACAATTGTCTGGGAACACAAGGTATGAACTAGCAAGCACAATGACCTTCAATACGTTGTGGCACGGTGTGGATTCCATGCACGATGACCCACCAAGGTATGAATATGTCACTGACCATGACCAAAGAATGTCACCATGTGTGGTAAACTTTGAGAGCTCATAACACGAGTCACAAATGGTGAGAGTGGAAGATAATGGTTTCAAAACACTAGTTATCAACTGGAAGTACAAATACCTTCAATATGTAGTGGCACAGTGTGGCTAGAATGCACAGTGACCAACCAAAGTATGCATATGTCACTCACCATGACCAACGAAAATCACTCCATGTGGTCAATGTTGACAACTCACACAACGAGTCACATATATTCAGACGGGCTAACAACGGGTTGGTAACACTAGCCATCAACTAGAAAGCACAAAGACATTCGATACCTAGTGACACGGCGTGGTAACCATGTACAGGGACAAACCAAAATGGGCATATGTCACTAACCATGACCAAACAGATTTCACAGCGAGTGGTCAACGTTGAAAACTCATAACACGAGTCACAAATGGTCAGTGGGGGAAACCATGGATTGGGAATACTAGTTATCAACTAGCAAGTAGAAAGATTTTGAACAAGTAGTAGCACAGTGTGGCTAGCGTGCACAGTGACCAACCAAAGGATGCATACATCACTGACTATGACGGAAGAAGTCCACTATGTGTGGTCAACATTGACAACTCATAGCACGAGTCACAAATGGTCAGAGGGGGAGACAATGGTTTGGGAACCCTATGTATCCACAAGAAAGGACAAAGAACTTCAATACGTAGTGGCACGGTGTGGCTAATGTGCACACCAAACAACCAAACTCGGCATATGTCACTAACCATGACCAGAGAATTTCAATATGGGTGGTCAACGTTGACCAACCATAACACGAGTCACAAACGGTCAGGGGAGAAAACAATGGTATGGGAATATCAGTTCTCAACTAGCAAGTACAACGACCTTCGGTCAGTAGTAGCACGGTGTGGCTACCATGCACAATGACACACCAAAGTAGGTATATGTACTGCCTTTGACCAAAGAAATCCACTGTGTGTGATCAACGTTGACAACTCATAATACGAGTCACAAGTGGTCAGAGGGGTACACAAGGGTTGGGAATACCAAGTATCAAATAGCAAGCACAAGGAGCTTCAATATGTTGTGGCACGGTGTGGATACCATGCACGATGACCAACCAAAGTAGGCATATGTCACTGACCATGATGAAATAATGTCACTAAGTGTGGTAAACTACGACAACTCATAACACGAGTCACAAATGGTCAGGGTGGAAGATAATGGTTTGTAAATACTAGTTATCGACAAGCAAGTACAAATACATTCAATATATAGTTGCACGGTGTGGTGTGGCTACAGTGCACAGTGACCAACCAATGTATGCATATGTCAGTGACCATGAACAAAGAATTTCACTTCATCTGGTCATCATTCAAAATTCAGAACACGAGTCACAGATAGCCAGAGAGGGCTAACAATCGTTTGGGAACACTAGCTGTCAACAAGAAAGCACAAAGACTTTGATACGTAATGACACGGCATGGTAACCATGTGCAGTGACAAACCAAAGTAGGCATGTGTCACAAACCATGACCAAACGGATTTCACGGTGTGTGGTCAACGTTGAAAACTCATAACACGAGTCACAAATAGTCAGTGGGGGAACCATGGGTTAGGAACACTAGGAAGTAGAAAGATTTTCAACAAGTAGTGGCACAGTGTGGCTAGCGTGCACATTGACCAACCAAAGGATGCACACGTCACGGACTATGACCGAAGAAGTCCACTATGTATGGTAAACATTGACAACTCATAACACGAGTCATAAATGGTCAGAGGGAGAGACAATGGTTTGGGAACCCTATGTATTGACTAGAAAGGACAAAGAACTTCAATGAGTAGTGGCACAATGTGGCTACTATGCACACCAAACAACTAAAATAGGCATATGTCACCGACCATGATGAAAGAATTTCAATATGGGTGGTCATCATTCACCAACCATAACACGAGTCACAAACGGTCAGAGGGGGAAACAATGGTGTGTGAATATCAGTAAACAACTAGTAAGTACAGCGACCTTCAATCAGTATAAGCACGGTGTGGCTACCATGCACAATGACCGACCAAAGTAGGCATATGTACTACCTTTGACCAAAGAAATCCGCTGTGTGTGGTCAGCGTTGACAACTTATGATAGGAGTCACAAATGGTCAGAGGGGGAGACAATGGTTTGGGAACACCAGGCATCAACTAGCAAGCACAAGGACCTTCAATAAGTTGTGGCACGGTGTGGATAACATGCACAATGACCAACCAAAGTCGGCATATGTCACTGACCATGACCGAATAATGTCACTAAGTGTGGTAAACTCTGACAACTCATAACAGGAGTCACAAATGGTCAGGGTGGAAGATAATGGTTTGTGATTACTAGTTATGGACTAGCAAGTACGAATACCTTCAATATGTAGTGGCACAACGTGGCTACCATGCACAGTGACCAACCAAAGTATGCATATGTCACTGACCATGACCAACAAATTCCACTTCATGTGGTCAACCTTGACAACTCACAAGAAGAGTCACTGATATTCAGAGGGGGGTAATAATGGTTTGGGAACACTGGCTATCAACTAGAAAGCACAAAGACCTTCAATACGTAGTAACACTGCGTGGTAACCACGTACAGGGAAAAACCAAACTAGGCATATGTCACTAACCATGACCAAAGTATTTCACGGTGTGTGGTCAACGTTGAAAACTCATCACACGAGTCACAAATGGGTAGATGGGGAAACAATGGGATGGGAACACTAGTTATCAACTAGCAAGTATGAAGACCTTCAACAAGTAGTGGCACAGTGTGGCTACGTGTGACTGGGAACACTAGTTACACATACGGCGACGGCGAGGTCGTGCTGGAGGCAAAGCGCGAGGGGGGTCTCTACATTGTGGAGACCAAGGTAATCCCCGCGGGATATGACGCAGCAGATTTGCAGGAGCGCGTCGTTAACATGGCCAAGGGAGGAAGCATTGATCTGGAGCTCTGGAACCGGCAGTTGGGGCATTCGGCGCCAGCAACCGTTAAGGAGATGGCAGAGCGTGACATGGTGCGCGGCCTCTTCATCGACAGTGTAGACGCAGGAGCAGATGTAGCAGCGCACAAAAAGTGCGAGCCTTGCATTCTAGGCAAGGCGCGGCGCAAGCCGTTCAACGAGAACGCGGCTCGCGCAAAGGACCTGCTGGAGGTCATGCACAACGACGTGTGCGGACCGTTCAAAACGCCGTCAAACGGCGGCTTCAGATACTTCGTCACCTTCATTGACGACTGCAGCAGGAAGCTCTACGTGTACTTCATGAAGTGGAAAGGTGAGGTCCTCGACCGGCTGAAGGAGTACATCGCAATGGTGGAGAGGCAGAATGGCCGGAAGGTCAGAGCGCTACGCAGCGATAATGGCGGAGAGTACGTGGGCTGCAACGGGTGGATGAAGCAGCAAGGCATCAAGTGGGAACCCACTACGCCATACTCGCCACAGTCCAATGCAGTGGCGGAGCGGGCAAACCAGACATTGCTCAACATGGTGCGGACCATGCTTGTGGATGCGGGGTTGCCGCAAGGTTTCTAGGTGGAGGCTGTGCGTACAGCAAGCTACACCATCAACCTCACTCCAATGGTGCTGCTGAAGGGTAAGGGCAGCTGGAAGACAACGCAGGAGGTTTGGAGCGGGCGCAAGCCAAGCGTGGCGCACCTGAAGGTGTTCGGGTGTAAGGCGCATGCGATGGTACAGGCGGCGCTACGACACGACAGCAAGCTGGAACCGCGGGCGAGGCCGTTCTTGTTCCTCGGCTACGAGAGTGCGCAAAAGGCGTATCGGCTCTGGGACCCGCGCATGCAAGAGATTATCCGCAGCCGTGATGTTGAGTTTGACAAACAACAGAGCTTCAGCAATAGCAGCAACGACATGAGCGTCGAGAACACTCCAAAACAGGAGGAGTAGTTCCAGCTCCTTGCCTACAAGGAGGAGCCGGCGGACGCGGAAGTCGATGATGCGGCATCGGAGCGCGGCGGTGTAGTAGGTGCCCCAACCAACGTGGAGGACTCCAACGATGATGCAGCTGGGGTGGAGATCCGGCGGAATGATCCACCGAAGGAGGCACCGTGGGTGCCGAAGCGCGCACTCCCGGCGGAGTTCGCGTCGGGCATCGGAGAAAAATCCTCCGGACGCGCCGCCCGTCCGATTGATGGTTCACCAGAGCGGGAAGAATCCTTGGAAAGCCGTCTGGTCGATGACTCACCGGAGCAGGCTGAGTTGGAAGGATCGCAGCAGAGCAACGAGACACCGCCAAGACTGCCGTGTTGTGGCAAGGGGCAGCGGAGAGCGGGGAAGCGTTTCGACGCAGGCACCGGTCCATGGATCGGCATGATGCGGTGCATGCTGGCTGCATCAAGGAAGCCGACGACCGTGCAAGAGGCGCTTGCGCGGCCTGAGGGAAAGCAGTGGGATGCTGCCATCAAGTCGGAGTTGACGTCCATTGCAGAAAACAACACGTGGCAGCTGCTTGATAGGCCGAAAGACGCCAGGGTCATCGGCTCCAAGTGGGTCTTCAAGACAAAGTTCACAAAGGAAGGTGTGGTTGACAAGTACAAGGCACGGCTCGTGGCGAAGGGGTACGTATAGCGTAAGGGCGAGCACTACGATGAGACGTTCGCCCCCGTCGCCAAATTCACAAGCATCCGGGCAATCCTTGCGGTGGCAGCCGCGAAGGACATGGAGCTCCACCAAATGGACGTAAAGACGACCTTCCTCAATGGCATCATCGACAAGGAAATCTACATGGAGGTGCCGGAGGGGGTGGAGGCGCCGGAGGGCAAGGTGTGCAAGCTGCGAATGTCCTTGTACGGGCTAAAACAATTGCCTCGATGCTGGTTCCAACAGATGGACTGCTTCATGGCACAACTCGGCTTGAAGCGCTGTGAGGCAGATCACAGTGTGTACGTGCGGCGTAGCAAAAAGCTCCATCAGATTGTCGCACTCAACGTGGACGATCTGATCTTGTGCTCCTCAGACCTGCCGAGCCTACAGCAGCTGAAAGAGCAGCTGAGCAGCATGTTCCAGATTTCGGACATGGGGGAGCTGGAGTTCTACCTCGGGATGAGCACTACGCGGAACCGGAGGGTGCGCACGCTTGAGCTGGGGCAGGCCAAATACGTGGCCGAGGTACTGAAGTGGTACGCCATGGAGGACTGCAAACCAGTGTGCAGTCATGTCTCCACGACCTATGAACTAAGTGCAGCAATGGCGCCGCACACAAAGGGAGAGCGGGAGGATATGGCAGGGGTGCCCTACCAATCGGCGGTGGGCAGCCTCATGTACGCCATGGTGGCGACTCGACCGGACCTGGCCTATGCGGTGGGCTTAGTGAGCAGGTACGTGGCCAACCCAGGGCCACTACACTGGCATGCGGTCAAGCGCATCCTCCGCTACCTGTAGGCGACGCGGCACGCGCGCCTGAGGTTCGACGGCAAGGGGTGGGCGGACCCTTTGCGTCTGGTGTGCTACATGGATGCAGACTACGCTGGCGATGTGGACAAGCAAAAGTCCACATCCGGCTACGTGTTCTTCCTCGCTGGTGCAGCGATCTCGTGGTGCAGTAGGAAGTAGGACTGCGTTGCCAACTCTACAGTGGAAGCTGAGTACATCGCGCTGGCCATAACGGTCAAGGAGGCGGTGTGGCTTCGCAGGTTGCTGGGGGAGCTGGGCGTGCCGCAGCAGGAGCCTACGGTGGTGCACGAGGACAACACCGGCTCCATCTCGCTGACGAACAACCCGGCGCAGCACAGGAGGACGAAGCACATTGACGTGCATTATCACTACGCACGGGACATGGTCGAGAAGGGGCAGGTGGTGCTGCAGCACTGCAGCACGCACAACATGCATGCGGATTGCTTGACCAAAGCGCAACCCGTGGACCGGCACGCGATGAGCGTGGCCCGACTTGGGATGACCAGCTATGATGGGCTGGAGGGCGCAGCGGAAGATGAGTGAGAGCAAGCAGGAGCAGCGGGCATGGAAGCTGCAAGGGGGAGATTGTTGAAAATTTGCCCCCCCCCCCTGCATGCCCAAGTGCGGCGCCGGGAGGCGCTGACGAGCCGCCAGAAAATGGATACTCCGCTCCGGCAGATCTGGCGACTTGACACTTGCTCGGATCCTAAAATTGAGGATTTCCCCTAAAAGTTGACGAGTTGTTGAATCTGGTGGAAGTTGTTTTGCCGGAATCGGACAAGTATCGAGGGAGATATTGCTTTCCAAAGTTGGGGTATGCACAGCGGCTCTGGGAGCCGGCTGCGACTCGAAATCCGGTCGACAATCAACCGGACCGAGTAACAAAAAGACTATGTGGAGAAAATACTCCGATAGGCCTGCCGAGGCGTCCGGTGGATGATCCACCTGATCCGGCGGATCATCCACCGGATCTAGTAGTGCAGGTTGTTACCGAGGGACTTAGCCAAAATCCTGGCTCGACGTCCGAAACTCAGAAGTACGTTTTGTTACTCGGGGATTTAGTCAAAATTCTGACTGCAGGTCCGCGGACAGGTTTCGAACTTCGTCACACCCCATCACCAAACACGACCCGAAAGTAGGTAGAGTGCGTGGAAACAGTGCAGGGGACCCATACACCATATGCAACGGGACATGTGCCTTGGGAAAGGCGCTTCGCACGTGAATGAAGGCGCCACGGCGAGTGGCGGCGTCAGGCTTCTGTGGTGGGTGAGACCTGCGATTCGGCAAGCATAACTTGAGCAACGCTTGGCCGAATCGCGCCCGGTTTGGTGCGTTTGGAAGCTCATGACTGGCCCTATAAATGTTGTGATCATGTGCATGTTAAAAAACTAACGCAAAATGACGTTATTCCCTTCGCAAACTGACTTTCTCCAAATTCCCGCTCACTTAGCGTGAGGCGACCAGAAAGCTCACGCTCAGTCTCATATTCGCCCAAAACAGTAGACGTGAACCACTAGAGGTATTCAGACAAACGTCAGGATCGCACCACGCGGATCTCATCCTGACACAGATGTCATGGCCTCCTTCCACTGGCCCTTTCAGGAGGTATCCCTGGGAGAGTACTTACAACAGAACCCTGCTAATATCCGTGACTTTGCAGCGGTTGTACAGGAGTACGCAGAGAAGCTTAGACTAGCTAGCATCCGCCTTACCTGCACCCAAACCCCACATGACCGACTCAGCAGGCTAGCCATTAGGGCCGAACCCGACACATGGGGGTGGCAGCCCATGCCCCTGGCACCACCAATGACACAAGCTCCCCACCATGAAGTAATGAGCTTCTTCGTGTGGATATGCAGCAAGAAGTTCCTCGCAATCATTGACCTTGGTGCTACCCACACCAGGATAACGCTTCAAATTCTGCAAGCGGTTGGCTGGAACTACAAGATTTGACCAACAACCAAGGTGTTCACGAATGCATCCGGCGGCATGGATGCGGGGCATGGCATTGTACATGACCTTCCCCTACAAGTGGGTCTCATTCATGAAGCTGTACGAATGCAAGACACGGTGGCCCGTACCTATGATGTCCTGCTGGGAACAGATTATCTCGTTCCTCAACAAGCTACTTTGTTTTATGCGGAAGGAGTCATGCAGCTAACCTCATCGGATTACACCACCTGCGCGGCCTTGATCATGGGACCAAGGACATATATGCCCACAAAGGTCGGTCACCCCTTCTCATTGGAGGAAGCATGCGTTGAAGACCACGCTGCCAGGAACTCGGTCCTAGTGTTTCCAAAGCACAATGTCCTGCCCGATATGTCATTTCAAGCCGAGGAGGAACAAGCGCTGGACAGCATGCCTACGCCAGAGTAATTGTGCCTTGAACGAGCACAAGCTGCTCTGACGGATGATCGACCTCATCTTCCAATGGAGCCAATACCCAGACCGTCGGTGAAATCCCCAACGTGGTTGTTCCTCCCCACGACCAGCAGCCACTTCAATGACTCCGGTAGGGCGCCAACCACCTCTGCCTATCCTGGCCCTCCTTCGCTCTCAAATGGCTCATATGTGCCAGTGGCAACGCAACTAAAAATTACAGAAGATCCCACCAAAGAGGCAGAATGTAAAGGGAAAATGCTGGCTTGTGACAACGACATTGCCCTCTGTGAAGATGACAGCTCAGACAACTCAGATGATGAACCAATGAGCAACATTGGTTGGCTGCGCCTCGACGATGAGCCTCCCCCACGTCAGTCAAAGGCCCTTGACATCTCACTAAGCAGCTCTCGCAACTTCAACTTGCAAGTCTACGACTATTAGGATCCAGATCCTGATCTTGGAGCTGGTCTGGTGGGTGACGAAGAACCACCACCACCAACGGCCCCGCACTCTCAGTGTTGGACCCACATGCTTCACGAGCGCATGACGGAGGAACAGAAGCAGGAGGTGAAGGAGCTCTTCACATACCACGAGGACGTATTTGCAGGCAAGTCAGCCGAGATTAGAGCGGTCGATACGGTCCATGTCATCAACACAGGAGACGCGCCACCACATAAGAAGAAAGCTCGTCGTCTACTCCAGGACCAGATCGACATCATCAACGAAGGCCTACGTGAACTCAAAGAACAGGGTGTGATCGTTGAGGTGGAAAGCTCATGGCGCTCCAATTTGGTGATTGTGGGGAAGCCGGATGGCACAAAACGGTTATGTGTTGACTTTCGTGACCTTAACAAGGTTACTATTGAGGATGCATATCCTATGCCACTCATTGTTGACATTCAAGAACGCCAACGCGGGAAGAGCTGGTTCGCCAAGCTCGACGTCAAATCAGCCTTTCACACTATCCCCATGGATCGCAACTCAATGCTGAAAACAGCTTTCATCACTCCGGACGAGTTGTATGCCTTTACCTGTATGTACTTTGGGCTGCAGACACCAGTGCTATGATTCAGTGTGTGATGGACCAAGTGTTGCGTGATGTTCCCAATGCATGCTGCTATGTAGATGACGTCATGGTCGGTGCATTTAGCTTCCAAGAGCTAATGGCTTCCCTCGACGATGTGTTCTCAGCCCTACGTTCCGTGAACCTTTGTTTGAAGGCCGCCAAGTGTGTCATCGGGGCAGACAGCATGGAGTTCGTGGGATTCATCATAAATGCACAAGGAATATCCATGGACCCAGACAAGATCGCAGCCGTATGTGACTGGAAACGCCCGATCACCTCATCTCAGGTCAAGATCTTCCTGGGGTTCGTCAGCTTCTGCCGCAAATTCGTCCGCGACCACGCGAAGATTGTTCGTCCATTATAGCACCTTACCCATCAAGATTAACCCTTTGAGTGGATTGAAACATGTCAGCTTGCATGGATCGAGATCAAGCACCGCCTCATCACAACCCCGATGTTAGAATTCCCGAACTTCAATCTATCCTTTGTCATCACGACAGACTTCTCACAAGAAGACATTGGGGCCATCATATCTCAACGAGGAGACGACGGCATGATGAGGGTGTTCTGCTATTACAGCCGTGCACTCAACGATGCAGAGGCTAAGTACCCTCCGGTGAAGGGAGGATATCTGGCGGTGCTGTGGGCTATCCAGTTCTACCAAGATTACGTCAAAGATGGCAAACCCTTCACCATCCTCACGGATCATCAGGTTCTCCAATGGCTGCTCAGTACGCAGAATCATGAAGGAGTCCTTGGCAAATGGGCCTTGCTTCTTCAAGGATACAACCTCACGATAAAGTACCAACCAGCATTCGCAGATCGCAACGCAGATGCCCTTAGCCGGTTACCACGGGAAGGATGGAAAGACCGTGGCTCCCTTGAAATACCATCATACGGAGATGGCCCACCTCCGCCTGAGCCCCTGCTGACAAGACTATTCTGATTCAGGGTCAAGCACGTGATCTATCTGCTAAGGAGTACCGCTGGGCATACCCTCTTGACGGCTTTCCTCAACGTGATGATGACGTGGGCCACATCAATGTGCGATGCAAGACTGCCCCCTTCAGAGATGCGCCTGGGTGGACGCACAAGGAATATGGGGATTGGCTTCGCCACATGAGACGCGACTCCGCTTCTACACCCACAGTGCGCATCCCGCCAGTTTTGGCGCCGTTGCCAACAAGAACGGTCCGTTCACCAGCAGCAGACGCCATCCGGCCATTCTGCGATCGAACTCACCTCGCGCTACCATGGATGATATCCTTACCCATCTCCTAGGGCAAACTACACAGCTAGAGACATTCTTCGAGGAAATTAACACCACGCTGGCATCATCCGGCTGGATAGTAAACTGTTGGCATGAGTCGCCAGGTCACCGCATGACGAGGGAACATGTCGATGGGACCCGATGGACTATCCACGAGATCATCGAGGCAGGAGCTCTTGCATGGCGACCCATGACGCTCTGCCGTCAACCTATACTGGAGTACACCTATACGGCTGTCTCATGCTCTGTCTGGATTGCTAGCGTAAAATTCATCGCCATCGTGGATACTGGTGCAACGCATACCATAGTCGCCATGCGCGTCACTCGGCGGTTTAATTGTTCGAACCTCATTCGAGAGGTCGATTTGTGCTTTGGCACAGCGGGAGGAGAGATCACCCAATCCGAGGGTCAATTTGATCTTTTTCCCCTTCAGGTCGGAAATATCCACCGGAGCTTGCCGGTACAAGTGTGTGAAACCTTTACGTATGATGTCCTCCTTGCAAACGATTGGTTGACGGCATGCGACGTTATAATTTTACTCAAGGGCAAATGCATGACGCTGCAGGATGATGATGCGGCGCCATCGTACGTTCTGCTCCACTTTGAAGCAATGGAAGTGCCACTACAGCGGCATGCTTGACTGTTGACGAGGCAGACCTCCTCCCCCAGCCGCTCAACGCATGCGGACGATCAATCCACCGGCGGACGCTTCATGTGACTCGTTGCCAACGCACCAGCATCGTCCACGGATAGCAGCGACTCTCCGGAGGATCATGCACCGTATCCAACAGAAGCACATGCTCGCATCACGCAACACATGCAAGCGACGGCGGAAGCCTTGAAGGACATCATTCCCCTAGGTGAACACATCACCACACGATCAACAAGGATCCAAGGTGACCTCCCTACACGACAACGCGACCTGGAGTCTGATATACCCCTTGCTCTCGGACGACCACGGCGGCACGCCCATCCAGTCCGACCAACCCGAACCGTCCGGGCACCGATTCAAGGGTCCCGACGGCAACCCTCAAATTATTGTTCACGCAGTTCACGCCGTTTACATAGCCAACGATCCACGCCGGCGACAGACACAGCCTTGGATGACCCAGAACAGATGACTCACGAGGCTGTTACGCAAGAACGACAACAGATGAACACCACCAATGCCACGCTAGAGATGGCCAACCTTGCCTGGGCACGATATGAGTACGACCTTGCGGACAACACGGTGCACGCGGGCGCTACCCGTGCGTTGTAAGCCCATGCGCTTTCAGCGTTTCTCACCATGGCCGAGGCGAAGGACCTTCTCACAGACTCTGGTATGGGCGACCCCTGCCCGGCACCCCCACCTTCACCGGCAATACCTGACCTCCACGATAGCGACGCACTGTGAAAGACTTTTGCACATCATATCACTCAAAATCGAACATGGGCTGGAAGAGTGGAGAGGCTCTGGGAACAACACACGACATGGCTGAGGTCGTATACGAACCATGTGCGTAGTTTTGCCGCCAACCTGGCGCAAGTTAGGACCGCCCTCTGTGCGTGCCAATCTGCCCGCAACGACAGCCAACAGCGTCTCCAACAACAGGCGACACATGTATTAACTATCCAAGCAAGGCTTAGGGAGGTGCGGTGCCTACAAGATGCGTTGAACGAGGTCGCCGACAGAGGTGATGATCCGCCCGCGGTTGAAGGACAACATCTAATTGACCAACACGTAGAACAAAGGAAAATCCTCAAAGCGAGGCGTGCAGAGGTGACTCGTTCCACTTCAGAACTGCAGCAACTTGAGACACAGCTTTCCGATCTGCGGCAGCTATGGACTGAGTGCAAAGAAGAGTGGGCACACGTCTGTGCAAGATTGGAGAACATGATGCAGCAACAAGAAAGGGTCCTGGCCCTCCATGAGGACATCTCCCAGGAATACCGAACCATCTGCATGTTAGTTGACCAAGCTAAGCAACTCATCGATGAGCGCGAGCGATGCCTGCAACAACAGTTAATTGGGGATGTGACCCGTGCGTTCATAACCGACGCCGTGCACAGGCTGGAGGATGAATGGGGGAAACCCCTCGAAGAGCTGCGGCACCTCTACCCACAGGACGTTTCTACAGCCGCCCGCGAGGCGGCCTTCCGCTGCTTCTTGCACTGGACAATGACCCCTGACCACCCAGAACGCGTCCAGCCCGGCCTTCTTCCATTCCTAACGACAAGCTTTAATCTGCACGATCATGACTTCCTCCGTTTCCTTTACCCCCTCGATCTCTCTCTTGGCCGAGGAGTACGTGCCTTCCACTGCCTCCTTGACTGGATGGTGCAGCATCGTCAGCGAAATCCCCTCCTAGCGAATCTGCATCCTTTTGCTCGCCGTGGAATCATGCTACGGGCCTCCTACCACCATGTGGAAGCTGATGAGCACGATTATGCGCACCTCACACGCATCTGCCCAGCACGAACAGCAAACCCTCGCAAGGGAATGGCACTACGGGTATTCATGCCTGGCTTCACCGGCAGCAACTTGGTTCCTCCTCGGCATCCAGTTCGAGCACCACCGGTGAGAGGTTGCCTCATGACCGCGAGGAGCTATCCTCCACGGATCAGCCACCATCACCTGCCATCCCGCCTTTGGCGTCCGTCCCCCCTCTTCCCTCACCACCAACCCGAGTGGACGACGGCATGGGCTCGACGTGCCCTCGGCCCGTACCATCCTTCCGTACGACACACACCTTTCTATCGACGGCGTCGCTTACGTTGGAAGAGGCACTGTCTTCCCCTGTTGCTCCTCTACCTCCCTTTTGTCCTGACCGCCGGGAGACCCTCATCGCGCTACCAATATTTGGCCCTCTTCCCCACCCCCCTCTCCTTCCCCTTCCCCTACTGCTTTCGCGTCATCGCCATCCCAGGCCGCAGAGCCGCCGGCAAATCATCCGTCATCCCGAGGCGGAGAAGACCTGTAGCGACTCGCCCTCCTCTCCTGGAAGCGCCCGCCACAGCAGAGGCAACGCTGCCTCCGATCAATGATCCACCGGCTCTCCCCGAGCCGGCGCCTGCAGAAGCTCATCCCGCTGGAGCCAGCACGGCAAATGATCCGTTGTCCCGAGGCGGAGAAGGACCTACAACGACTCGCCCTCTTATCTTGGAAGCGCCCCCCGTAGCAGGAGCAACGCTACCTCCAGTGGATGATCCAGCGGCCATCCCCGAGCCGGCGCCTGCAGAAGCTCACCCCGCTGAAGCTAGCACGCTAGCCGATGGTGCAGCACCTGCAGTACTCCGAGCCACGGTGCAGCGTACCTCATCCCGCATCCGGCGTCCCGCTACAACGACTTCCACGGGCACAGCAGACCCAGCCGTCGCACGGAGCTCCTTCTGACGCTTGCGTACCGACGCCCTCCTGTTTGGGGCGAGTGAGGAGCAGTATCAGGTTGAGTCTGCAGATGGAGCACCTCTAGCACATGAGTCCTTTGAAGAGCTACGATGTCGCCTATTGGCTCTGGCACCGGGAGGCGACCTGCAGGACTGGCACCAGGAGCCACGGATCAAAACTTACGAATGGTCTGATTGGGCGCAAGCCCAAATCCTATGTGGTAGCCGCACCACGGTGGATATTTACCCGGATGCCCACGTTCGCTCCGATGCCAAGGCCACCCTCAACAAGTATGGGTGGCTATAGGGACGACTCTGGCGACGTGAGGACGATGCATACCCAGTGCGCTGGTGTACACCGGTAACCTTGCAAGACAAACTAATCATGCAAGAGCATGAACGAATGCACACACGATCCGCCACAATATATGAGACTCTAGTCCCTTAGGTGTACAGGATGGGATTAAAGAAGCAGATTGGAGAAGGCATTGCCACGTGTGGAACTTGCATCTGCCACCACCCTCGCCAACGCATTCACCAGCCCCACTTCATGTGCGCCCGTATCTGCGCACCCATGGAGAAAGTCATCATTGATTTCCATGGCCCCCTTCGCACCACCCAACGCAAAAACGTACATTGGATCCTCGGCATCGACCACATGACCAAGTGGGTCATGGCTCGGGCTGTTCCGAAGGCCGATGCAGCGCATGCTGCAGCGTTTCTAAAGAGGAAGTCATCTACAGAGGAGGGGGATGTAGGATCATCCAGTGTGACAATGGATCGCACTTCGCCGGCACATTCGCGGAGGTGGCGGCCTATTTCAACATCCAGATCGACAATGGGGCACCATATCGGCCGCATGCACAAGGTCAGGTCAAACGAATGCAAGGGGCCATCACCCAGACCATCAAGAAGCTGTCGGATGACAATGCGCAATGGGATGAGCAGCTGGAGGACATCGTCTACAAATACAATATCACACCTCACTCTTCCACCAGCTTCTCACCCTACATGCTGTGGCACGGCCAACAACATTGGACCATGGCTACTCTGCCGCTCATTCCTGATGTGCTGGTGCCGCCACGGGAGGAGGGTTCGACCGTGGCCGACGAAGTGGAATTCATGAAAAAGTGGGGCACTTCGCTCCAACGGTGCCTATAAGAAGCTCACACCCGGGGGTCTATCGCAGTACAGCATGGGGTGGACCGTGCCAACGCCGGCCTCATGCTTGATGACCTCCAGGTCGGTGACCGCGTGCGGCCAAAACGGGAAGAGGTGGGTAAGGCGCGGCACAATGAAGCAACGCTCCTCGACCAATGCTACCAGGTATGGGCCGTCAACGGAGTATATGTGTGGCTCGAGGGTCGCCACACTTCCAACATCATGGTGCACCACGAGCGACATGAGAAACTCCTCGTCCGTTGGCAAACACTCGCGGCCGGACGTCACCCGTCCCACATCGGTACCGATGATGACGTGGAAGAGGTGGCGGCCACGTTTGCAGCGATGCCTTAATTCCCAACTCGCCCTCATCGCCCTCCCCCACCCATCACCGCAAGTGCAGCCCCTGTGGTCGACACACCATGGGACCCGGCTTGTTTCGTCCGGTATTGGGATTACATCCCCTCCATGACAGGATAAAGAAGTACACAAGCTGGGAGCCGGGACAAGTGCAACATCACAACAACATGAGAAGCAGAAAAAGGCAGCGGGAGAAGAGGCAGAACATGTCGCGACGGAAATAAAAGGCATCAATACGAAGCGACGTTGGACAAAGAAAGAAAAGCTCCCCACCCGACGGATGAGAACCACTGTGGAGGTATCATCAGGGATCAAAACACAAGTCCAACGACAATCGCCTTCTCGCGGGACCACCCCAGACGAAGCGTCTGATGTTCCAAGGCAGCTGGACTCACAACAGGCACACCCAAGCCTCAGCGCAACACCCGACGCGACAATGACAGCCACGCGACGAAACCGGGGAAGGCGGCGAGATGCTGCAATCAGCCCACACATGACGGATGATCAACTTACATCGGCAGCAGCTCAACATAGTCTGGATTTGCTGATGTCGGCCATAATGCCGTCAGGAGTGCGGTCCTAAAAACCCCAGCAACAGCAACAGACACAAGAGGTGCTGCCACCTGCTGCACTTGCACCCGGCGCGGCGCCCGAGCTGCCAGCGTCATCAGCAGCAGCAGCAGAGCAACATGCGGAGGAGGTGCTGCCATCTGCAACAGCACCACCTGGCGCGGCGCCCAAGCCGCCAGCGCCATCAGTAGCAGCAGCAGAGCAGCAGGCACAGGAGGTGCTGCCATCTGTAGCAGCTGCACCCAGCGCGGTGCCCGAGCCGCCAGCGCCACCAGTAGCAGCAGCAGAGCAGCAGGCATAGGAGGTGCTTCCATGTGCAACAGTTGCACCATGCGCGGCGCTCGAGCCGCCAGCGCCACCAGTAGCAGCAGTAGAGCAGCGGGCACAAGAGGTACTGCCATGTGTAGCAGTTGCACCAGGCGCGGCGCCCAAGCCACCAGCGTCATCAGCAGCAACAGCAGAGAAGCGGGCACAGGATGTGCTGCCATCTGTAGCAGCTGCACCCGGCGAGGCGCCCGAGTCACCAGCACCATCAGCAGTAGCAACAGAGCAGCAAGCACAGGAGGTGCTGCCATTTGTAGCAGCTGCACCCAGCGCGTCGTCTGAGCCGCCAGCGCCACCAGCAGCAGCAATAGAGCAGCGGACACAGGAGGTGCTGCCATCTGCAGCAGCTGAACCCGGTGCGGCACCCGAGCCGCCAGCACCACCAGCAGCAGCAGTAGAGCAGTGGGCACATGAGGTGCTACCATCTGCAGCATTTGCACCCGGTGCGGCGCCTGATATGCCAGCGCAACCACTAGGAGCAGCAGAGCAGCGGGCAAAGGAGGTGCTGCCACGTGTAGGAGTTGCACCCGGTGCGGCGCCTGAGCCGCCAGCGCCACCACCAGCAGTAGCAGAGCAGTGGGCAAAGGAGGTCCTGCCACCTGCGGCAGCCGCACTTGGCGTGGCGCCTGAGTCACCGGCTCTGCCAGCAGTAGCAGTCATGAAAGAGGAACGACCGGAGGAGCAACGGAAGAAGAAACGAAAGGGGCTCTGGGGGACTCGTACGGGGGAAAGGAAACAACGGAGGAGACTAGAGACACAGGGAAAGGAAGGGGTGCCTCCACCAGCGCACGAAGAGCACTACAGTCTGCTCCATGCCCCTCCTATAAAATGGGAGCCACTCCCCCCTGATGACAGGTCCTTGTGGCCAACCAGTTCTCGGCTGCAAGCACCAATGGAGCCTAGACAGCAGACACCAGCGGAGGGAGAAGAGGAGTGTCGGCATGAAGAGCTCGAAGTACGCATTGATGTGGATGACCAGGATGAAGAGGAGGGAGAGGAGCATGCAATGCTGCAACTCTGTGCAACCTGCAAACACCCGGTCGCCGAAAAAGGGGAGGCAGTATGTGAAGGATGTAGGGCCGGCCTCCATTTGGCATGCTGTGACCTGGATCTCGACATCATGCATGACATGAAGATGTGTGAGGCCTACGCAGCGACTTTGAATGAGAACATGGGGATAGACAGTGAAGAGGAACTGCAGAAAGAGAGGGAGGAAGAGAGAGCCCGCACAGGCATTGGAGCTACACCCTGGAAATCCAACGTACCGCAAGACGAGAAGGAGCCATGCAGCAACTGTGAAGAGCCTATGAATGCCACCACTCTATTTCATTGCTTTGTGTGCACACATCCCGTACATGCATCCTGCCAGGACCCGAAGATACGCACCCGCTGAAAAGTGGTCGGGTGTAAAAAGTGTGCACCTCTCATGCACCAAAGGGCGGTAAAATGGAGAGAAGGAAGAACAAGCCCGCATCCAACCGGTGGATTGAAATATGTCAAGTCTGCGGAGACCCACACAACCGTATGGAAGCAAGTTGGTGTTATGAATGTAAAGCACCACTCCATCGCAGGTGCGGGACAAAGATTCCAAAATTGGGCCAGCATTGCAAAGGTTGCATCCAGAGGCTGATGGAAGAAGAACAGGAGGTCGACAGGAAGGTCGGACAGGCTGCTGGGCCAAGTGCGCCTGGGGTGGAAGAGACGGAGGAGTGCGGAAAGTGCAAGCGGCCGGTGAGGACGCAGAAGAAGCGTTGCTTCAATTGCAGGGTGGTCCTACACTATATCTGCGGGGAGGAAGAGCTACTGCAACAAAAAAGCATTGCATGTATGTCCGGCCTGTGCTCCGCAACTGAAGGAAAGGATGCGAAAGGAGAGAGTGGAACGCGGAAAGGAAGATCGGCGAACAGCGGAAGTAGAGTGGCGCCTGAGTTGCACAGAGTGTGACAATTATGACGCCACCGAGTGGTGCGAAGGATGTCACCAACCGCTCCATCGCCCGTGTGGGCAAATGCTGCCAGGGATGGGACATCAGTGTGAGAAATGTGTGGCACGACTACGACTCCTCGAGGCCCGGGCACGGGATCAGAAGCAGCAAAGAGAAGGAGGTCAGGACGCGGAGGATCGGACGGCACCATGCTCATATGCAGATTCCCTCCTAGTGGAACAACTCTACCGCAATGCGGTGGCATTGCCTGGACAGGAGGGAGTGGAGGCTCGGAGAGCGATATTGGCCATGAGGGCGGTAGGGAACAGGGACGTTCCAGACGGGAGAAGAAAGGTGCTGGCAATGGTGAATGAGGCATTGGTGGTGACGCCTCAATGGTGCCTCTTAAAAGACCAACAGCTGCCGGCACCATCACAATCCCCAGCCCCACGAGGACCAAACCTACCAGTCCACCCTCTTCCACCTCCGGTAGAACATCGACCTGCCCGATCCTCAGACGGACCAGGAGCAGCAAGGGGACGTCAGCATGAACAAGGAGAAAAGGTGTAAGTTCATGTAGACGTGTGTAAGTACGTGTAAGTACGTGTAAGTGCGTGTAAGTGCGTGTAAGTGCGTGTAAGTGCGTGTAAGTGTGTGTAAGTGCGTGTAAGTGTGTCTAAGCTTGTATAAGTGTGTGTATGTGTGTATAAGTACGTGTAAGTGCGTGTTAGTGTGTGTAAGTGCGTGTAAATGCGTGTTAGTACGTGTAAGGTCGTGTAAGTGTGTGTAAGTGCGTGTAAGTGCATGTAAGTTCATGTAAGTACGTGTAAGTGCATGTAAGTATGTGTAAGTGTGTGTAAGTATGTGTAAGTGCGTATAACTGTGTGTAAGTGCGTGCAAGTGCGTGTAGGTGCGTAAAAGTTTGTGTAAATGCGTTTTAGTGCGTGTAAGTATGTGTAAGTGCGTGTAAGTGCGTGTAGGTACGTGGAAGTGTGTGGAAGTACGTGTAAGTGCCTGTAAGTGCGTGTAAGTACGTGTAATTATGTGTAAGTGCAAGTAAGTGTGTATAAGTGTGTGTAAGTGCGTGTAAGTACGTGTAAGCACGTGTAAGTGCGTGTAAGTGCGTGTAAGTACGTGTAAGTTTGTATATGTATATGTAGGTTCATGTAAGTGCGGGTAAGTGCGTGTAAGTGTGTGTAAGTATGCGTAAGTGCGTGTACGTGCGTGTAAGTGTGTATAAGTGCGTGTAAGTACGTGTAAGTGCGTGTAAGTATGTGTAAGTACGTGTTAGTATGTGTAAGTGCGTGTAAGTGCATGTAAGTACGTGTAATTGTGTGTAAGTGTGTGTAAGTACGTGTTAGTACGTGTAAGTGCGTATTATACAGGTAAGTTCGTGTAAGAGTGTATAAGCACGTGTAAGTGTAGACTAAGTTCGTACAAGTCAGTGTATGTGGGTGTAAGTACGTGTAAGCTTGTGTAAGTGCGTGTAAGTGCATGTAAACTTGTGTTAGTGCGTGTAAGTACGTGTAAGTGTGTGTAAGTGCGTATAAGTGCGTATAAGTGCATGTAAGCTCATGTAAGTACGTGTAAGTGTGTGTAAGTATGTGTATGTATGTGTAAATGCGTGCAAGTGCATGTAAGTGCGTGTAGGTGCGTGTAAGTGTGTGTAAGTACTTGTAAGTGTGTGTAAATGCGTGTTAGTACATGTAAGTGCGTGTAAGTGCGTGTAAGTGTGTGTAAGTTTGTGTATGAACGTGTAAGTGTGTGTAAATGCGTAAGTGCGTGTATGTGTGTGTACGTGCGTGTAAGTACGTGTAAGTTGGTGTAAGTGCTGTAAGTTCATATAATTGCATGTAAGTGCGTGTAAGTGCATGCATGTGTGTGTAAGTACGTGTAAGTGCCTGTAAGTACGTGTAAGTTTGTGTCAGTGCATGTAAATACATGTAAGTGTGTGTAAGTATGTGTAAGTGTGTATACTTACATGTAGGTACGTGTAAGTGGGTGTATGTTCGTGTAAGTGCGTCTAAGTACGTGTAAGTGCATGTAAGTATGTGTAAGTGCGTTGAGTGCGTATAACTGCGTGTAAGTGCGTGTACGTTCAAGTAAGTTTGTGTAAGTGCGTGTAAGTGCATGCAAGTACGAGTAAGTACGTGTAAGTGCGTGTAAATGCATGTAAATTCGTGTAAGTACCTGTAAGTGGGAGTAAGTGCGTGTAAGTATGTATACATGCGTGTAAGTGCTTTCAAGTGCATGTACGTGAGAGTAAGTGCGTGTACGTGGGTGTAAGTGTGCTTAAGTATGTGTAAGTACGTGTAAGTGCGTGTAAGTGTGTGTAAGTACATGTAAGTTTGTGTAAGTGAGTGGAAGTTCGTGTGCATGCGTGTAAGTACGTGTAAGTACATGTAAGTGCGTGTAAGTGCGTATACGTATGTGTAAGTGCGTGTAAGTGCGTGTAAGTACGTGTAAGTGCGTGTAAGTATGAGTAAGTGCGTGTAACTGCGTGTTAGTGCGTGTAAGTTTGTGTAAGAGCGTGTAAGTTCGTGTAAGTGCAGTTTCAGTTTATACAAGTGAGTGTATGTGCATGGAAGTATGTGTAAGTTCGTGTAAGTGTGTGTAAGTGCATGTAAGTGTGTGTAAGTGAGTGTAAGTGCATGTAAGTGCATGTTAGTGCGGTTTAAGTTTGTGTAAGTGTGTGTAAGTGTGTGTAAGTGTGTGTAAGTGCTTATAAGTACGTGTAAATGTGTGTTAGTGCATCTAAGTACGTGTAAGTGCTCGTAAGTGCGTGTAAGTTTGTGTAAGTACGTGTGAGTGCCTGTAAGTACGTGGAAGTGTGTGTAAGGGCATGTAAGTGCGTGTACGTGCGTGTAAGTGTGTGCAAATACGTGCAAGTTGGTGTAAGGGCGTGTAAGTATGTGTAAGTGTGTGTAAGTATACACAAGTGCATGTAAGTGCGTGTAAGAGCGTGTAAGTGCGTGTAAGTGCGTGTAAGTACGTGTAAGTGGGTGTAAGTATGTGTAAGTACGTGTAAGTACAAGTAAGTGCGTGTAAGTGTGTATAAGTATGTGTAAGTAGGTATAAGTGCTAACAAGTGCAAGTAAGTGTGTGTAAGTACGTGTAAGTGCGTGTAAGTACGTTTAAGTGCGTGTAAGTGAGTGTAAATGCGTACAAGTATGTGTTAATGCTTGTAAGTATGTGTAAGTTTATGTAAGTGTGTGCAAGTGCATGTTAGTGCGTG
The DNA here is from genome assembly GCA_023375785.1 of Penium margaritaceum. Classification (NCBI taxonomy): domain Eukaryota; kingdom Viridiplantae; phylum Streptophyta; class Zygnematophyceae; order Desmidiales; family Peniaceae; genus Penium; species Penium margaritaceum. Next base: position 218,630 of record SZWC01001257.1, on the reverse strand, counting down.
GAAGTGTGTGTAAGTGCGTGTCAATGCGTCTTGGTGCGTGTATATTTGTGTAATTACTTGTAAGTTTGTGTAAATGCGTGTAAGTGCGTGTAAGTGCGTGTATGCAGTTAAGTGTGTATAAGTGTGTGTAAGTGCGTGTAAGTGTGTGTGAGTGCGTGTAAGTGCATGTAGGTTTCTGTAAGTTTGTGTAAGTGCGTGTAAGAGCGTGTAAGTGCGTGTAAGTGCGTGTTAGTGTGTGTAAGTGTGTATAAGTGCATATAAGTACGTGTAAGTGTGTGTAAGTACGTGTAGGGATGTGTATGAGTGTGTAGGTGCGTGTAAGTGCGTGTAAGTATGTGCAAGTGCATGTAAGTGCGTGTTAGTGTATGTGAGTTTGTGTAAGTGCATGTAAGTGCATGTACATTTTTTTAAGTGCGTGTAAGTTTGTGTAAGTCCGTGTATGTACGTGTAAGTGCATGTAAGTGTGTCTATGTACGTGTAAGTGCGTGTAAGTGTGTGTAAGTATGTGTAAGTGCGTGTAAGTGCATGTAAGTGCGTGTAAGTGCGTATAAGTGCGTGTAAATTTGTGTAAGTGCATGTAAGTATGTGTAAGTGTGTGTTAGTGTACCTAAGTGTGTATAAGTGCCTATAAGTGCGTGTTAGTGCATGTAACATCATGTAAGTGCGTGTAAGTGCGTGTAAGTGTGTGTAAGTATGTGCAAGTGCGTGTAAGTGTGTCTAAGTGCCTATAAGTACGTGTAAGTACGTGTAAGTGTGTGGAAGTGCATGGAAGTGCGTGTAAGTGTGTGTAAGTGTGTGTAAGTGTGTGTAAGTGTGTGTAAGTGCGTGTAAGTACATGTACGTGCGTGTAAGTACGTATAAGCGCATGAAAGTATGTGTAAGTGAATGTAAGTGTGTGAAAGTGTGTGCAAGTACGTGTAAGTGGGTGTAAGTACGTATAAGTGCGTATTAGTGCATGTAAGTGTGTGTAAGTGCGTGTAAGTACATGTAAGTACATGTACATGCGTGTAAGTTTGTGTATGTGCGTGTAAGTACGTGTTAGTGCGTGTAAGAACGTGTAAGTACATGTAAGTACATGTAAGTGCAAGTAAGTGCATGTAAGTACGTGTAAGTGCATATAAGTATGTGTAAGTGTGTGTAAGTGCGTGTTACTGCGTGTAAGTGCGTGTAAGTATGTGTAAGTACGTGTAAGTGCGTGTAAGTACGTACAAGTATGTGTCAGTGCGTCTAAGTGTGTGTAAGTGTGTGTAAGTAAATGTAAATTTGTGTAAGTGCGTGTAAGTGTGTGTAAGTGCATGTAAGTGCGTGTAAGTGCGGTTTAAATCCGTGTAAGTGTGTGTAAGTGCATGTAAGTACGTATAAGTGCGTGTAAGTGCGTATAAGTGTGTGGAAGTACGTGTAAGTTCAGTTTAACTGCGTTTAAGTTCGTGTAAGTGCGTGTAAGTGCGTGTCAGTTTGTGTAAGTGGGTGTAAGTACGTGTAAGTGCATGTAGGTGCGTGTTAGTGTGTGTAAGTGAGTGTAAGTGCGTGTAAGTGCGTGTACGTGCGTGTACGATCCGTTTAAGTCATGTAAGTGCGTATAAGTTCAGTTTAAGTACGTGTATGTTCGTGTAAGTCTGTGTAAGTGCGTTTAAGTTTGTTTAAGTGCGTGTAAGTGTGTGCAACTGCATGTTAGTGCGTGTTAGTACGTGTAAGTGTGTGTAAGTGTGTGTAAGTGTGTGTAAGTGCGTATAAGTGTGTGTAAGTGCATGCAAGTACGTGTGAGTGCGTGTAAGTATGTGTAAATGCGTGTAAGTACGTGTAAGTACATGTTAGTGTGTGTACGTGCATGTAAGTATGTGTAAGTGCATGTACGTACGTGTAAGTACGTGTAAGTACGTGTAAGTGCAAGTTAGTGCATGTAAGTATGTGTAAGTACATGTTAGCAGGTGTAAGTGCGTGTAAGTGCCTGTAAGTGTGTGTAAGTGGATGCAAGTGATTGCAAGTGCAAGTAAGTGCGTGTAAGTATGTGTAAGTGTGTGTAAGTACTTGTAAGTGCGTATAAGTACGTGTAAGTTCATCTAAGTGTGTGTAAGTGCGTGTAAGTGCGTGTAAGTGTGTGTAAGTACATGTAAGTGTGTGTTAGTGCGTGTCAGTGCGTGTAAGTACTTTAAAGTGCGTATCAGTATGTTTAAGTGCGTATATGTATGTGTAAGTAAACGTAGGTTCGTGTAAGTGCATATAAGTGCGTATAAGTGCGTGTAACTGCGTGTAAGTGCGTGTAAGTGCATGTAAGTGCGGTATAAGTTTATGTAAGTGCGTGTAGGTGCATGTAAGTAAGTGCAAGTGTGTGGAAGTGTGTGGAAGTGTATGTAAGTGCATATAACGACAGAGTGCTGACTTGAGATGTCACTACGAACGCCTCATTGGAGGGAGTTGTGGTTGCTTGAGACATAAGTGGCCCAACGACATTGAGTTAATCCGTAGCATAAGTGGTCTCCCCTCCCCCAGTTGTGACATGTTCAACGACTCTAGCAGCCTCTGGCCTGCTGTACTCATTGGGTAGGCAGAGTGAAGGTGTCACTCAAGATAACGGAGAATCGCTCTCCTAGGATGCGAACATGTACAGGATGGTGTGTAAGTTCAGTTTAAGTGCGTGTTAGTGCGTGAAACTTCAGTTTAAGTGCGTGTAAGTTCATGTAAGTTTGTGTAAGTGCGTGTAAGTGCATGTAAGTGCGTGTAAGTACGTGTGAGTGCGCGTAAGTGCGTATAAGTCCATGTAAGTACGTGTAAGTACGTGTAAATGCGTGTAAGTATGTGTAAGTTTGTGTAAGTGAGTTTTAGTGCGTGTAAATGTGTGAAAGTTTATATAGGTGAGTGTAAGTGTGTGCAATGGCATGTAAGTGTGTGCAAGTTTGTGTAAGTACGTGTAAGTGTGTGTAAGTGAACGTAAGTGATGTAAGTGTATGTAATACGTGTAAGTACGTGTAAGTACATGTAAGTATGTGTAAGTACATATAAGTGTGTGCCAATGCGTGTAAGTGCGTGTAAGTTCGTGTAAGTGTGGGTAAGTGCGTGTAGGTGCGTGTAAGTATGTGTAAGTGCGTGTAAGTGCGTGTACATGCGTGTAAGTGCATGTAAGTGTGTATGAGTACGTGTTAGTGTATGTAAGTGCGTGTAAGTAAGTGAAAGTGTGTGTAAGTACGTGTAAGTGCGTATAAGTACGTGTAAGTTTGTGTAAGTCCATGTAAGTTGTATAAATGCGTGTCAGTGGATCTAAGTGTTTATAAGTGCCTGTAAGTGCGTGTTAGTGCATGTAACATCATGTAAGTGCGTGTAAGTGTGTGTAAGTATGTGCAAGTGCGTGTAAGTGTGTGTAAGTGCGTGTAAGTGCGTGTAAGTACGTGTAAGTGTGTGGAAGTACATGGAAGTGTGTGTAACTGCGTGTAAGTGTGTGTAAGTACGTGTAAGTGTGTGTAAGTGCTTGTAAGTACATGTACGTGCGTGTAAGTGCGTAGAAGTGCATGAAAGTACGTGTAAATGTGTGTAAGTACGTGTAAGTGCGTTTAAGTACGTGTACGTTCGTGTAAGTGCGTGTACGTGCGTGTAAAATTGTGCAAGTACGTGTAAGTGCGTGTAAGTGCGTACAAGTGCGTGTAAGTGCGTGTAAGTGTGTGTATATTCCGTTTAAGTACATGTAAGTACGCGTCAGTTCAGGTTAAATGCGTGTAAGTTGGTATAAGTTTGTATAAGTGCGTGTACGTGCGTGTAATTTCGTGTAAGTGCGTGCAAGTGCATGTAAGTGTGTGTAAGTGAATGTAAGTGTGTGTAAGTGTGTGTAAGTGCGTGTTAGTGTATGTAAGTGCGTGTGAGTGTGCATCAATGCGTGTCTGTACGTGTACGTTTGTGTGTGTAAGTACGTGTAAGTGCGTGTAAGTGCGTATAAGTGCGTGTAAGTGTCTGTAAGTGTGTGTACATGTGTGTAAGTAAGTGTATGTGTGTGTAAGTACGTGTAATTGTGTGTAAGTGCGGGTAAGTATGTGTAAGTTTGTGTAAGTGCGTGTAAGTCCGTCAAAGTGTGTGCAAGTGTGTGTAAATGTATGTAAGTGCGTGTAAATGTGTGTAAGTTTGTGTAAGTGCATGTAAATACGTGTAAGTGCATGTAAGTGCGTGTAAGTGTGTGAGAGTGTGTGTAAGTGCGTGTAAGTTCATGTAAGTATGCGTAAGTGCGTGTAAGTACGTGTGAGTACGTGTAAGTGCGTGTAAGTGTGTGTAAGTGCGTGTATGTGCATGTAAGTGCGTGTAAGTGTGTGTAAGTGTGCGTACGTTTGTGTACGTAGGTACAATAATGTGCAAGTGTCTAGAAGTGCATATAAGTGCGTGTAAGTACGTTCAAGTTTGTGTAAGTGTGTGTACGTGCGTATAAATGCGTGTAAGTGCGTGTAAGTGCATGTAAGTGCGTGTAAGTTTGCGTAAGTGTGTGCAAGTGTGTGTACGTTCGTGTAAGGGTGTGTATGTGTGTGTAATTGCATCTATGTATATGTAAGTATGTGTAAGTGCGTGTAAGTGTGTGTAAGTGCGTGTAGGTGCGTGTAAGGGCGTGTAAGTATGTGCAAGTGCGTGGAACTGCGTGTCAGTGTGTGTAAGTTCAGTTTAAGTGTGTGTATGTTTGTGTAAATTCGTGTAAGTGCGTTTAAGTACGTTTAAGTGCGTGTAAGTGCGTGTAAGTGCGAGTTAGTGTGTGATAGTCTGTGTAAGTATGTGTAAGTGGATGTATGTGCATGTAAGTATGTGTAAGTGTGTAAGTACATATAAGTGCATGAAAGTGCGTCTAAGTGCGTGTAAGTGTGTGTAAGTCCGTGTAAGTGCGTGTAAGTACGTGTAAGTATGTGTAAGTATGTGTAAGTACGTGCAAGTACAAGTGCGTGTAAGTGCGTCTAAGTATGTGTAAGTGGGTGCAAGTGCTTGCAAGTGCAAGTAAGTGTGTATAAGTACATGTATGTGCGTGGAAGTACGTGTAAGTGCGTGTGTGTGTATAAATGCGTACAAGTATGTGTTAATATGTGTAAGTATGTGTAAGCTCGAGTAAGTGCGTGTAAGTACATGTAAGTGCGTGAAAGTGTGTGTAAGTGCGCGTCAATGCGTGTAGGTGCGTGTATATTTGTGTAATTGTGTGTAAGTGTGTGTAAGTGTGTGTAAGTACATGTAAGTGCGTGTATTCAGTGTAAGTGCGTATAAGTGTGTGTAAGTGCGTGTAAGTGCGTGCGAGTTCGTGTAAGTACATGTAGGTTCGTGTAAGTTTGTGTAAGTGCATGTATGAGCGTGTAAGTGTGTATAAGTGCGTGTAAGTGTGTGTAAGTGTGTATAAGTGCGTGTAAGTATGTATATGTGTGTATAAGTGCGTGTAGGGATGTGTAGGAGTGTGTAGGTGCATGTAAGTGTGTGTAAGTATGTGCAAGTACGTATAAGTGTGGATTAGTGTGTGTAAGTTTGTGTAAGTGCATGTAAGTGCATGTAAATTCGTGTAAGTGCGTGTAAGTTTGTGTAAGTTCGTATAAGTTCGTGTAAGTGCGTGTAAGTGCATGTAAGTGTGTGTATTTACGTGTAAGTAAGTGTAAGTGTGTGTAAGTGCATGTAAGTGCCTTTAAGTGCGTGTAATTTTGTGTAAGTGAGTGTAAGTATGTGTAAGTGCATGTTTGTGCATGTAAGTGTGTGTAAGTGCATGTAAGTGTGTGTTAGTCTGTGTAACATCGTTCAAGTACGTGTAAGTGCGTATAAGTGTGTGTAAGTGTGTGCAAGTAGGTGTAAGTGCATGTAGGTGCGTGTAAGTGTATGTAAGTGCGTCTAAGTATGTGTAAGTGTGTGTAAGTGCGCGAAAGTGTGTGTTAGTGTGTGTAACTGTGTGCAAGCGTGTGTAAGTGTGTGTAAGTGTGTGCAAGTGTGTGTAAGTGCATGTAAGTGCGTGTAAGTATGTGTTAGTGCGTGTAAGTATGTGTAAGTGCATGTAAGTACATCGAAGTGTGTGTACGTGTGTGTAAGTTTGTGTATGTACGTGTAAGTGCGTGTAAGTACGTGTAAGTACCTGTAAGTACACGTAAGTACGTGTAAGTGCAAGTAAGTGCGTGTAAGTACCTATAAGTGCATGTAAGCACGTGTAAGTGCGTGTAAGTATGCGTAACTGCGTGTAGGTGAGTGTTAGTGCGTGTATGTGCGTGTAAGTAGGTGTAAGTGCGTGTAAGTAAATGTAAGTTCATGTAAGTGCATGTAAGTGAATGTAAGTGTGTGTAAGTGCGATTGAAGTTCGTGTAAGTGCGTGTAAGTGCATGTAAGTACATTTAAGTGCGTGTAAGTGCTTGTAAGTATGTGGAAGTGTGTGTTAGTCCGTGTAAGTTAATTTTAAGTGCGTGTAAGTTCGTGTAAGGTTGTGTAAGTACGTGTAAGTGTGTTTAAGTGTGTGTAAGTGCGTGTAAGTGCGTATAAGTGCGTGTAAGTTTGTGTAAGTACGCGTAAGTCCGTGTAAGTACGTGTAAGTGCGTGTAAGTGCATGTAAGTGCGTGTAAGTACGTGTAAGTTTGTGTAAGTGCGTGTAAGTACGTGTAAGTGTGTGTCAGTGTATGTAAGTGCGTGTAAGTTTGTGTAAGTGCAGATAAGTGCGCGTAAGTGTGTAAAAGTGCGTGTAAGTGCGTGTAAATGTGTGTAAGTGCCTGTAAGTGCGTGTAAGTGTGTATAAGCACGTGTATGTACGTGTAAGTGTGTATAAGTGCGTGTAAGTGTGTGTACGTTCGTGTACGTGTGTGTAAGTGCGTGTAAGTATTTCGAAGTGCATGGAAGTGTGTGTAAGTGCATGTAAATGCGTGTAAGTACGTGTAAGTGCCTATAAATGCGTGTAAGTGCGTATAAGTGCGTGTAAGTGCATGTAAGTGTGTGTAAGTTTGCAGAAATGCGTGTAAGTACGTGTTTGTTTGTGTAAGTGTGTGTATGTGCGTGTAATTACATGTAAGCGTGTGTAAGTATGTGTAAGTGCGTGTAAGTGCGTCTAAGTGTGTGTAAGTGCGTGTATGTGCATGTAAGGGCGTGCAAGTGCGTGCAAGTGCGTGTAAGTGCGTGTAAGTGCGTGTAAGTGCGTGCAAGTTCATTTTATGTGCGTGTAAGTAAGTGTAAGTCCAGTTTAAGTGCGTGTAAGTTCTTTTAAGTTCGTGTAAGTACGTGTAAGTGCATTAAAGTGCGTGTAAGTGCGTGTAAGTGTGTGTTTGTGTGTGATAGCTTGTGTAAGTGTGTGTAAGTGGATGAGAGTGCATGTAAGTGTGTATAAGTGCGTGTAAGTGCATGTAAGTACGTGTAAGTGCGTGCAAGTGCGTGTAAGTGTGTGTAAGTGCGTGTAAGTGCGTGTAAGTACGTGTAAGTACATGTAAGTGCAAGTGCGTGTAAGTACGTGTAAGTATGTGTAAGTGGGTGTAAGTACTTGCAAGTGCAAGTAAGTGCGTGTATGTACGTGTAAGTACGTGTAAGTGCGTGTAAGTGTGTGTAAGTACGTGTAAGTGTGTGTAAGTGCGTGCAAGTGTGTATTAATGCGTGTAAGTACGTGTAGGTTTGTGTTAGTGCGTGTAAGTGCATGTAAGTGCGTGAAAGTGTGTGTAAGTGCGTGTCAATGCATGTAGGTGCGTGTAAGTTTGTGTAATAGCATGTAAGTGCGCATAAGTGTGTGTAAGTACGTGTAAGTACGTGTAAGTGCGTGTATGTAGTGTAAGTGCGTGTAGGTACGTATAAGTGCGTGTAAGAGCATGTGAGTGCGTGTAAGTGCGTGTAGGTTCGTGTAAGTTCGTGTAAGTGCGTGTAAGAGTATGTAAGTACGTGTAAGTACGTGTAAGTGTGTGTAAATGCGTGTAAGTGCATGTAAGTTTGTGTAGGTGCGTGTAAGTACATAAAAGTGCATGTAAGTGCGTATAAGTGAGTGTAAATGTGTGTAAGTACGTGTAAGTGTGTATAAGTGTGTGTAGGTTTGTGTAAGTGCATGTAAGTATGTGTAAGTGCATGTTAGTGCACCTAAGTGTGTATAAGTGCCTGTAAGTGCGTGTTAGTGCATGTAACATCATGTAAGTACGTGTAAGTGCGTGTAAGTGTGTGTAAGTATGTGCAAGTGCGTGTGAGTGTGTGTAAGTGCATGTAAGTGTGTGTAAGTACGTGTAAGTATGTGGGAGTGCATGGAAGTGCGTGTAAGTGCGTGTAAGTGTGTGTAAGTGCGTGTAATTGAATATAAGTGCGTGTAAGTACATGTACATGTGTGTAAGTGTGTATAAGCGCATGAAAGTGCGTGTAAGTGAGTGTAGGTGTATGAAAGCATGTGCAAGTACGTGTAAGTGCGTGTAAGTACATATAAGTGCGTGTTAGTGCACGTAAGTGTGTGTAAGTGCGTGTAAGTGCATGTAAGTGCATGTACATGCGTGTAAGTTTGTGTATGTGCATGTAAGTACGTGTAAGTGCGTGTAAGAATGTGTAAGTACATGTAAGTACGTGTAAGTGCAAGTAAGTGCATGTAAGTACATGTAAGTGCATACAAGTATGTGTAAGTGCGTGTAAATGCGTGTAACTGCGTGTAAGTGCGTGTAAGTATGTGTAGGCGCGTGTAAGTGCGTGTAAGTACGTACAAGTATGTGTCAGTGCGTGTAAGTGTGTGTAAGTGTGTGTAAGTGTGTGTAAGTAAATGTAAGTTCATGTAAGTGCGTGTAAGTGTATGTAAGTGCGTGTAAGTGTATGTAAGTGCGGTTTAAATCCGTGTAAGTGTGTGTAAGTGCATGTAAGTATATGTAAGTGCGTGTAAGTGCGTGTAAGTGCGTGGAAGTGCGTGTAAGTGCGTGTAAGTTCAGTTTAAGTACGTGTAAGTTCGTGTAAGTTCGTGTAAGTGCGTGTCAGTGCGTCTCAGTGCGTGTAAGTGCATGTAGGTGCGTGTAAGTGTGTGTAAGTGCGTGCAAGTGCGTGTAACTGGGTGTAAGTGCATGTACGATCAGTTTAAGTGCGTGTAAGTGCGTGTAAGTTCAGTTGAAGTACGTGTAAGTTCGTGTATGTTTGTGTAAGTGCGTGTAAATTTGTTTAAGTGCGTGTAAGTGTGTGCAAGTGCGTGTTAGTGTGTGTTAGTGCGTGAAAGTGTGTATAATTGCGTGTAAGTGTGTATAAGTGCGTATAAGTGCATGCAAGTGCGTGTAAGTGCATGTAAGTGCGTGTAAGTGCGTGTAAGTACGTGTAAGTATGTGTTAGTGTGTGTAAGTGCATGTAAGTAGGTGTACGTGCATGTAAGTACGTGTAAGTACGTGTAAGTACCTTTAAATGCAAGTTAGTACATGTAAGTATGTGTAAGTACATGTTAGCACCTGTAAGTGCGTGTAAGTGCTTGTAAGTGTGTGCAAGTGGGTGTAAGTGATTGCAAGTGCAAGTAAGTGCGTGTAAGTATGTGTAAGTGCGTGCAAGTACTTGTAAGTGTACGTAAGTGCGTGTAAGTTCATGTAAGTGCGTGTAAGAGTGTGTAAGTGCATGTAAGTGTGTGTAAGTGCGTGTGAGTGTGTGTAAGTACGTGTCAGTGCCTGTAAGTACGTGTAAGTGTGTGTCAGTATGTGTAAGTGCGTATAAGTACGTACAAGTAAATGTAGGTTCGTGTAAGTGCGTATAAGTGCGTATAAGTGCGTGTAAGTGCGTGTAAGTGCGTGCAAGTGCATGTAAGTGCGGTATAAGTTTCTGTAAGTGCGTGTAAGTGCATGTAAGTAAGTGCAAGTGCATTTAAGTGCGTGGACGTGGGTGGAAGTGTATGTAAGTGTATATAACGACAGAGTGTTGACTTGAGATGTCACTAGGAATGCCTCATTGGAGCGAGTTGTGGTTGCTTGAGACATAAGCGGCCCAACGACATTGAGTTAATCCGTAGCATAAGTGGTGTCCCCTCCCCAAGTTGTGACATGTTCAACGACTCTAGCAGGTTTTGGCCTGCTGTTGTCATCGGGTAGGCAAAGTGAACGTGTCAGTCAAGATAACGGAGAATCGCTCTCCTAGGATGCAAACATATACATCATGGTGTGTAAGTTCAGTTTAAGTGCGTGTTAGTGCGTGAAAGTTCAGTTTAAGTGCGTGTAAGTTCATGTAAGTTCGTGTAAGTGCGTGTAAGTGCATGTAAGTGCATGTAAGTACGTGTGAGAGCGTGTAAGTGCGTGTAAGTCCGTGTAAATATGTGTAAGTACGTGTAAATGCTTGTAAGTACATGTAAGTTCGTGTAAGTGAGTTTTAGTGCGTGTAAGTGTGTGTAAGTGCATGTAAGTACGTGTAAGTGCGTGTAAGTGGGTGTAAGTACGTGTAAGTACGTGTAAGTGCAAGTTAGTGTGTGTAAGTATGTCTAAGTACATGTAAGTACGTGTAAGTGTGTGCAAGTGTGTGTAAGTGTGTGTAAATGGGTGTAAGTGCTTGTAAGTGCAAGTAAGTACATGTAAGTTCATGTAAGTGTGTGTAAGTGTGTGTAACTGTGTGTAAGTGTGTGTAAATTTGTATAGGTGAGTGTGAGTATGTGCAATGGCGTGTAAGTGCGTGCAAGTTCGTGTAAGTACGTGTAAGTGTGTGTAAGTGTGCGTATGTGCGTGTAAGTGTGTGTAATACGTGTAAGTACGTGTAAGTGTATGTAAGTATGTGTTAGTACGTATAACTGTGTGTCAATGCGTGTAAGTGCGTGTAACTTCGTGTAAGTGTGGGTAAGTGCGTGTAGGTGCGTGTAAGTATGTGTAAGTGCGTGTATGTGCGTGTACGTGCGTGTAAGTGCGTGGAAGTGCATGTAAGTACGTGTTAGTGTGTGTTGGTGCATGTAAGTATGTGTAAGTGCGTGTAAGTGAGTGAAAGTGTGTGTAAGTACGCGTAAGATTGTATAAGTACGTGTAAGTTCACGTAAGTGCGTGTAAGTATGTGTAAGTGTGTGTTAGTCCATCTAAGTGTTCATAAGTGCCTGTAAGTGCGTGTTAGTGCATGTAACATCATGTAAGTGCGTGCAAGTGTGTGTAAGTATGTGCAAGTGTGTGTAAGTGTGTCTAATTGCGTGTAAGTGCATGTAAGTATGTGTAAGTGTGTGGAAGTGCATGGAAGTGTGTGTAAGTGCGTATAAGTGTGTGTAAGTGCATGTAAGTGTGTGTAAGTGCGTGTAAGTACATGTACGTTTGTGTAAGTGCGTATAAGTGCATGAAAGTGCGTGTAAGTGCGTGTTAGTGTGTGTAAGTGTGTGCAAGTACGTATAAGTGCGTTTAAGTAGGTGTAAGTGCGTGTTAGTGTGTCTAAGTGTGTGTAAGTGCGTGTAAGTTCCGTTTAAGTGCGTGTAAGTTCGTGTAAGTTTGTGTAAGTGCGTGTAAGTTCATTTAAGTGCGTGTAAGTGTGTGCAAGTGCGTGTTTGTACGTGTAAGTGTGTGTAAGTGCGTGTAAGTGCGTGTAAGTGCGTGTTAGTGCGTGTAAGTACGTGTAAGTACGTGTAAGTGCGTATAGGTGTGTGTAAGTTCATATGAGTACGTGTAAGTGCATGTAAGTACCTCTAAGTACGTGGAAGTACGTGTTAGTGCAAGTTAGTACGTGTAAGTACGTGTAAGTACATGTTAGCACGTGTAAGTACGTGTAAGTGCCTGTAAGTGTGTGCAAGTGGGTGTAAGTGCTTTCAAGTGCAAGTAAGTGCATGTAAGTATGTGTAAGTACGTGTAAGTACTTGTAATTACCTGTAAGTATGTGTAAGTTCATGTAAGTTTGTGTAAGTGTGTGTAACTGGGTTTAAGTGTGTGTAACTGCGTGCAAGTGTGTGTATGTGTGTGTCAGTACGTGTAAGTACGTGTAAGTGCATGTCAGTATGTGTAAGTGCGTATAAGTACATGTAAGAAAATGTAAGTTCGTGTAAGTGCGTGTAAGTACGTATAAGTGCGTGTAAGTGCGTATAAGTACGTGTAAGTTCATGTAAGTGCAGTTTAAGTTGGTGTAAGTGCGTGTAAGTGCATGTAAGTACGTGCAAGTGCGTGTAAGTACGTGGAAGTGCGTGGAATGATATGTAAGTGCGTGTAACGACAGGGTGTTGACTTGAGATGTCACTACAAACGCCTCATTGGAGCGAGTTGTGGTTGCTTGAGACATAAGCCGCCCAACGACATTGAGTTAATCCATAGCATAAGTGGTCTCCCCTCCCCCAGGTGTGACATGTTCAACGACTCTAGCAGCCTCTGGCCTGCTGTTGTCGTTGGGCAGGCAGAGTGAACGTGTCAGCCAAGATAACGGAGAATCGCTCTCCTAGGATGCGAACATATACTGCATGGTGTGTATGTTCAGTGTAAGTGCGTGTAAGTGCGTGAAAGTTCAGTTTTGGTGCGTGTAAGTTCATGTAAGTTTGTGTAAGTGCGTGTAAGTGCATATAAGTATGTGTAAGTGCATGTGAGTGCGTGTACGTCCGTGTAAGTGCATGTAAGTGCGTGTAAGTTTGTGTTAGTGCATTTTTGTGCATGTAAGTGTGTGTAAGTGCATGTAGGTACGTGTAAGTGCGTGTGAGTGGGTGTAAATACGTGTAAGTACGTGTAAGTGCAAGTTAGTGCATGTAAGTTCTTCTAAGTACATGTAATCACGTGTAAGTCCGTGTAAGTGCGTGTAAGTGTGTGTAAGTGGCTGTAAGTACTTGCAAGTGCAAGTAAGTGCGTGTAAGTTCGTGTAAGTGTGTGTAAGTGCGTGTAAGTGTGTGTAAGTGTGTGTAAGTTTGTATATGTGTGTGTAAGTACATGTAAGTGCGTGTAAGTGCGTTTAAATGCGTCCAAATTCGTGTAAGTACATGTTAGTGTGTGTAAGCGCGTGTAAGTCCGTGTAAGTGCGTGTCATCAGTGTAAGTACATGTTAGTGCGTGTAAGCATGTGTAAGTACGTACACGTGTGTGTCAATGCGTGTAAATACGTGTAAGTTCGTGTAAGTGTAGGTAAGTGCATGTAGGTACGTGTAAGTATGTGTAAGTGCGTGTATGTGCGTGTAAGTGCGTGTACGTGTGTATAAGTGCGTGTAAGTACGCGTTAGTGCGTGTAAGTGCGTGTAAGTGCATGTAAGTGCATGTAAGTCCGTGTAAGTCCGTGTAAGTTTGTGTAAGTGTGTGTATGTGCGTGTAAGTACGTGCAAGTGCATGGAAGTGTGTGTAAGTGCGTGTAAGTGCGTGTAAGTGCGTGTAAGTGTGTATAAGTTTATGTAAGTGCATGTAAGTGCATGTAAGTGCGTGAAAGTGCGTGTAAGTGCGTGTAAGTACTTGTAAGTGCATGTAAGTGCGTGTTAGTAATTGTAAGTACGTGTAAGTATGTGTAAGTGCAAGTAAGTGCGTGTAAGTACATGTAAGTGCATGTAAGTACGTGCAAGGGTGTGTAAGTGCGTGTAAGTTGGTGTAAGTAGGTGTAGGTACGTGTAAGTGTGTCTAAGTGTGTGTAAGTACGTGTAAGTGCGTGTTAGTGTGTGTAAGTATGTGTGAGTGCGTATAAGTGCGTGTAAGTGTGTGTAGGTAAATGTAAGTTCGTGTAAGTGTGTGTAAGTGCGTGTAAGTGCATGGAAGTGTGTGTAAGTCTGGTTTTAGTTCGTGTAAGTACGTGTAAGTGCATGAAAGTACGTGTAAGTGGGTGCAAGTGCATGTAAGTGCATGGAAGTGCGTGTAAGTACGTGTAAGTTCAGTTTAAGTTCGTGTTAGCTTGTGTAAGTTCGTGTAAGTGTGTGTAAGTGCGTGAAAGTTAATGCAAGTGCGTGTAAGTGTATGTGTAAGTGCATGTAGGTACGTGTAAGTGTGTGTATGTGCGTACAAGTATGTGTAGTGCGTGTAAGTACGTGTAAGATCAATTTAAGTGCGTGTAAGTGTGTGTAAGTTCAGTTTAAGTGCGTGTAAGTTCATGTAAGTTTGTGTAAGTGTGTGTAAGTACGTTTAAGTGCATGTAAGTGCGTGTAAGTGCGTGTTAGTGTGGTTTGGTGCGTGTAAGTGTGTGTATGTGCGTGTAAGTACGTGTAAGTACGTGTAAGTGGAGTGTGTAAGTGCGTACAAGTATGTGTTAATGCGTGTAAGTATGTATAAGTTCGTGTAAGTGCGTGTAAGTGCATGTAAGTGCGTGAAAGTGTTTGTAAATGCGTGTCAATGCGTGTAGGTGCGTGTATATTTGTATAATTGCGTGTAAGTGTGTGTAATTGCGCGTAAGTGCGTGTAAGTGCGTGTAAGTGCGTCTATCCAGTGTAAGTGCGTGCTAGTGTGTGTAAGTGCGTGTAAGTGCGTATAAGTACGTGTTAGTACATGTAAGTGTGTATAAGTGCGTATAAGTACGTGTAAGTGTGTGTAAGTGCGTGTAGGGATGTATAGGAGTGTGTAGGTGTGTCTAAGTGCGTGTAAGTATGTGCAAGTGCGTGTAAGTGCGTGTTAGTGCGTGTAAGTTCATGTAAGTGCATGTAAGTGCGTGTAAATCTGTGTAAGTGCGTATGTTTGTGCAAGTTCATGTAACTGCGTGTAAGTGCATGGAAGTGTGTGTATGTACGTGTAAGTGAGTGTAAGTGTGTGTAAGTACGTGTAAGTGCGTGTAAGTTTGTGTAAGTGCGTATAACTATGTGTAAGTGCGTGTTAGTGCATGTAAGTGTGTGTAAGTGCCTGTAATTGTGTGTTAGTGCGTGTAACACCGTGTACGTGCATGTAAGTGCGTATAAGTATGTGTAAGTGTGTGCAAGTGCGTGTAAGTGCATGTAAGTGCGTGTAAGTGTGTGTAAGTGCGTGTAAGTACGTGTAAGTGTGTGTAAGTGCGTGAAAGTGTGTGTAAGTGTGTGTAAGTGTGTGCAAGTGTGTGTAAGTGCGTGAAAGTGCGTGTAAGTACTCATTAGTACGTGTAAGTATGTGTAAGTGCGTGTAAGTACATGTAAGTGTGTGTACATACGTGTAAGTTTGTGTATGTACGTGTAAGTACGTGTAAGTACATATAAGTACGTGTAAGTACGTGTACGTACACGTAAGTACGTGTAAGTACAGGTAAGTGCGTGTAAGTACCTGTAAGTGCATGTAAGTACGTGTAAGTGCGTGTAAGTGCGTGTAACTGCGTGTAAGTGTGTGTTAGTGCGTGTAAGTGCGTGAAAGTACGTGTAAGTAGATGTAAGTGCGTGTAAGTCAATGTAAGTTCATGTTAGTTCGTGTAAGTGCATGTAAGTGCATGTAACTGCGTGTAAGTGCTTGTAAGTGCGGTTTAAGTTTGTGTAAGTGCGTGTAAGTGCATGTAAGTACATGTAAGTGCATATAAGTGCGTGTAAGTGCATATAAGTGCGTGTAAGTACGTGTACGTTTGTGTAAGTACGTGTAAGTGCGTGTAAGTGCGTGTACGTGTGTAAGTGTGTGTCAGTGTATGTAAGTGCGTGTAAGTTTGTATAAGTGCAGATAAGTGCGTGCAAGTGTGTGTAAGTGCGTGTAAGTGCCTGTACATGTGTGTAAGTGCCTGTACGTACGTGTAAGTGTGTATAAGTGCATATATGTACGTGTAACTGTGTGCAAGTGCGTGTAAGTGTGTGTAAGTTCGTGTAAGTGCGTGTTAGTGTGTGTAAGTGTGTGTAAGTTTGCAGAAGTGCATGTAAGTGTGTGTTCGTTCGTGTAAGTGTGTGCATGTGCGTGTAATTGCGTGTAAGCGTGTGTAAGTACGTGTAAGTGCATGTACGTGCGTGTAAGCGTGTGTAAGGGCGTGTATGTGCGTGTAAGGGCGTGTAAGTGCATGCAAGTGCGTGTAAGTGCGTGTAAGTGCATGTAAGTTCATTTTAAGTACATGTAAGTAAGTGTAAGTCCAGTTTAAGTGCGTGTAAGTTTGTGTAAGTTCGTGTAAGTGCGTGTAATTGCATTATAGTGCGTGTAAGTGCGTGTACGTGCGTGTTAGTGTGTGATAGTGTGTGTAAGTGTGTGTAAGTGGATGAAAGTGCATGTAAGTGTGTGTAAGTGTGTGTAAGTGCATGTAAGTACGTGTAACTGCGTGTAGGTGCGTGTATGTGTGTGTAAGTGCGTGTAAATGCGTGTAGGTACGTGTAAGTACGTGTAAGTACGTGTAAGTGCAAGTGCGTGTAAGTATGTGTAAGTATGTGTAAGTGGGTGTAAGTACTTGCAAGTCCAAGTAAGTGCATGTATGTACGTGTAAGTACATGTAAGTGCGTGTAAGTACGTGGAAGTGTGTAAGTGCGTGCAAGTGTGTATTAATGCGTGTAAGTATGTGAAAGTTTTTGTTAGTGCGTGTAAGTGCATGTAAGTGCGTGAAAGTGTGTGTAAGTGCGTTTCAATGTATGTAGGTGTGTGTAAGTTTGTGTAATTGCATGTAAGTGCGTATAAGTGTGTGTAAGTGCGTGTAAGTACATGTGAGTGCGTGTATGTAGTTTAAGTGCATGTAAGTGTGTGTAAGTACGTGTAGGTACGTGTATGTAGTTTAAGTGCATGTAAGTGTGTGTAAGTACGTGTAAGTACATGTGAGTACGCGTAAGTGCGTGTAGGTTTGTATAAGTTTGTGTAAGTGCGTGTAAGAGTGTGTAAGTACGTGTAAGTGCGTGTAAGTGCGTGTAAGTGGATGTAAGTGCGTGTAAGTGCGTGTAAGTGGGTGTAAGTGGGTGTAAGTGCGAGTAAGTGCGTGTAAGTGCGTGTAAGTGGGTGTAAGTGCGTGTAAGTTTGTGTAAGTACGTGTAAGTGCATATAAGTGCGTGTAAGTGCGTGTAAGTGTATGTAAGTGTGTGTAAGTGCGTGTAAGTTCGTGTAAGTACGTTTAAGTGCATGTAAGTGCGTGTAAGTACGTGTAAGTACGTGTGTGTCGTTTAAGTGCATGTAAGTGTGTGTAAGTACGTGTAGGTACGTGTATGTAGTTTAAGTGTATGTAAGTGTGTGTAAGTACGTGTAAGTACATGTGAGTACGCGTAAGTGCGTGTAGGTTTGTATAAGTTTGTGTAAGTGCGTGTAAGAGTGTGTAAGTACGTGTAAGTGCGTGTAAGTGCGTGTAAGTGTGTGTAAGTGCGTGTAAGTTTGTGTAAGTACGTTTAAGTGCATATAAGTGCGTGTAAGTGCGTGTAAGTAAGTGTAAGTGTGTGTAAGTGTGTGTAAGTGCGTATGAGTACGTGTAAGTTTGTGGAAGTGCATGCAAGTATGCGTAAGTGCATGTTAGTGCACCTAAGTGTGTATAAGTTCTTGTAAGTGCGTGTTAGTACACGTAACATCATGTAAGTGCCTGTAAGTGCGTGTAAGTGTGTGTAAGTATGTGCAAGTGCGTGTAAGTGTGTATAAGTGTGTGTAAGTGCGTGTAAGTACGTGTAAGTGTGTGGAAGTGCATGGAAGTGCGTGTACGTGCGTGTAAGTATGTGTAAGTGCGTATAAGTATGTGTAAGTACGTGGAACTACATGTACGTGCGTGTAAGTGCGTATAAGCGCATGAAAGGGTGCGTAAGTGAGTGTAAGTGTGTGAAAGTGTGTGCAAGTGCATGTAAGTGCGTGTAAGTACGTAGAAGTGCGTGTTAGTGCATGTAAGTGTGTGTATGTGCGTATAAGTGCATGTAAGTACATGTACATGCGAGTAAGTTCCTGTATGTGCGTGTAAGTACGTGTAAGTGCATGTAAGAACGTGTGAGTACATGTAAGTACGTGTAAGTGCAAGTAAGTGCATGTAAGTTTGTGTAAGTGCATATACGTATGTGTAAGTGCGTGTAAGTGCGTGTAACTGCGTGTAAGTGCGTGTACCTATGTGTAAGTGTGTGTAAGTGCATGTAAGTACGTACAAGTATGTGTCAGTGCGTGTAAGTACGTGTAAGTGTGTGTAAGTAAGTGTAAGTTTGTGTAAGTGCGTATATGAGTGTGTAAGTGCGTGTAAGTGCGTGTAATTTCGAGTTAAGTCCATGTAAGTGTGCCCATGTGCATGTAAGTGCGTGTAAGTGTGTGTAAGTGTGTGGAAGTGCGTGTAAGTACGTGTAAGTTCCGTTTAAGTGCGTGTAAGTTCGTGTAAGTTTGTGTAAGTGTGTGTAAGTGCGGGTCAGTTTGTGTAAGTGGGTGTAAGTACGTGTAAGTGCATGCAGGTACGTGTAAGTATGTGTAAGTGCGTGCAAGTGTGTGTAAGTGCGTGTAGGTGTGTGTACAATCAATTTAAGTACGTGTAAGTGCGTGAAAGTTCAGTTTAAGTGCGTGTAAGTTCGCGTACATTTGTGTAAGTACGTGTAAGTTTGTTTAAGTGCGTGTAAGTGGGTGCAAGTGCGTGTTAGTGCGTCTTAGTACGTGTAAGTGTGTGTAAGTACGTGTAACAGTGTTGACTTTGCTACTACGCTACAACGAACATCGATGTAACAACGACACAACGATGTAGCCAGGGGGAGGCACATCGGTGTGCCCCCCGGGGGGGGTCCAGTTTCCATGGCCTTTCACACCTACAAAAAA